>CM059309.1:5407500-5670000 GCA_030340665.1 Neosalanx taihuensis | reverse complement strand
GGGAGATTGATAGAGGGAGAGAGAAACAGCGAGAGAGAGAATGGAAGAGAGAGGTGGAGAGAAAGATGGAGGGAGCGAGAGACAGCGAGAGAATGGAAGAGAGAGGAAGACAGAGAGAGAGAAAGATGGAGAGGTGGGGGAGATTGATAGAGGGAGAGAGAGACAGCGAGAGAGAGAATGGAAGAGAGAGGTAGAGAGAAAGATAGATAGAGGGAGCGAGAGACAGAAGGAAGGAGAGAGGAAGACAGAGAGAGAGAGAGAAAGAGAGAATCAGGAGAGCAGAGGGAAGAAACGAACATAAATAATTCACAGGGACATTAACATCAAGCGAAACACAGGACATGTTGCAGCGTTGGGGGGTAAGGTGCCATCTTGGATGATCTTATCGTGTTCTCCTTGGCCTTCAGAGGAACAACAGGCGAATCAAATCCCCCCCCCCCCCCGCGCTTCGTTCCCCCCCAAATCCGAGGTGTCGCGCGCGGATCGCAGAAGGAGAACCTCCAATTAGTGGCGGCGTCTTCGAGTTCCCGGATCTTAGAACAGGCTCGTCCCGAGAGACCCCCCCTCTCCCTCGACAACCCCCTCTGTGTATTTAGCGATCGCTCTCGTGATGATAAATAACGGCAAAGGGCGCCTCGGTTTACGAGCCTCCCCCGGCGCCGCCGCCCCCCCTCCCCCCGCCACCACCACCCCCCACTCCCTGGGGGGAGCCGTCTCGTCGGCGCCACGCCACCAGCGGCGTCCCATCCCGGCGCTGTCACAACACCCTCGTCTGCCGCGGTGCCCTGGTCCGGGGTTCGGCGCTGGAAGCCGCCCGTGCTTCCTCTCCTCGAATTACTCTCTCCTCGAGCATCTGCTAGACGCCATCTTCTTCTCTGGTCAGGGAGTCAGGTGGCTCAGCGGGTTAAGGCGTCGGGCCTCAAGATTGGGAAGGTTGTGAGTTCGATTCCCGGCTGTGGCTGTGTGATGTTGTGTCGCTGGGCAAGGTACTTCACCCCAGTTGCCTCGTGCGGTCCCTGTACTTGCCGGAAGTCGCTCCGGTTAAGAGCGCCTGCTAAATGAATGTTTATCGTTAGTCTGGAAGCGGCGCTCCGGAAGTTTCCGCTAACACGGCGCTCATTTCGATGGCGTCATCGACGCCGAACGGGGACGAAACGCTGAGGACGGCGGAAGGAATCGGTTCGCTTCGATCCTTCTCTCAATTCTCCGGGGCGCTTGCCTTGGTCTACGTGCGTGCTCGACGGTACGGAAAGCGGAACGATCTAGATCTTGGCGTTCATCGGCCTTCGGATAAAGGTCAGCCCCCCCGTCCTCTCTCCCGGGGGGTGCGTTTCGCCCAGGGGGACCCGCTCTCCGCTCAGCTGCGCCCCCCCCCCCCCCCCCTTACGTGCCGTCGTGGGGGCGACGAGGATGTTCGACGCCGATTTCTGCCCCTGCTGGTCGGATTTTTTAATCGCGAGGATTGATTTCGGGGA
This sequence comes from Neosalanx taihuensis, assembly GCA_030340665.1. Classification (NCBI taxonomy): domain Eukaryota; kingdom Metazoa; phylum Chordata; class Actinopteri; order Osmeriformes; family Salangidae; genus Neosalanx; species Neosalanx taihuensis. The sequence goes on along the minus strand of CM059309.1, from coordinate 5,668,525 downwards.
CGATGCAAAGTCGTCTCTCTGGATTACGAAATGTAATGCGGCGCAGCGATGCATGCTGGGGGATCCGGGCAGAGCGTATGCCTAGAGGCATGGCAGATTGGCGTGGATAATCTCTGTTTGAGGATTAATGGCCCTTTTGACATCGAAGCTCATAAAGGGAGGAATTAGGGAGTCTGATATAATGACGGAACGATTCTGTTCGATGATCGATTAATAAGTGGTGGTTTGTAAACAGATCGTTATTTTTGGGACCGAATCAAATTTGAGATGTTTTACTAACTACAGTTGCTCTGGAATGACTGCTGGACCTAAAGTTAGTTTCCCCCAGGACCATAATGACTCTTATTGAGGGCCTTGTTGCTCTTTTTGCCCAGTTCCAACCCAATTTTGAATTTCTGTACTTGCGGTGAGAATTTCTGTGTTGCTGGTATATTATTATTATTACTTGCTTTCCTACAGGTACACTATTGCACATTTGAGATGCATGCCATGTCATTGTAACTTGTTTAGCTGAATGTTCTTGTGGCTCTTCCCTTTGGCACTTGTTTGGTTTCTCACGATGTGTGTTTCATCATTTGAGTACCTGCAATGTCTGGGGACTATCTCGTTGTTATGATCAGTGGCCGATGCTCTTCTGTAAAGCTCTCTCTTGGAAGTCCCTTCGGATAAAAGTGTCTGCTAAATGAATAACAAATATGCGTAAAGGTTGTCTGCGTAGCACAGTTCTTGTGTGATCGTACCAAAGTCGAATATTTCCAGTCAAGGTTCTAATTTAGCAATATTGGTAGGAAACCACACTGTAAATACTAGACCAGAGGTTCTTAACCCGGGTTCGATCGAGCCCCTGGGGTTCGGTGAGTCAGTCTCAGGGGTTCGGCGGAGGTCAACACACACATCCGACTCAAATGATTCGTGATGACACGACCCATTAAGAAGGGTTTGGTGAATGCGCGTATGAAACTGGTGGGGTTCAGTACATCCAACAAGGTTAAGAACCACTTTACTAGAACCTACAGTATTCAGCATCAAAGTTCTATAGACTAGACTTCAAGACCTTACAAAGCCCTATGTCCACAAAGAGGAGGAAATCGTTGTGTTATGCATTTATAGTTCTTCCCTTGGCGCTTATTGGGTCTCATGATGTATGATTCGCGATCTAAAAAACCGACTGTGTTTGGGGTCTATCACGTCGCTATGCTCAATGACCGATGCTCTTTGTAAAAGCTCTCTCTTGTAAGTCGCTTTGGATAAAAGCGTCTGCTAAATGAATACATGTAAATGTAAATCAAACTGGAACATAAGCACTGCTACTCCATGTATTTATCGTCCAAAACATCCATCATCCACCTCCCTAACAGCAACTCTGGAACCCCCTCCTCCTGCAGCCTCTGGTCCACCCGGTGACCCACTACACAAGCCACTACTCTCCCACGTCTATAATCTGTCTAATCCCAATCTAATCCGCCATTTTATGGAGAAATCCTCTTTGAACCCTGGGATCACTAATTGGATTCCAGCGGATCCCAAGGTAACGCGGACACACAACCTGAATGTGTGTCAGGAACAGCAGGCGGAACCGTGGATACAGAGGGAGAACGAGCTGTCGGACTACAGACTAGAACCCATTTGTCCCCCCGGTAAAGAGTTCTAGAACAGAACTTGAGTTATATCTATACTGCGTTATTTTCTTGAGTTATATACGTAGACATCTTATGCATGCATACCTCTACACAAATCTACCGAAACTGCGTCGACAAACACGCATGCTGCCATCAGACATAGACGCACAACGCAGAAGCACACACACACACACACACCCGCAGTACAAGAGCAAGTGCACATTATCCAGTACATTACAAATCCCCGAACAACCAACAACACAGGAAGCCGCTGGCAGGAAACGGTCATTCAGGCGCGATTCGCGGCCTCTCTCTGTTTACGCTTGTAAGCATTTCCCATTCCGAAAGAGGCCCCCCACCCCCAACCCCCCCCCCCCCCCCCCCCCCCCGAGACGCGCCGCCGGCCCAAAAGAGACAGGACTAAAAACAGTCCTCAGTCCTGTTACCATGACAACCGCAAGGAGGCCCGAAAGGCAAGTGCAGAATGCGGCCAGATCCGAATTCCCCTCTGTTTTCGAACCCGGCGCCGAAAGTCCTGTTCTAGTCAGACGCCCCGGGTGATGGTGACCCTTGACCCCTGCGTCTGACACTGGGATTGACGCTAGGGGTCATGTGGCGCAGTCGGTTAGGGCGTCGGGCTAGTAATCAGAAGGTACCTGGTTCAAATCCCCCCCGGGCTCTGTCAACATGACGCCGCGTCCTTGGGAAAAGCACTTCACCCTACTTCCACTTCAGGGGGGGGAATGTCCCTGTACTTGCTGGAAGTCGCTCTGGATAAGAGCGTCTGCTAAAATGGCTAAATGTAAACACAGACAGACGAAAGTTGTTTCTGGTCTTTGACCTGGCTTGTTTGGTCAATCGCAAGCCCAAACTGAAATCATTCCTCATTAATGTGCTCAATAAAAAAAAACCTGGCAAGACCCACTGAAAAACCTCCCATCTCTTGACATTATTGCTAAGTAAGCGTTATTAAGTATCAAGCAAACCCTGCAAGCCAAGGGACTGATATCACCGGCAGCTTTTTCCGCACCCTCGCAATCCTTTTACGAGTTTAACCTCTGAGATACGACCCTGTCAAGTCCCATCGGAGCTGAGTTAGATGTGACCTTTCCTCCAACTCCCATCCAAGAGCTACAAAAGCCTAGACGAGCAGCAGCGTTCCTTTGGCAGGAGATCAATACTAATCAATTTGCGAGTCTGTTAGGTAATAACAAGCTAAGATGCTGCTCGGGGAAAAAGATGGCTTCCAGACCTCCTTAATTTGTCATAATACAGGGAGGGGGGGCAAGGACCCAAATGAGATTATCCGCCTGGGAGATTCTGAATCTATCGTGGCCTCGTCAGGGAAGTCAGGCTTGCTCAGCAGAACTCTGCCCTGTTCTTTAGAGTCCACCCTGTGAAATGGGATTCGATTTGGGGATTGGAGACGTTTGGAATGGGATTGTTTTTTCCCCCGCCGGTCAAGCACAGAAAGCGGGATCCGGTAAACCTGCTGCACCTTAGCCGCAACCTCAGGAACCACCGGAGGAAGACCTTTGGGAAGCCCAACCCAACCTGCGCCAGAGAGATGACGGAAAGCGGTCAGGTTCCAGGGGGGGGGGGGGGGGCGCTGCTCTTCTCTGCTTTGCCGTCCCAGATGAATATCTGGGTCGAGGATGCGTGGGCACCCGGGGCCTGTCACATTAGCTTCCCACACCGGGGCCCCTCGAACCCCCTGCGCTGTTGGCAGCGCTGCTCCCATTAATCACACTCCTAAGGTCAGGAGAAAAAAAAAAAAGCCAATTTAGCCCCACGCTCCACTTGTCGCTCACAACAGTAATGAATGTATTTCTCAGAAGCGGGAGGGGCCGGGAAGGAGAGAGCGTTTCCATGGCGTGTGTGTGTGTCCCCCCCCTCTCCCCCAACCCCTCTCTCCTCCCGCACATGTAGCCTAGCCACTTGTTGCTAACCGGCGCTAGTATTAGCCAGGTTTAATAAATCATCCGTAGCCGTTATCCTCTCCAAACAGGGGAGGTTTCGGCGTCCGTCCAAGGAAGGGACTCTTCCGCCGCCGTACGCTACCTCGGAGAGCCAGGAAATGAGATAACTTTCCCCCTCATTCATAATTGAGAGGCAGAGGTAGGTGCCCGGAGAACAGAAAATGAATTAGCCTCAGGTATTTTTAGCCGTCTAAAAATACACCTTCAAGTCTATTTCGAGGGTCCTTTTTTTTGGTTGAAGGAAAGGAATCATCTGTGCTTGTGGCAACATCTGTGGCTCTTGCAAAGGATTCAAATGATGACTTTAGCGAGGTAAACAACTCGTAACAAGAGTCGGTTATTCTGAACGGGGATATTATGGCAGGGTTTATTAGTTCAAACGAAATAAAACGTTAGGCTACATCAGATAAGCTTATAAAGGCAGTATGATAAGAAGAGTTCACTGAAAGCGCTATCGACACCCATCCGAATTCAAATCTCTCCGCTATCCCAGAAACCCCGTATAATATGCATGACATCAGCGACCAAATTCTCAGTATGAATTCCTCCAGCAACGCACCCTCATTACACCCCCATGCCCTCCCAGCTGCCTGTAGTCGCCCTCAAAACAGATAAGAAGAATGAACCGGATCACTGGGTATCAAATGAGCCAGAAAACATTTGGATATAGTTTGCTAAATGAAGTCTTAGTTATGTTGGCTCCCCCATCTCCCTCCCTCCCTCTGTCTCCCCTGACCGGGGATAATTACACCTTTTATTAGCCATTAGAGAGGCTAGAGAGAGGCCTGGTGGACAGGGCTAACATGCAGCCGCTTAGCCCAAGCTAATATCCACCCGCTGAGAAAAACGTATTCTACCTGAGGCGAGACAATGGATTTAATAGCGCAGATGTTGCTGGCGCGGAGAAGTACCGCTGTCTAGCGTCGATCTTTAAAGGACTGGAACACAAACCGATGGCCTTTTCAGCGTTTTCCCTGTCACGATTTCGTAGCGATTCCGAACAACACACCGGCGCTCCGTCGACGCCCGTACGGGGGGAGGAGGACGACCCTGTACGCGTCGACAGAAGTCTTCCGTCGGCCGCGCGGACCCCGCCGTTACTACTGCCGCCTTAGCGATTCTTCATCCTGACAAAACTCATCCCCCCCCCCCCCCCCCTCCGTTTCCCGGTCACCGAAACCTATCAGCGCTCTCTCCGGCTGACAGCCTCCTCACACGCCGTCATGCTGCTATCCATTCTCACTTCTGAAGCTCCGACGAGGCTCCATGTGCATTTACATTGCCGACTCGAAGCGGGCCGATTCATCAGCGTCAGCCCGTTTGGCAGTTCCGCCGCAAAACAAAAGGCTCGAAAGCAGGGCCTCGGGCTCGGCGAAACGCCCAAACGAGACGAAGAAAGGACCTCGTGTTCCGACAGGCGCGAGGCGAGGCGGCGCTTGAGGAAGTGACAGAAGCCTTATGACTTATGAAAGAGCGCCGTGAACCAGAACGTTGCTGGTTGGAACCCCGGTCGTGCCGAATGACGTCGTGTCCTTGGGCAAGGCACTTCACCCTACTTGCCTCGGGGGGGGGGGGGGGACCGACATTGCGAGGGGGGAACGGAAGAGGACCGACATTGCGAGACTCTAGACGGATGGAAATGGCGACGAACTTGCCGCCCAGCATTTAACTCTAATCACCAGAGGCTTGTGTACGCAAACGCCATGACAGTTCCCCTCACGCCTAATGCACGCGTACGGTTCAGCCATGAAAAAGTGTGCGGAGCGTCGTGCTGGGAGAGCGAGAGGCCATTAAGGTCTTCCTCCAACCCAATATGGCTCCACAGGGCCACGCCAGCCCATAAACCAGAGCAGGATTGCGTTCTCGTTTACGGGTGCTGGGGGTGCGGGGGGTGGTGGGGTGGGGTGGGGTGGGAGGGGAACACAGGCTGGAGGAATATCGATCGCGTGCTTTCCTCCAGGCCTGCCAGGAGGTCACCGGCAGCCCGCAGACGACAGCTCTGCCCGGGCTCGCTGGTGCCTTCCCACTCCCCGGACGGACAAAGAGACCCCCTTCCGCAGCCTCCTCTCCCCGGGCCATTTCATCTGCAGACTGTGATCCTGTACTTGATCCCAATCAAACTCGACTGAACACGGAGCCCCGTCACTCAAACCGTCGGCGCGGGGAGCAGGGGTTGACCTTAAAAGAAGGCTTGCGGGGGAGATATCAGAGACTGCGAGGTGCGCGCGCGCGAACGTGCGTGTAGAGAGAGGAGAGGTGGGATGTGTCAACATAAGAACCTCATTCCCCTCGCTGATATATACTATACGCAAGCTTAACAGAGATTTGAATAATTCAAAAGCACCCGGGTTTCCAGAAACTCCATAATCAGCCTGCCGGGGCTTGAAGCAGGGAGGGAGGGCGGCAGTACAGCAGGAAGACTCCATATCGCACGCCCACATGTATAATTAAGGGAAGCGAGCGTCTCCACGCGTGCATCTGAAGAGGCAAGGGCCCGTAAAACATGAACGTCGCTCGCTGCACGAGAAGTCCGGGGAGGGAGAGGGGGGGGGGGTTTCAAACCATCCGTGGCCATGGCGACCAGGGGGCGCGGGATGGTCCGCGCCGTCGGATCTGTCGGCGCGGCGACAGGCGATCTCCAGTAGACACCTTGCCGGGGGGGGGGGGGGGGGGTCGTTCGGTGTCCCATTTTCGCACCATCCGGGGTGGTGGGCAACCCCGGTCACGATCACTTAGTGTGGTTATCGGAATAAAAAGCATTCGATTAATGATTTCTTTGGATGATTATAACAACTCAAGACTTTACATGTGAAACTGATTACATTTTCTTAGGACTATTTTTCTTTTCACAAGAACAAAAGTAAACGAGTAGCACTGTGATTAATAACCTTGATCCTACAGGTTAAAAAAACAACTATGAACAATATTTACGGTTTTTATTGCTGGTAATTGGGATCGAGTACACATCTGTTGAGTTTTTGTGTAATTTTTTTTTGATAATGTTTAATAAATACAAACCTAAATGCAACAGGTCCATCAGACCCACTAATGCTGGCTGAGCTACAGAAATACCAAACAAGGGTTTAATTATTTGATTTTTTTACTGACGTTAAATAGATTACACAAAGAACAGGCTGAATCTACTAAATGTAACGAGCTTATGCGCTGAAACCCTCAGTATTTTGGTTGGGAAAGAGGCATTCCTCTCTTAAAAAACACCTCCGAGGTTTGAGTCTGGCTTCGCATCGTTTTCGCCTTTTTCAAAACGGAGAGAGAGAGACGTGTTTACTCAAAACCACCAACGTCCTCGTAAATTTCCCGCCGCGCTGTCTGAGAGCGTTGATGTAGTGTAAAAACATGACGGCTCGGCAGGAGTAACATCGATTCTGCCATTCAGACGGAAGATATAAATCAGCAACCTGTTCATACCCCACGCCCCATGTGAAGACCATTTCCCTCACCAATCATCCGGCGACACACACACAAGCACACACTTCCCTTCTGGACACACAGCAGGCACGCGCTTTATCCCTAGAGACACACACACACACACACACACAGAGCTCGGATCAGAGAACACCTTGACACAACCCTGTGTCATAGCAAGCGACAGGCGCAGTATAAAGTCACTGCAGCCTTAATAACATCCTTGAAACATTCCTGCTTCTCTTTTACTCGTTCCTCCCCTCCCAGCCTCCCTCACGGGTCCCCCCCTCCCCTCTCTGCCTCCCTTACCCTCCCAGCCTCCCTCACGGTTCCTCCTCCCCTCTCTGCCTCCCTTACCCTCCCAGCCTCCCTCACGGTTCCTCCTCCCCTCTCTGCCTCCCTTACCCTCCCAGCCTCCCTCACGGGTCCCCCCCCCTCCCCTCTCTGCCTCCCTTACCCTCCCAGCCTCCCTCACGGGTCCCCCTCCCCTCTCTGCCTCCCTCCCCTTCCCAGCCTCCCTCACGGGTCCCCCTCCCCTCTCTGCCTCCCTTACCCTCCCAGCCTCCCTCACGGGTCCCCCCCTCCCCTCTCTGCCTCCCTCCCCTTCCCAGCCTCTCTCACGGGTCCTCCTCCCCCCTCCCTGCCTCATCCCCTCCCCTCGCTTCTTACACTACCTCCCCTCCTCTCCCACCCCCTCCTCCCCTCCTCCCACAGTTCATGTCCCACCAAGCAGTACAGCTGTGATCCCCTGGTTCACCCGGGGTTTGCGTCCAGGGCCCTGGGCTGACAGACAGGCCCAGGTAGTCTCCCTCTCTCCGGGCAGACAGGCGTCCTCTGCTGCTACCCAGTCGAGTCAGTCATCCACATCAAACCCTCTCACGTTTTCCCCTCTTCATTCATTATCTATGGGGGCCCCGGTCCAGCATGCCTCGCTCACCATCTCCTTCCATCCCCTGGGATCTGTTAGGCTTTCATCTGGGTGTCCCCCCTTTAAGCTAGCCACACTGAGGGCAGGTTCCTGCGCTATGGGAATGTTCCGGAACGATCACTCCGGCTGCTCTCTTTTGGGGCAATTTAGAAAAACACGCTTCCACGTGCGAATGTGTGTTCAGCAAGTGTTAATTAACGAACGCCCGCAGGGCTTGTGTGCTGCGTACGAGACCCCCCCCCCCCCCCCCCCCCAAAAAAAAAAAAAACGACGGATAAATATATTCTGGGGCTGAGTCGGCTATCTCCGCGCGAACGCCGGAATGTTACGTCTCCTGCCTCCCCGCGCGTGAATGACGTAATGTTTCGCTACCTCCCTCCCTCCCTCCCTCCCTCCCTCCCTCCCCCCTCCCTCCCAACGCGCGAGACGCCTGCCCCGAAAAAAGCAGCGATTCCATGGCGACCGGCAGTCCCGTTACCGGCTCTCTCGATCGCTCTCTCTCTCTCTCCGCCCGCCTCCACCCCAACCCCTCCTCCCCGCATGGAAAACCTCTCCCGTCGACGTCGTAAGTCTGTCGGAAGGGGCCCTGAAATACAGCCCCGGGCCGAAAGAAGAGAAGTGCTGATGTTTGTGTTATGGCCGGCGGGGGGCGAACCCTAGTCTGCGTCCCCAGGGGCGCCCCGGCACAGCGGCCCCCGGAGTGAAAACGTTTGCCCACAATTGGTGGGGGGAAGGGGGGGGGGTCATACCTCAGACACTTGCTAGCTAACTAGCGTTCATTCTCAGAGCCGATTAGTAAGCTCCGCAACAAAGACTGTTTAAACGCGGTGACCTTTCACCCCCCCTCCCCCCACCCCCACCCCCCCACCCCAGGGGCCGTGGCATTCCACGGGGGCAGCTGCGCGGCATCCCACAATGCACTACGACAGGAGACCAGGTTAGCGCGGAAAGGTTTTCGCGAGATCATCGTTTGAACTATTTGCCGTACCGGAATGATAGGAGTGAATTATAAATAAAACAGCTTGATATTACCAAGAGCAAGGGGATTTCAGTTAGGACTCCAATATACCAGGTACCTGCTCTTCTTACACTGAACATGAAACCAAACTTGGAACGTGGAATTTTGGAACTGGCTGTCCTGGGATTGGCTGAAACAAGCATGCTGGGTGCTAATGGTGTTTTTCTTTTTTTTTTTGTTCTGCCAACGAAACGCCTGCTTATGAAAAGCGAGTCGCATTTCATCGCCGCGACCTTGAAACCGACACACGCCCCCAGCACCCCCCCCTTAACGACGAACGCGATTGGATCGGAGGCCGTTTGGCGTTCGGACCGTCTTCCAATGGGAATCCATTAAGGCTCGGTTGGTGGAGATGGGGGGGGGGGGGGGGATGACGAGGTGAGGGGCTTCGCCGTATCAGCGCTTGCGATGGGGTCGCGCGTCGCTTTCGGCCGCCTCTGCCGTTATTACCTCTTCCCTCCGCTCTGCGGTCTATTTTACGGCTAATTGCTCGGGCGTCGCGTTCGCTACGAAGACGGATGTCGACGGAAGTCGGGTCGGGGTTCGGGGGTTAAGCGCCCCCCCGCCTAGTCGCTCGGTGATGACTCCATGCAAATCACATGCCCTACAGTACAAAGAACTGACATTGACGTGACATGTATGTATTTCGCGAATCGTACCTGAATCACTTGATATATGGTCTGGATTTTGCACCATTGTTTACACTACTGTGTATTTACACCCTCCCCCCCCCCCTGTACAATATATACCCATTCCACTTTGTACCTATGTTATTTGTACTTCCATGTTACTGGTATCATTTGTATTATGTGTATCATTTGTATTATTTGTTATTTATATCCTATTTGTAGTGTATTTTACATTGTATTCATTTTTTTTTATTAGTATGTAATACTAATAATGTACTGTTAATGTATAATGTATTAGCCACATATATGTTCTATGTTTGCTCATTTCTGCCACAGTGAATTCTATGTTTGTTAATCTTGCGTAGCGAATAACCTCCCATTCTGATTCTGATTCTGATAAGCGCAAGATGTGACTAATATAAACGGATTCTGATCCCGGAATAGAACTTCGTGGGGAAGTCGTTAAATGAATCTCCTGCCCTTGCGCGCGGGTGAGCGTTTGCGCGTTTAATCGAGTTGAAACGGGTTAATCTCCCTCCTCGTGCGGTGAGCGCCGCCCACCGCCCGCTGTGGAAGAGCTGGTCTTTATCTGGACGAAGGAGGTTTCTGTTTTGTGTGCGTGAACTCGGGATTACCCCGAGTTTAAACCGGCGCGTGGGCAAGAGAGGGAGAGAGGGGGGGAGCATCGATACCGTCAAGAGCAGCGTCACCTGTGACGTGTTAGAACAGGGGTCTCCAATCCTGGTCCTCGAGGGCCGCTGTCCTGACGGTTCTAGATGTTTCCCTGCTCCAGCACACCTCCACAGAGCTTGATAACGACCCTTCATTAGAATCAGGTGTGCCGGAGCAGGGAAACATCTAAAACCTTCAGGACAGCGGCCCTCGAGGACCAGGATTGGAGACCCCTGATCTAACACGTCACAGGTGACGCTGCTCAGGATTGGACACCCTTGTGGTAGATGTGTGTGTGTGTGTGTATGTGTGTGTGTGAGGGGCGTTGCCGTGAGGAGTAAAGCCATCGGCAGGACTGACAGGGTGACGAATGTTTTGGTAGACAGTCAGGTCTGGAGCCTGGGACGCCCGGACGAAGGGGAGGCAAATAGCTTCGGCAAATCATTCCGACGACCGCCTCTGCCAACCGTTATTCACTCCCAACTATAATAGGTGCCGTAGGCAAGGAGAGAGAGAGGCAGACCGGAAAACAGCTGCGGCCACTGATACGGCATCGGAAAGGGGATATAGGACGGTCGGAAAGATCCAGGGTGTGTGATTCAGGGGCCTTTTTGTTGTGCATTTAGTGAATTGGTAGTACGTTTAGTCTTTTTTAGCAGACGCTTTTATCCAGAGCGACTTACAGCAAGTACAGGGACATCCCCCCCCCCCCCCCTCCGAGGCAAGTAGGGTGAAGTGCCTTGCTCCAAGGACGCGACGTCATGATGGCACGGCCGGGAATCGAACCGTCGACCTTCTGATCACGAGCCCCGTTCCCCAACCGCTCAGGCACCGCCCCTTTGGTGCCATCCAATCAGACTCCCCTCCCACTCTCCGTGGCCCGGCCCCCCCCCGCCCCCCTCTTCTCCTCTGTGCCTGGTTAATGAGCTCACTCTGAGCTGTGTTTAAGCCCATTAACCTTTGAGGGTGGCTTGCGAAGAGACTGGGAGAGAGAGAGAGAGAGAGAGAGAGAGAGAGAGAGTGTTTTAGCGGGTATGGGGGGGGGGGGGGGGGGGGAGTCGCCGAGGAGTCTCCCCTGCCTCTTGTTCTGCCGAGCTGAGCGGTAGGGAGGGAGGGGGGGGCGGGGGGAGGAGGGGATGGAGGGCGGGGCCTCGCGTGGCGTGGCGTGCGAGGCGGAGGGTGAGCGAGCGGCATGGCCGCGTCGGTCGCACGCCTTGCTCGCGGTCCCATAGCTGGGGTTCGGAGGTTCATTAGACCGTCATCTGTGTAGGATCCCCCCCCCCCCCCCCGGGAGAGGGAGATACGGTACTCGGACAGGGACGGAGGACGGAGGGATCGACTCGTCTCTGCTTGTTCTCTCCCCCGTTAAAGGCAGAGGCCTGGTTCGTGAGACGTGTGATGTAACGCTTTCTAGGGATTACATCATCGCTTGGGGTTTGGGCCCGGGAGAAGACTTCCGCTGCCACCTGGTGTCTCGGACAGGAACCACGCTCTCGGCCCAAGTTGCGAGACTTCAGCTTGGCTCGGCGGACGGATCTCGGAATCTCGCTCTCCGGAACGTAGGGTTTTACGTTTCCGGCGCGTTCCCCCTATCCGATGGGGGGTGAAGGGTTCCCTTGGGTCTCGTCCTCATCCCTCCCTCACGTCCTCGAGGTGGAAACGGTTCTGGGTGACGCGAGACGGTGGCGTCCTCAGCGGCCGTCGTTAGGAGGGGATTACGGGGCCCTCGTTCGAAGTCGTTCCGGCGTTGAAGAGGCTGCGGTTCGCGCCCAGACGGGGGTCGTCCGGGGGGAGAGAGAGAGAGAGAGCGCGTAGCGCTCGCGTTTCCGCAACATCGATTCGTGTTTATTTGTTTTGCCTCGTTGAAAGGACCTCCGAGGAGCTTCTTAATGGCGCTTATGAAGCTAATAAAAAATGTTAAATCCTCAGCTGTATCATTATCGTGTGTGTGTGTGTGTAGGTGTGTGTGTGCGAGCGGGGGAAAGGTATCAGTACAACATTTGCCCACTAAAGAGACAACCAAGCTATTACACAGTCAAATTTTTATAGTTTGTATCCTACTGCAAGGGAGTAAGGTGGCTCAGCGGTTAAAGAGTTTGACTCTTGATCGGAAGGTTGAAGGTTCGATTCCCGGCTGGGGCTACAGGACGCAGTCGATACATTCCAGTTAATGAAGTGAACTTATGAAGTAACATACGCATACATTCTGGGAGGTTTTCACAAACCGTGACCGCAAAACCACATGGTGGCGATTCTTCAACCCTCCCTAGACGATAAGGTCCTCGCCGCCGCGATGAAGATGCCCGGCGGTCTATTTAGCTGCATTCAAGTCCGTCGTTAGCGCGTTTTTAATCGACGGCGGGCTGGGCTAGCACGAGCGGCCGGTATCGATGCCATCCGTCACGACGCCCCTCAGAAGCCCCCACGGGGGACCCTCGCACACCAATCCACCTCAAAGAGACGCCGGAAACATTTCCATGTATTGATTCAGCGGACGCTTTTATCCAAAGCGACTTACGAGAGAGAGCTTTTACAAAAGAGCATCGGTCACTGAGCATAGCAACACGATAGACCCCCAAAACATAGCAGGCTTATAGATTATAAAAACGTACATTGTGAGAACCAGAAAGTGCCAAGGGAAGAGCTATAAGAGAAGGGAAGTAGTCTACTTGTAGGAAGCGAACAATAAAGCAACAACAACAACACCACCACTGAAGATTTTCCCCTCAGGGATCATATAGCAGAGAGAGGGTGGTGGAAACAGGGAAATTGTTATTCAGGCCAAGCGCTACGTGCTACCGAACAAGCATTTAATAGCATACGAGCCCTCGGGCTAAGCAACTATTCAGATTCTGAACATGCCAGTATCAACGGATGACCTTGAAGAGACGAGAGGAAGGGATTAAATGCGTGAATGCTATGCCGTGGTTTAACGCACCCCACGATGATAGTAAGATCATATCGTATTTATTTAGCGGGCTGTTTCGATTCGAACAGACAACCTCGAAACTGCAACCATCTGCTATCTAATGCCCTTACCAGAGATCTAACCAGCCCCCCCCCCTCCACCCCCACCCCCTCTCCCAATGTGAATAGCCAAGCACAGTAGACCCCCCCAAAAAAAAAAACTACATTTCCCATCCATAAATCTACTTGAACCCTGTGCGGCTGTAAAGCAGTCTGTAGTCCCTGATGTTAATGCCCGTAAACCGGGCCGGTAATGGAAAGGGCAGAGAGCCAGGGGCCAGGAGTCTCCCGGTTTTTAAAGTCCTGGCTCTTCCCGGCTCCCCCCCCCCCCTCCCCCTGTCTCCGCTTGTCATCCGGCCCCAGCCTCTCTCGACGCGGCCTGGCCTCTCGCCACAACCTTTGCAAATGTCAGCGCGATAAACCCCCAACCGCCCCCCCCCCCCCCTTCGTCGCGTCCGGTCGAACGCCGCTCGCTTCGACCCTGTTTGCTCGGGGGGGGGGGGGGACCCAGTCTCGGAAAAGGTACACGTGCCCGAACCCATTGGAAGTCCGTCGGCGTGTGCTGACCCCCTCCGAGGCCGCCTGTGACGACCCCCCCCACCCCCCGGAAAACCAGCCCCCCCCCCCCAGAGCCGCAGACCTCACGCATGCCCCCCCGGTCTCAGGTCTGCACCGGGCCTGTCCTCTCCAGGGGGGTTATGGGAAGGCGGAGATACTACACAGGCAGGTAAAACGCCCAGTTCAGACCTCTGAATGTTATCCAGAGCGCCTTTCAGCAAAGTACAGGGACATTCCCCCCCCTGAGGCAAGTAGGGTGAAGTGCCTTGCCCGAGGACGCAACGTCACGTAGCCGCAGCCGGGAAATCGAACTCGCAAATCCTCCGATCGCAACCACTGAGTCACATGACTCGCCGGAACACTTGAATGGTGAGGACTACTTGTTTTGAAAGAACATCAAAAAAAAGTCTGTCTGCTTTTCTGAAGAAGGAGATTCCCGCGGTTGCTAGGTCACCAATCGCACACGTCCCGTTGTTCCACGACGTTCTCTCTCTCTGTCATTAGCCGCCTCGTCCGGTTCTCGGCCTACGCTCGTTTCAAGAACGACAACGATAAAAAAACGGTGATGTTTGGGTTTTAACGACGCAACCGCAGAAGAAGGCGGTCGCCCCTTTTGCAGATCAAAGGAGGAATCGACGAACGGGGAGAAAAAAATCTCGTCTGGAGGATTTCCTGTCTGGGGGCTGGTTTTCATTTCCTCTTCGGGGGACAAGCATGACTTCCTGCGAGGCGAAGCGTGTCTGGCATGTTCGGGCTGGAGCGAAGAAAACAGGGGGGGTCGTGTTTTCAAGATAGCAGCGGAGTTGAAGGGAAACCCACAGACGGATAAACAGAACGAGTTAGTCTATAAAAACACGGCACGTTCGCCACTCGCTACGAATTGACTTCCCTGCCTCTGAAACGGCGGTCTTTTGACGTCGTTTCGGATGAAAAAACAAACGTTCGCCCAAAGGAGAAACGTAAATGTCAACGGTTAGAGAGTCGGGCTGGTGATCGGAAGGTACCTGGGTTCGAACCCCGGCTGTGTCAACGTGACGTTTGTGTCCTTGGCAAAGCACTTCACTCTACTTGCCTCAGGGGGGAATGTCCCTGTACTTGCCGCATGCTTAAGTCAGGTGGCCCTGCGGTTAAGGTGTTGGGCTAGTGATCGAAGGTTGCGAGTTCGATTCCTAGCTGTGGCTACCTGATGTTGTGTCCTTGGCAAGGCACTTCACCCTACTTGCCTCAGGAGGGGGAATGTCCCTGTACTTGCTGTAAGTCGCTCTGGATAGAAATGTCTGCTAAAATACTAAACAGAAATGTGATTGTTTATCTGTTAACTAAGATTGCCTTGCATGTAGACCTCACGAGGTTGGGCTGATAGGTCACACCAGTGTAGAATCCACTGGGAACGTTCCGGAAGTAGATGCTTGACATAACTGCAGAGCCTGACGATCTGTGACGCTCTCACACACGCCCTCACACCTCGCGCTGGATAAACCAACCGCGAAACGGCGCCTTCACCGCTACAGGCAAACCAAAACACGTATTCGAATGCGACGCGCGGCAAACGAAAACGCATCACGAGAAGAACCTCATCGCAAGCGACTCGCATTTCCATCCGCCGTCGAATGCGTTCAAATTCGACATCAAGATATTCAGGAAAGGCCCCGGTTGGGTCGCAGGCTACATGACGCTGAATTAAAACATTGATTCCGAACGCAAGGCGGAGAGAAAGAGAGAGGGAGAGAAAGAGAGACAGGAGAGAGAGAGGGAGAGAGAGAGAGGGAGAGAGGGAGCGAGAGAGAGAGCGCTTGAGCAATTTACCCAGGCAGGGAAGAAAATAAAAAAGAAACATAACCTTGTTGGTTTGTCAACAGCGGATATCAAAGAAGCCACTGTTTAAATCATGGGGATTCATAGAACGGCTGTCGAGTTCTCTAAATATCAGTCAACAAGCTGTATCTCGCCGCGCCATCGGGCGACCTCCACTCGGCAAGGTAACGTGTTCGCCGGGAGAGCGGAGGAGGGCATCTACAAAGGGGGGAGTCAGATGGCTCAACGGTTAAGGCGTTGGCCCCATGATAGCAAGGTTGTGACATCGAGCCCCGGCTGTGGCTATATGATGTTGTGTCCTCGGGCAAGGCACTTCACCCTACTTGCCTCAGGGAGAATGTCCCTGTCCCTTACTGTAAGTCGCTTTGGATAAAAGCGTCTGCTAAATGAATAAATG
The DNA here is from genome assembly GCA_030340665.1 of Neosalanx taihuensis. Classification (NCBI taxonomy): domain Eukaryota; kingdom Metazoa; phylum Chordata; class Actinopteri; order Osmeriformes; family Salangidae; genus Neosalanx; species Neosalanx taihuensis. The sequence continues at coordinate 5,652,517 of CM059309.1, read as the reverse complement.
TAAAATGTACATCAGGGGTGCTCACTCTTTTTCAGCATGCGATCTACTTATAAAAGGACCAAGTCACAATGATCTACCCTCTACAAAAATGTTTAAGTCGGTGTTGTGTTTTCCATAAACAGTCCCAAAATGCCGCTCCGCATTTCGCTTCTTTGGTATTGCGATGGAAGAGTGTCAGATGAGACAACCCTCCCGTTCCGTATGAAAGTGATTTGGTCTTCATTTTGATGAAGGTCATGAGCGTTCTTCAGTTTTAAAGAAAAAAGGAGGGCTACACGGTCCTTTTCCGACCCGCGGGTTTTTTCACATCGGTAACGTGTGAAGAACCCTTTTGTAAGGGCGGTTCCATCAGATTTCACACAATTCCCCCTCCTCCTCCTCCTCCTCCTCCCCCCCCCCCCCCCCGTTTCCAGTTCTCGTATCTTGGCGACGGTGCGACCTTTGCGATGACGCGTCGCCGCCCAGCGGTCCTGCGCTGTTACTCCGCGCCGAGCGCCTTCAGCGTCCTGGTTGTGGGTTTCGGGTGTCGGGGCCAAATAGGCTTACCCAAGTTTTTATATGCACGCTGAACGCTGCTGAGGTAAGCCAATTGACTTTAGCTGGGTAGGATGTTGACTGTGTCTCCCTCAAAGGTGTTCATAATAGAGAACATGAGAGAGAGAGAGAGAGAGAGACAGAGAGAGAGAGAGACAGAGAGAGAGAGAGAGAGAGAGAGAGAGAGAGAGAGAGAGGAAGAGAGATAGAGAGATAGAAGGGAGGCAGAGAGAGGGAAAGAGAGAGAGAAAGAGGAGGGAGATAGAGACCGAAAGAGAGAGGAGGGAGAGAGAGGAGGGAGGAGACCGGGAGAGAGAGAGAGAAAAATAGAAGGGAGGGAGAGAGAGAGAAAAAGAGGAGAGGAAAAAGAGGAGAGAGAAGGAGAGGGGGAGAGACAGAGAAAGAGAGAGGAGGGAGGGAGACAGACAGAGAGAGAGAAAGAGAGAGGGAGGATAGAGCGACAGAGAGAGGGGGTTCAGAGAGGCAGAGAGAGCCTGACCATGTGATCTCCATCCTCCACCAGCAGAGGGCAGCACCCAGCCACCCCTCACCTCAACTGGCACAGCTCTGAGATCGCCGGCATCCAGGAAACAGGAGGGGGGCTCGGGGGGCTCGGGGGGGGGGCAACAATCGAATGAAAACCAGAGCGTGACGCGCTTCGTGTGTCCCCCCCCCGCCCCAGCCCCCCCCCCCCCCCCCCCCCCTACTTTCGCGCATCTGCGACGGGTGTCCTTTCCGCAAATCTAATTATGTGCTCAATTGATCAGTCCAAAGTCTTCATCGCCCGCTAATTAAGAAGCACCTGCTGAAGCGGGCAGGTTAAGAACCCTGGGACAGGCTGTGATGGCACATAAAACCGCACGCACACACGCGCACACACACTGCCTTCCACAGCTCCGGAGCTTTGGAGCGAGCTCATGCTGATCCCCCCCCCCCCCCACTCTGTGCGGCGTCTGAGAGGTGCATTCATCAGCCGGGATCTCGCTCTCCCACGATCCGTCACCGCGCCACCCCTCCCCTCGCCGGCCGGGAGAGGAGCCACGTCTCCTCCCCCCCCCCACCTCCCCCTCCCACCCCCCTCCACCCCCGCGCACCCTCGCCCATCTGCAGACCCGGGTTGTTGTGCTGTGCCCCCCCCCCCCCCCCCCCCCCCCCCCAGACATGGTGCCCTTACAAATAAAGCTTCAAATAAGGCTGCTACATAACTGTATAGGTGCTAAAAGAGCTAACTTCAACAGTTTCTTTTGGAGGGAAAAAGGACCACGCATGTGCGTGTGCGTGTGTGTGTGTGTGTGTGTGTGTGAAAGCGCGGTGCGCTTGCGGACGCGTGTCTTTCCTCTTATCTAAGGGGAATATCAGAGGACCCCTCTCTCTCTCTTATTACCGTGACCTCTGCGGGCCCCGAGGTTGCCAGAGCAGCCCATTCCACCCACCAAAACCCTAACCCTAACCCTAACATACTTAAAACTTAAAACATAATTTTTTTTTTAAAACTAAAAGTACAGTTTCCACCTTCGGCAGTAGACTCGTGGAAATGACCGGAACGTGACGTTTCCAAAGGAACGCGTTGCTGTCTCGTTTTGTTTTCAAGAAACGCTGACTAAAGTGAAAACTTCACCTGACTTCTCGTCCAGGAGAAGTGAACTAGAATGGCCCTTAACGCAACTGTCTGACACCTTCTCCCAAACCACCTAAATTAAAACAAATGTTTGTTGTTTTGTCCTGTTTTCGCATATTCAGCACCTGGAAATAATTGCTTTTTTTGGTAGCTTTTTTTTTTACGATTCCCTCCAGCTCCACCATCGCTCAAGCAGAAAAGCCAGAGGCCGTCTTTACCGCGAGTTCTTTAGTGCAAATTGACTTCGAGCGTTACACGAACGCTCGCTTACTGCGAACGCCTAGACAGCCTCCCCGGCGGTCCCGCGGCTCAAACCTCGCTTCCTGTCGCCGTTAAGATACGCGTCCGGGCCCAGGTCACCCCCTCGTGCCCCTCCCCAACGTAGTCTCAACTCTGCTACGAAGGCTCCCGATGCAACATGGAGACATCGCCGCCACCCCAACCCCCCCCACCCCCCCGGCCCCCCACCCCCCACCCCCCACACACACACACGCGCTCACGCCATCAACGCCCTCTGCGATGCAGGACGGGACAGGTTAACTGCAAATCAAATCAAAACGTGCGGGGGGGGGGGGGGGGGGTGGGCGGGGGCTAGAGGACGCGGTCATAATTCCGGCCCCCCGGCTGATGGGGAGATGGAGATGGGGGGGGGGGGGGGAGGGAGGAGCGTCCCTGTACCCCCCCCCACCCCCCCCCCCCCCGCTCGCTCCCTCCCAGGCTGTGATTGCATTCAGACGAGTCGTGGGGATTTACAATCCACAGCTCCCCGGCCGCTATTACAGCCGCGGCAGGGGCGGTGGGGGGGGGCGGGGGTCCCCCTCCTCCTCTGGGCCTCGCGCCGGGGCGTGATGGCGCTCTGATGCGTCCTGGGAAACGGGCAGAGGAGGAGACGGGGCCATCTTAACCCCTGCGCAAATTGATTCCTTAACCCCGATGCCTGTTACTCTGGAATCTACGATCGTGTACTTGAACTAACCCTCGGAGAGCAGTTCATATATTTCTTTATACATTTGGCACTTGTTTGGTTCAAAATCTTAGAAAAAACTGGAGATAGACTTTGTAGCCACAGTATAGATATCCAACACACCTGATTCAAATGAATTGTCATTATCAGGCTTCTGCTGAGCTTCATAGTGAGCCATTCATTTGAATCAGGTGTTGGAGCAGGGAAACATCGAAAAAATGCAGGACAGTGGGCCCTGAGGACCAGGGTTGAGAATCACTGTATAGATTAGCTTTGGTCTAGATAACCTAATAGTTAGACACCTTCCCAATGGTGCAGTACGGTTCTGCACTCAGGCATTATCAACATTATCGTCATTATCACCAAACTAGAATTCTAGTCGCTGGGGTTGCAGGTTCAAATTCACTCCGTAAGTAGTTTTGGATCCGAGTCGCCGCTAAATGAAAACGCTACATCAGTGTTATCCTGCTCGCGAGGCCCTGAGTTTCAGGGGCGGGCGCACGCTCCTCAACACCCGGGGGGGGGGGGGGGGGGGGGGGGGGTGGTCATCGCTAAACACGAGGCCCTCTCCTGCGTCAGCAACAAACACTTGCTTCACTCCCGCAAGCCCGCAGCCCTGTGGGAAATTTCCGGAACGCTTTCCTGAGGTGTCCTGTAAATGGTACGGGGGGGGGGGGGGGAGAGATGGGGAGGAGGAGAGATTGGGGTAGGCGTTTGCGGGGGGCCCCCCCAGGTTGGGAGGCGGAGGACCGGCTCCCCGCTGCTGCGTGCTCCGCTCCCCCCCACCCCACACCCCCCCCCCACCCCCACAGGAGCTCACAGACGCCTGGCCCCCCCCCCCCGAAGGAGCCCACCGGACGGACCCTTCTTCACCAGGACGGCCGCTAAGAACCAGGGGGGCGAGGTAGGACAGACCATGGACCTAACCCTAACCCTAATGTACCCTAACGGGTAGCGAGGAGGAGGGTTAAAGAAACACAATCGGAGGACCCCTCCCCCCTCGCCTCAAACGCACACGCACGCACAACACGGACGTGCTTCGGTCTATTTCCCGCCTCCTAAATCTCTCGGCCCCGTGGCTTGTATCTCTCTCACGTTCGTACCTGATGTAGAATCGTCGCGGTGGGCGCAGATGGCGCGGCACTAAGCGAGGCCCCCCAAAAATGGATCCCTGAATCGAAAGGAGAGAGAGAGAACATGGCGTTCTCTCCCGCCGCGCCATCGCTCAGGGTTCCCGGCGGACGACTCTGATCCTGAATGGATCCATACTGACCTGAATCGTTTGTTTCTTTGTGTGTGTGTTTTTTTTACGAACGCTCAAACGCTTTGCCCGTCCTCGTTGGGAGTTCGGATCGTAAAAAAAAAAAAAACCGTAGACTCTCTCGTCCTGAGGAGAGGAGGACTATTCATTTCCGGCACTTTCTATGATTACCTCGGTGATTTGCAACCTGGAAGTAGAACGACAGCACGGGGCTAGGCTGCGTCTCGAGGGGGAACAATGAATTCATCCGGCGGGGGGGGGGAGGGGGGGGGGTGACAGGTGGAACTAATTCCGCGGAGGTAAAGGGAATCGGTAAGAGCCCAAAATCGCACGGGGCCGCTTCGAATTGGAAAGGGTCGCTGAGCAAGTTGCCCTGAAATGAAAGCCGTTATCCTTTCCTACATCTGTTTCCCTCCATCCTTAAACCTCCTTTGACTCTTAGAGGGGGGAGGGGAGGGGATGGGGGGGGGGGGGGGGGCAGGACGGGCCTGCTTTCCGGAGGCTGAGAGGGGACTTGAGGCTCCCAGCCTCCTCCGTCCGCTACCGAACTACTCCGGCTAATGAAAGGGAGTCTGCTCGAGGGTGGGTGGGCGTGGGGAGGGAGGGAGGGAGTCAAATAATTGAGGGGTTATTGACACAGAGGAGGGGGGGGGGGACTGACAGAGGAGGAAGGGGGAAGAGACGAGAGAGCTGGGGGGGTGGGGGGTTGTGACAGAAAGAGAGAGAGATGGAGGGAGAGAGCAGGGAGAGACACATTTTCCCATCCTCACCAACCGTATTGCTTCGCGCGACCATTAAAACAACACGGAAGGCGAGCCGACGAACGAACGGACAGACTCACCTGACTCAAATGAACGGCCGAAAGGAGGCTTCTGCCGAACTGGACAACGAGCCGTTCATTTGAATCGGGCGTGTCGGAGCAGGGAAACAACTCAAATCTGCAGGACAGGTGTTCCCCCAAGGTTCAGCGTTGGGGAAACACCGCTTTCAGAGGAAACGTTCCCCAGAGGAAGCCAGGCGATCAGCTCAGCGAAGGACGCCATCTTTCTCTTTGTAGCAGACCTGCTTCTGTTCTCCGTTAGATTTAAGAGCCCCCGTTGACATTGGCGTTAGGTCGCCGTTGGGTGAATGTTACATTTACATTTATTCATTTAGGAGACGCTTTTATCCAAATCGACTTACAGTAAGTACAAGGACATTCTCCCTGAGGCAAGTAGGGTGAAGTGCCTTGCCCAAGGACACAACATCACATAGCCACAGCCGGGGCTCGATCTCACAACCTTCCGATCACGAGGCCAACGCCTTAACCGTTGAGCTATCTGACGCCCCATGCTCTACACATGGCTGCGTTGGAGAGAGTCAAGAGAGATATTCAAGGAGAATCCGAAGCAACGCCCGTTGAAGGTTCCAGATCCGTCGGCGTGGCGAACCGCGGATACGAGGCGGAGAAAGATGCCGCCGCGAGATCGCCCAGCTGTTCGCACACGCCGAACAGCTGGCGCCCGCCCCGGAGCCTCGGTTTAGCGCGCAACGCTCGGCGCCTCGTCGCAAAAGCGGCGAACGGTCGGCGGCGCGTGTTTCTACGGATCGTGCTGCGAGGGGGGCGAGAGAGAGAGAGAGAGAGGCTGCTGGGAGAAAATCAATGTCTCCATCTGGCTGTACGGCTACACACACCCCCCCGCCCCCCCAGCCCCCACCGACCCCACCCCCACCCCCTCCTCATCGCCACTCCCCCTCCTCGCCGCGCTTAGTGGACCACAAGCCTTTAGGTTTCGACTGAACCTCCACCCCCCCCCCCCCCCCCGAGACGTTCCCCGCTGGAGTATTTAGCGCCTCCGTGCGTCGACGCCGCCCACCCCCCACCCACCCCTCCTCCTCCTCCCGGGGGTCGCGACAGCAGAGAGAAGCCCGTCCCGCGCGCATCAAGGAGAAGCCCTGCATCGATTTGAACGGGGCGGCTCAACCGTTAAGTGGTCTCAATCGCTTAATAATTGATCGCTCCGACTGTGCCCGACCTGAGCCTATAGGACCATCCCCCTACCCCCCCCCCCCACCCCCGCAGACAGTGTTCGCGCCCCCCCCCCCACCCCCGCTCCCCCCAGGCTGTCCTTCCGGCTCGCTGAAACCCCCGCCCCCCCCCGCCAGGGCAGGTCAGCATAGCGAGGACGTGACGCGCGCGGTGCGATCAGCGGAGGAAACGCGTATCGCCGGGAGGGGGGGGGGGGGGGGGGGGCTCTCGTCTTCCGCCCAGACGCCTCGGCGAAACCCTCCCCCCTGTCTGGCGTCTGGCGTGGACGGCTGAGCGCTCGAGCCGAAGCCGTTAGCGGAGCGCGGAGGGGGCGGAGGGGGCGAGGAAACCCGGCGCCTTCTTTCACTATGCATTCTGTTGCGACACTTTCCACTCGCTGTTTGGTTATCTGACACACATTAAACTTAGAGCGATGGTGCTTCGTGCGTTGAAGGGAAATCTAAGCAATAACCCAGTCTGTCTCGTATTTATTTATTTCTATTATTACTTTTTTTTTCTTTTCTCGAGAGGACGAACGGTTTGCCGCGATTTGGCGTTGGCGTTTGGCGACGGCAGGAGTGCCTGTACGGTTAATTGCTTTCCGTTGTTATGGACGTCGCTTCGTTTTCAACTTGTCCGAGTTTCAAACTCATTATGGCTGAGTTGTTTAATACGGGGGAGATTTTCGCCCTTCGGCAAAAGGTTTGTTTTGGTACGCGTGCATCGGATTCTCCGATACTTTCCGCGTTCTTTGCTTGTTGCTCTAACGATCTCCTTACGGAGATGCTCCTGTAGGACTCCCTTTTAGACGAGTCTGCCGCCAGATTTGCACATCCCCGAAAGCGTAGCTGTCTGCAGCACGCACTTACAGGACGTAAACATCTTTGACCGGCGCATCAAAACCCGCGCTAGCCGTATTAGCCAGCAGGGATTAGCTCAGGAGAGCCACGTGGGAAGTGACGAGCGAGGGCTACCCATTTTCTTATTTGTCTTTCATTCGCTCCCCGCGGAGGCTATTAAGGTCCTCCGATCGATCGGATGGTTTTCTTTTCATTTTGTCCATCTCGTCCTGCGGTTTCCTCGTCAAATCCAGATATTGACGTTCCTCTCTCGTGACACGAGGACGTGTTCCTCTAGCACGTCCTCGTAATAGCGTTCGGTTCGCAATTACGGTCGACGGTCCTTCAGGTTAACGCCAAGACACGGAGAACGGGTCTCTTCGTGCACCGGCCGACGGAAAATCGTCTTTCGGAAATCCGGGCGTGTTGGCGGCGAGGTAGGGCGTTTCGCTAGATGTTTCCACCGCTGACTCGATGTTATCAGTTGATCAGGGTGTCCCCCCCCCAGATGATAAGACAAAACAGGTTCCCCCGAAAATGTTCGGTTAATCTGCTTAAGAGAGATTCCCGGGGTCGTGGAAGAAAAAAAAAAAAGAAAAAAAATAGCCCGGCGAATTCCACAGGGCTGAGATGACTTGAGACACTTAATGCAGGAGTAGAGCGTGAGGATGAAATGGATTCATTGTGACGGCTGCAGATAATGAGCTTCAGTCAATCAGCCTGAGAGTGTATCAACGGCCGTGGCGATGTCCCAGCATGCACCGGGGGGGGGGGGGGGGGGACGCGTCTCCCTCTGAACAGAGCCAAGCGGGGGATAGGACACCGCTAAGATGAAAACAGATTGGCCGATAGACCAAAAATAGACTTTGTGTCCGACGGGAAAATAGTCGTTTTGCTGGACAATGCAGTGCCGATGGGGTGAAGATTACCAGGGGTTGAAGCTGGTTTAAAGGATTTCACCTTTAGGCCTCAAATCAGTTAGAGCATCTCTCTCTCTCTCTGCATCTAAATCCTCCCAATAATCATGGTTATTTCGAGGGTCGTGGGATTTTGTCCCCTAAATAAACGTTCATTCATTATCTACCGCTTATCAGCGGGTGCCGCTTATTCCCGTTAGGGGTCAAGGGTGACGGGGAGCTATCCCAGTTACTTTCGGGCCTTAGGCTGGGGGGGACCCTGGATCCTGGACTCAAGATCAGAGGATACCTTGGTTCGAAACTTGGCCTTGCCAACGTGACGTTGTGTCCTCGGGAAAAGCACTTCACCCTACTTGCCTCAGGGGGGGGAGTGTCCCTGTACTTGCTGGAAGTCGCTCTGGATAAGAGCGTCTGCTAAACGACTACATGTAAATGTAATGTACTACCTACTGAACCACCTAAAAGCATTCAGTGATACGCCAAATGATTCAAGCCAACATCGAAGCGCCCCGTTCATTGGTTAAAATGACTGACCAACAACAACAAAAAGAGAAAAAAAATGAAAGGTCACAAATAAAGATACCCACGATCAGGAGGAAAGCGAGAATATAAACATTTACTCTTGGAGGTACTCTCAGAATAATTACCTGGGTGGTATCAAAAGAACCAGCGGGATAGAGCACAGATTAAAGAGGACAATCTTCTGGAAACCATTAATCACACCCACTGGAATTAACTTTCAATTGACTTTCTGGCCCCCTGGATATAAAATAGATGGTCCACTACAACTGGGAGAAAGCAACCAATCCGTTTTGGTCAAACATCTTCCGCTAGCTCAGTCCAGTAGGCTGTTTTTTTCCCCTCGTTTGGAACGTTCATTTAACCGATTCGTTTCCGCTGAGAACCATCACTACATTCACGCCATCTTTTTTTTACCGTCCGTAGTTGCTTTCGAAAGGAATTTCACCTAAAAAGGATACCGCTTTCGAAAACGCGTTGGAAGCTAATGTTTACAGTGTTCCCCCCCCCCCGCCCGTTACGTACCAAAATGCTGGAGGTATCACACCAGCTTTCGGAGTTGCTAACCCTGAGAGAGAGGATTCGAATCCAGGATGAAAATTCTGCTCGGCTGGGTCTCCCTGTGAATCCCCCCGGTCGTACCTCTCCGTCTCTGTGTTCCCTCCCCCCCTCGCCTCCCTCTCGCTCTCTCCCTTCCCAGCTGAGTGCTGACCTGCTCTGCCCTCCCTCCCCCGCTCCCACCCCCCCCCGCCCCCCCCCTCACCCAACCTCCACCCACCCACCGAGGCCGCTGCAGCGCCCCCCCCCCCCCCTCCTCCTCCTCAGCCGCCCGCCTCCGCGATGAAGACCGCCGTTCGTTAACCCCCCCCACCCCCCCCCCCCCCCCCCCCCCCCCCCTCCCGCCGCGATCCATCTCTATTTGTATTTATCTCCCCGCGACGCGAGCCTCTATCTTTAATTACAACCACTCAGATGGGGGGTGGAGGGTTGGGGGGGGGGGCTTTAAGAGGGGAAGGGGAGGCGAGCGGCTTTGATCTCGGCCCGCTCCTGCGCCTTCCACCTACCTGCCTGCTTCCACCCCCCTCCGCTCTCCCTCCCGCACTCCCAACGGCATTCATGCCGTTTCCCACTCCCACTCCCCACTCCCACTTATCCAGAGCGACTTACAGCAAGTACAGGGACACTCTCTTGGGCAAGTAGGTTGAAGTGCCTTGCCCAAGAACGCAAGGTCCTGTTGCCACAGCAACCGGGTACCTTCGGATTACTAGCCCTTCTCCCAAACCAACTGGCGTCACATGACTTCCTTGTGAGACCTCTCGATCCACTGCCGAAAGCTCCACCCACCTAACCCGATCCCGAAACGGTACATCGGCTAGGTCGGCGTTCTGATTCCATCTGAAGGCGGTTCCGTGTTCCACCGCTTAAACAGAAGGCCTTCCTTTTCGTCTCAACACCGCAACCACACACACACACACACACCAACAAACGCTGAACGTCACTCTTCATCATCCGTTAACGATGATGATCGTCACGCTTTTAGACAAGAACCAGCTGTCCAGGACTTAGGAAGTCTCCTCAGCATCAACAAGCTTTTAGAGACTCATTAGATGCGCACACAAGTATCGTAAATGGCTAAAGTCGTGTACAAAAATAACAATAAGGATGGAGAAAAAAAAGAATTTCGACAGCACACAGAAGGTTCAAACAGCAATTTAGCTGGCGTGGTGACGAGGTAATGCGGTTCGTCCATTTCTCTTTGATTCATATTTTGATGCCGTGATTATGTGTTCCCCGAGCTGGCTGTTCCATTATTCTTTCTAATTACCTGCGCCAGATTTCTCTGTCTGCTCCTTGCCACACTGACAACTCGTAATTGCTTCTGCCATAAATCAACAGTGGTGCTCGGGAGTCATTGGCTCCATTAATATCAACGCTCGCTTCCTGTTTGTATTGATATAGCGACTCGTTAACTTTGACGACATCCGCAACTGACATTTTGTTATTTTTTTCCGGGTGGGGTCTTGAACGCAGCTCGTTTTCGTTTTTTTTTTATACAAATTCAGGTGCGTCGTGTCTTTGGACCCGCTTGTGTCTGTTTTATAGCGTCTTTTATTCATCTTATTCTGTGATTGGGTTTGGAGCGATGCGTCGTGGGTAGAGGCCCACTTGCGCACCAAAGTCAAGTAGCACATCGTCAGATTCGCAAGGTTGCCGCTAATACACATTAGGGCCAACCGTCATCCGTTAACCTGTTTTAATCGGTGCTAAAAACCAGCGACGGAACGGATCTCCCTGAAGCTAGCTAACGATGTGGTTTTCAGTGTCCTTTCTAATATAATATTAGATATAATATTCCCTGATGGCATTACATTTAAATGTATTCAGTTAGCAGACACTTTTATCCGAAGCAACTTACAAGAGAGAGATTTACAAGAGAGCATCGGTCAGTGAGCATAGCAACATGATAGACCCCAAACATAGCTGGCTCATAGATTATGAAACATACGTACATCGAGAGAACCAATAAGTGCCAAGGGAAGAGCTATAAGAGCTTTTGGCCGAAACAACTTACAAGTTTAAGGTGAGTCTTCGACGGACAGTAGTCTACCTGTGGGATGCGAACAATAAAGCAACAGGGATTAACAAGTCATTGTAAACACCACCGACAAATGATATGACAAAGTGCCATTCAATTCCATGAGGAAAATTTGGAAGAACAATTGTCCCTGTCGTGCAAATGAGAGATAGCGAGAAGGGGCTCGTTTGAATTCCAAACGAGCCATCTACAGGAAGACATAACTGGGTCTTACGCGTGATAGCCTCCGGTCAAAGTGACAACCTATGAAGTATTCGCTATGGCAGGCCCAGAGGGCAGCAGTTGGCTGATTTGAAGGAGAGCTATTTCCAGGAAGACTCCGTGTTGCCACAACAACGGGAACATGGCGAATTCTGTCAGAGAAAATAATCGCGTGGCGATGAGACGGTAGATTTGTTTGACCTTTCGGGGATTTCAAAACAACCGTCAACATTTACTCAACGGAGACCCTTGTTGGGCTGTTAGAGTCTGAAGAGCTGAGAGATGAATTCAGCCGCGCGCAGCGGAGGAAAAGCGTTAGCGAAACAAGCGGGTGAGAGACACAGGGGAAAGGGAGTTATCGTTCTTGACCCAGGATCATCCGCTACGAAATTCAAAAGCACGTCCATCAAAATGATCCTGGACGGAGAGGCGTATGATGAAATCGGAGCACAATGTCCGTTGTTGTAAAGCGAACGGCTTCACAGAGCTAAATCGATCGCCTCCAGGCGAAATTCGCTCGCCTGGCCTTTGAAAGACAGGCTAGAACTTTCTAGAACATGCCGTCGCTGAAGCTGTCGTTCCTGACTGAAATAACTAGCGGGTCCTTTTGATGCAGGCAGCCGCACGTCTGTTATATATATATCTCTCCAAGAACGCACTCGCTCTGGCCTTACAAAAGAAAACCTCCCGAACAATACAACCGCTTACCGTCCCCCGTATACAGTGCACACAATGACATCACTTCCTTTAGGGAGTATTGTCGTAATTCACAAAAGGGGTCTGCCCCTGGACAAGGTCAGAGAAGTGGAGTGTTCTCTCATGTTCTCCCCCCCCCCCTCTAGTATACATCCATTTTCATCCATATACTCTATATTTTTTATACTTTTGTACTGTTTATAGTTTTTATATACCCCTTTCTGTATAGCTATTGTCTTCCTTTTGTAAAAAAAATATTTACGTCTCGTATATGTTATTTGTTTGTTTTTTATCCAAAGCGACTTACAGTAAGTACAGGGACATTCTCCCTGAGGCAAGTAGGGTGAAGTGCCTTGCCCAAGGACACAACATCACATAGCCACAGCCAGGGTTCGAACTCACAACCTTCCGATCACAAGGCTAACGCCTTAACCCGCTGAGCCATCTGACCGTTCATTATGCTTGAAAAGCAGGATAACTCGTCGGGAGAGGACTGAGAAGAGACAAGAGCTGATTGGCTCGAACCGGCCTGTTTGCCCGCCCCCGCTCGCGTGCGCCTGTGTGCTGGGGATAGACATCACTCGATGAGGGGGTTCGCAGCAGTAATGGACAGATTATCCGGCTCCTCGTTTGATCAAAGTAATCATGGGTAAACATTAACGCTGATCCATCACATCTGGAGAACTTCGACGCACTCGTAATACTGATTGTAACATTACTCTGGCCTGCCTTCGCAAGTGGTCGGATGTGTGTTTAACAAGAAACGGGCGGTTGACTCTAATACCCTTCCACCCTCGTTACCCTACAAGGCAACAGTCAGGGAGTCGGGCTAGCTATCGTTTTTTTCATAGTGAGTTGATCTGGGAGTTTTTCCTCGTCTTCCTTGAGGGTTTAGGTTGGTTGAGGGGCAGTTCTATGGGTGTGTGAGCCCTTACTGACATTGCTTGTAAAAAAAGGACTATACAGTGAACCCTCGTTTATCGCGGGAGTTGCGTTCCAAAAATAACCTGCAGTAAGTGAAATCCGCGAAGTAGATAGCTTTATTTGTACTATTATTTTACAATGCAATATTGTACTATAGAATGAAACAAAACATCAAAACTTGTTTTAAGGCCCAAAATAAAGACAGATGTGAACGTTTTTAACAAAAACTCGTTTAAAGAACGGTTTTGTAAAACAGGAAATATTGTCTCTCGCGTATTTCACAGTCCGCCTCGGCTGCACAGGAGGCTTTGCCCGAGAAAAGAACGTGGGTCTTAGTTTCACTTCTAAACGGTAAAGCCCCTGAGCCAATCAGGATTCAGAGCACAGTGCGCTGTAAAAAAAAAAAACACTGTTAAAAAAAACCACTGTTAAAACCACTGTTAAAAAAACACTGTAAAAAAAATCCGCGAAGCCGTATTAAATGAAGCACGATATAGCGAGGGTTCACTCTACAAACAAACGTTGATTTGATTTGTCCACCAACACCCCCACGCCCCCTTCCAGAATCCCACTGCACTCTGCCACTTATACATGTTCTATGTTGCTCTTCTCTGTCACAGTGAATTCTATGTTTGTTAATCTTGCGTAGCGATTAAACCTGATTCTGATTCGAAACCCCTGGCTGTGCCAACATGATGTTGCGTCCTTGGGCAAGGCACTTCACCCTACTTGCCTCAGGGGGGGAACGTCCCTGTACTTGCTGCAAGTCGCTCCGGATAAGAGCGTCTGATAAGAGACTGGATGTAAACGTAACAATGCAGTAGCTCCGCTCTCACAGAACAAGACAGCGTTTTGAGAGTGCTGCCGTTAAAAATAACTTCTGTATTTCTGAATTTCTCACTTGTGCATAATGAACCCTAAGGTCCTAAGGCTATACCCTAACACTCAACACACACACACAAAAAAAAAAAGAAAAAAAAGGATCTTCTCCCCCAGTAGAACAACACACCGCCGGCGTTCGCCCATATTTGAAGTAAGTCTAGACTAACTCTTCCACTCCCTGGCTGACTTGGCGGTTGGCATTGCCAGCTTTTTCATCAGCCAGGACAAGCTATGCCCAATGTATTGTCTGCAGTGGGCTAGTAGCACAGGCAGCAATGAACTACGGCTCATTAAAATCCCACATTGTACCAAACAGATCATTAAAAAAAAAGATTTCAATGCCAGTTTAAAGCTCAGATATATTCACATTTGAGAGGATGTTCATTCTTATTTATAGGCTACAGTCCGTTTGAATAAGCTTGCGATCAATAGGTATTGAAATGGCTGGCAGTGGTGGCCCCTGATGTCTCGGTGCTAGATACTTTTTTATTTATTTTCATCCTGCCACGGAACAGCCCATGGGTGCTGAATATTCATGTTTGTGTCTCTAAACGTAACAACGCAGTAGCGCCCTCTGGACTTTCTAACTGCTAGAGGCTGGAAGAGAGAGAGAGAGAGGGGGGGGGGCAGTGAGGGAGGGAGACAAGGAGGGAGGGAGAGTTAGAGGGAGAGAGAGAGACAGGGAGGGAGGGAGAGGGAGAGACAGAGGGGGGAGAGGGAGGGAGAGAGAGGGAGAGAGAGAGGGGGGGCAGGGAGGGAGGGAGACAAGGAGGGAGGGAGAGTTAGAGGGAGAGAGAGAGACAGGTAGGGAGGGAGAGGGAGAGACAGAAGGGGGAGAGGGAGGGAGAGAGAGAGGGGGGAGGGAGAGAGAAAGAGGGGGAGGGAAAGAGAGGGGGAGGGAGAGAGAGAGGGAGGGAGGGAGAGAGGGGAGAGAGAGGGAGAGAGAGAGAGAGAGAGAAAGAGGGGGAGGGAGAGAGAGGGAGAGAGAGCAAGAGGGGGAGGGAGAGAGAAAGAGACACACAGAGGGAGGGAGGGCGGAATGCGAGACAGCGTGCAAGCTGGCAACACATAAGGGTCGGCTCGCTCACCATGCAGACAGCGCAAGCATCGGGAACATGTACCAGCATTTGAGGACAAAAACCAGCGCGTGAACTTCAATTTAAGAGCACCTGCATAATTTTTTTGTACGCGACCGATGATGGAATGACAAAAATAAAAACTGTTCTTGTAGTTCTTGTAGAGCCATATTCAGATGCCTTTTCTACGCGAGGACGAATCCTATGACCACAACGCCTTTGAGAAATGTCATAGCAGTAATAGACGATGCTTCTCAAACAGAGGACAGTGCTGTGCTACGTAGAATGGAGAGAGACCGGGATTAAGGTTTAAACGATTTCCACATCGCCGAGTTGACGTTTTTGCGAGAGAAAAAAAAAAACAAGATTTCGATAACACAGCTCGTCTGCTGCATGTTGTTTATCCGTAGCGGTAAAGACTGATCCTAATACGCGTTACAGCATTTCGAAGCACACGGCGATGCTGATGATCGCAAACATCCTAACCATTCTCCTCCATCATCCTTGCCAACCTTGTACTTTTTCCTCCGATGCCCGGTGAGAGCTAACGGCGAATCTCCGAGCCCCTGTCCGTGGTGCTGAAGCTCCCGGTGCCCGTTCCTCTAAAGAGGCACCGCTGGAGAAAAACATGGATTATCTGGTTTGACGGCGTCTAACCCGGTTTATTCTCTTCGATTTCATGGCTGTGGCACGCAAAATCAAAACTTTGCTGACGGTAAACATTTTAGTGTTCGTAGGAATTATATTATTCTCGGTGTACTGCAGGATTCAGGACCGCTCGGAAGAACTTATACCCATCGGGCGGATCTCAGATCAGCGATTAAGAGCCAGGAATGGCAAAGTTTCCAACTTGGTGGACCGACAATTTATCCTACAGAGACTTGAACGCCTGGAAGACGTTGTCTACAATCAGCTGAATGGTATGACTAACAGTCTGGCTCACCAACGTGTTTTAATACCCTCACCTGGCCTGTATGTAAAGACATCATCACCTTGTAGCTGGCTTTGTAAATGCATTCTTATTCACCTTGTTTATACCATCAGTTGGATAGGATCTGTGAAGTGTGTCACTTAACCCGTCATTCCTGTCAGTCCCTGCGGTCATCTTGAGTCTTTTGTGCGAGGGGCATCGTCTTTGACCTTTGTCATCCAGTGTCCTCGGTAAGCGAGGAATGGCGCCCGCTTGTAATTACAAGGCCCTCGCGGCTAATTGGGATTCACACTGTACCTGATCGACGCCGTTCTCCGGTGGAGGTCGCTCGGCCTCGTGTTAGCGGCTGGATCGTTACGTCCCCATTCTTCTTTCTAACGTCGTCGAACTTGCGCCGCCCCCTTGGCCGAGAGAACCTGAAAGAAGTTGAAAGACGCTGTGTATTGCATGGAAGGGGAATGCCAGTTTATTTCATTGCATAGCCTTTAGCGACTGCTACAAAGAAGGGTTGGTTTGCGGAGGCGATCCTGGTCGGTTCGTGGAAGCGTCCCTAAAATCTTCAGAGGAATCCGTCCACAAACCAACCCTCTTGTCGTAGTAAAATCATTTTAGGAATCAACGGGGACTCAAAGGGTTTGATCCACGGGTTGACTGTGTGGCGAGAGAGCTCGGTAAACCTGATCTCCGTCGCTCAGGTATCCGAAACTGCTGGAGCCTTGCAGAGAACGCAGCACGGCTCCTTCCGTCTGTCACTGCCGCCTTACGTCCACGGCGTCTCGCCGATCTCATTGCCCCCCCCCAGCTGATGAAAACGTCCACGTCCTACCAGGCCAAGGGAAACCTCACGATTTCCCAGCCGCGCGTCCCCCCCCCCCCCACCCCCCAACCCCCCAACCCCCCTAACTCTCTCCAATCCGGCCCGTTAATTTCCCCAAATCGTTCCTACTGCGCCCCCCCAGCGCTGGCATCGTTTGGGTGTGGAAGAGGTAATTCCTTCAAACGAAATGACAGCGCTGCATCTGGAGGCCGGCCAGCAAACGACAGCCTCAACAGACGAGCCTTCTCTTGTTTAAACGCGGTTACTTTGAGCGAGTTGAGTCCCACTTCCTTTGCCTGGGGGGGGGGGGGGGGGGGGGGGGGGTAGACAACAGACTGGGTTCCAGAAAAAAATGACTCCGCTTGTTTCCGGGACTTCCACTCCTAGCCTAGTTCCCTAACACCCAACCATACAGTCAGATCAAATGAGATCAAATGAGATCAAATCTGTTGTCAACGGTCAAAAAACTTGACTTCTAAGGACGTAAGCCTTTTGTGGCGAGAACCGCTGTATTGGAAAGTAGCCATTTTATGTCATTGCCCATATTGTTGTGTGTTGTATGACAGTGACCTTCTTGAAGGATTAAGAAAGGACCGCACTTCAGATGAAGGACGTTTACCTGTTTCTGATGGGGGGGAGGTCACGCGATTCCTCGCGACCACGACAACGGTCAAATCTGTTATCGGTCAGGGAGCGTCACTAAGCGATTGACAAGAAGGTTATCAGTTCTTCCAGGATAACCATCTGAGTTCTAAGCTTCTTGTTCACAGGGCTTTCGAGAGGAGTATTAAAACAGACATACCTCCACTGGTTCACATTCAGTTACTAAGCAGACGCTCTTATCCAGAGCGACGTACAGCCAAGTACAGGGGCATTCCCTCCCCTTGAAGCAAGTTAGGGTGAAGTGCCTTGCCCAAGGACACAACATCATGTTGGCTCAGCCTGGGTTCGAACAGCGTACCTTCTGATAACTAGTCCGTCTCCCTAACCGCTCAACCACGACTTCCCTCAACCACACGGTTCCACTAGTTTCCATTCAGTACTGTGACTTGCTTGTGGAAAGTCCTACACAACCCAAATTAGATTGAAAAAAACAACAACTCGTATTATTTTTGGTAAAAAAGAAAAAAAACGTATAGGACGTAGAGAATAGCGTCAGCAAACAATATTAGTCGACTTTATGTATCAACATGGCTTCGTGTGTGAGAGTGCATCTTTCATGTATTTTAGCTCCAACCCTCCGTTGACAGGAAGTCATCAGATGGGGGGGCCCCCTGGTTTCTCTCAGGTTCCCGTGGTGACGATGAGAGGCGGCCCCTGAGGTGCAGCGGACGTGTCACGGCGCCTATCTATGAAACCCAATTACCAGAAGAACACAGCGCTGTCAGTACGCTAAGGCCGTATTGGGAAGTAATTAATGAAGAGGAGTACAAAACATCATTCTTTCGCTCGTTCTCTCCGCACCCCTGCTGTTCTCTCTCTCTCTCTCTCTCTCTCTCTCTCTCTCTCTCTCTCTCTCTCTCTTTCTTTGGAAGCCTCAGTCCTACCTTAATGAGTCTCATCAAAGCCTGTGTATAATTTCCAGCGGTGTGCCTCTTGAAAGCTTTGAGATGCTTCAAATGAAATGAAATATTTTCAAATAATAAGCTGCCGGTGTGCGGAAAGATCCGGAGGAAAAAAAAAAGAGCTGCCCTTAAGCATTTCCGGGTACCGTTTCTCATCGCGCGACCTGTCGTAGGCGAAAGGCTTCGATAGAATACGGCTTGGTTGTCAAACCTGAGTGCCACCGTCGGCAATCAACACGCTCTTCAGATACAGCAGATGTCCCCCAAAAAATCGAAGGCAGGGGTGTCCAATCCTGGTCCTCCAGGACTGTCCCGAGAGTTTAAGATGTTTCCCTGCTCTAGCGCTCCTGACTCTAATGATTTGTCATTATCAGGCTTCTAAAGACCTTGATAATGAGCAGGATTATATCAACTCTCTCCTCCAGCCCTATACCCCCACCCGTCACCTACGGTCATATGCTGACGACCGTCTAGTGGTACCCCCCCCCCCCCCCCCTCAAGAGCGCCCGAGCGCAACACAAACTCTTCCACTGCCTGGCTCCCCAATGGTGGAATCAACTCCCCACCTCCATCAGAAGCACAGACTGCCTTCTCACCTTCAAAAGAAGGCTTAAAACTTACTTATTTAGAGAATTTAATGGCACTTAGGAATAGTATGGCACTTCACATAATATAATGTGCTTTAGAACAATCTGTTGGTCCCCATATGGTGACTTGCCGGTGTTGTTGTTGTATCTCTTGCTTTATGTTCACAATCATTGTGTTATGCATTTATAGTTCTTGCCTTGGCACTCATGCCTTGCCTTGCTTCTCATGATGTATGATTCACGATCTAAAAAACCCACTGTGTTCGGGGTCTATCACGTCGCTACGCTCAATGACCGATGCTCTTTGTAAAAGCTCTCTCTTGTAAGTCGCTTTGGATAAAAGCGTCTGCTAAATGAATACATGTAAATGTAAGGATTGGACACCCCTGATCTAAGGGATTTCTACTGTTTCTTTGAATGGGAAGGTGATAGATTTGTGGGTAACCAAGGCTTTGCACTTGCAACATTTTTTTGTCGCCGTTCTTTGATTTTTCCATGACTCATCTCCTTTTTTCCCGGTTATTTTAAGGTACTTTCTGAGATGTTTGCCATGGCCGTCCGCTGGCTCTCTCGTGCCATGCAAGCATGATCCGTCGCCGTGGCAGCACGGTTGATCATGCAGAGATTCATTCGACCATCGTCATGCCTCGTGTAACACGGGGGGTCATCGTCTTGGCAACCTCTTGAGCTAGCCTGCCGCCGCCCTCCGCAGCGAAGCCAGTCGTCAACATTCGTACCCTCCTGTCAGCGTCTTATGCACGAACCTTCCGTGTAAGCGTTTGAGCTGTTTAGCGCAACGCAACAAACGCGAGTTATTTCCGTTCGTTTCGGCCTCTTCCAGAGAAATCAATATTTAGAGCGTCTTCGTCGTCGACGCGCACGCACCCACTTCTCCTTCTGAATCATTCGAGCGCGTCGTCCTTTTCGCTCGAAGCCGTCGCGTAAAGGGCAAATCCGACACTTTTAGACGTTTCGTTCCATAATTCAGCGCCGCCGCGCCTTTCCGCGCTCCTTGGCAAATGGCTTTGGAAGGGGGGGGCCCGCTGGGATTGACGTGCACTTGGACGAGCAAGAAGGACGGATGCTCGGGGAATAGGGAGCCCTCTCAGTTCTCAGTCTGAGCCTCTTCATCTCAGCTTACTGTAGCCCAGTGGTTCTCAACCCTGGTCCTCAGGGCCCACTGTCCTGCATGTTTTAGATGTTTCCCTGCTCCAACACACCTCATTCAATTGAATGAGTCACTATGAAGCTCAGCAGAAGCCTGATAATTACACTTCATTTGAATCAGGTGTGTTGGAAGGGGGAAACATCTAAAACATGCAGGACAGTGGGCCCTGAGGACCAGGATTGAGAACCACTGCTGTAGCCTGTACTACCAGCTTCACCAGAGAGTCACACTGGCCTCAGATGGAGAATTAAGACCGTGTTTACAATAATGGCGGTGCCAGATGCGAGCCTGTAATTAGCTCATTGTGGGATAATTAAGGTGTTTTCGCTAATGTGCGTTTCACAGAAAGAGACCCAGGTAGAGGACATTAGGGCCTTCCACTGATACAGTATCGAGAGCGCAGAAGATGGGTAACACTGCATAATTGACACCCTTAATAATTCGGTTTTTTCTCTTCTTTTTGGGGGGTTTTGTTAAGGAAACCATGCATATACTGGAATTTGGTGATAAGTAAATTGAAATTCAATCTAATCATAAATTCATCTACGTTTAATCAGCGTCTGGAAACTCAACTAGTAATTAGTGGCTTTACCTCAAACTGTCAGTCTGTCTTTTTTGAAATCATCCAGTTAAGCACAAGCGTAAATCCACCGAGTAATTAACTGAATTAAAGTTCAGTCCTTTGTTTGTGATGATGAGTTTCTCCTCTTTTGTCGTGTTTCTTTAGGGCTGGGAAGTTGAATGAAGCTGTACTTCAGTCATAGAACGGACGGACAATTATCTGTTGTTAAAAAAAACGCAGTTGTTAAGAAACAGCCAAAATCCTTTCGATTAAATACGAACATCTTTGCGGAAAGCAGATTTTGATTATTCTATTTTTTTTTCCAAAGCGGTGGCGACCGAAGGAGATGAAAGGGGGGAATTTGAGTTCAATTTGCATGATTACGTTGTTGCGTCTCCCTTTTCTCTCAGCAGTAAAACGATTCTGCTTCTTGGAGGACAGCAAAAGTGATGAACAACATGTAAAGGTGACTCAGCAGAAACAACTGATAGTGATCCTCCTATGCTTTGGCAAACTAACACTTAATCGCCGTCTCGTAAGCACAACAGCATCGGTTCTGAAACCACAAAATGTCCAGTTGTCATCGAAGACCCGTTCTGCTTCCTGTTAGCTGGCAAAGTGTTGAGAGGAATGCAAGTTCCAATCCTATCAGCACTCTTAACTCAGACGGGTCTCACCTCTTTTGCTAGGGCGCTATCACAGCCAGAACTGAACCAGAATCTTTCCGGAACCCCCCCCATTCGTTCAATTCACCCCCCCCCCCCCCCACCCCACACACACACACCTAAAAAAAGAGGCTGCTGATTAGCAGGGGGGCGTCAACAACTGGAGAGAACGTTCTACCAGAATGTTCCTGTTAGAATGTTCCGGAAAGGCCAGAGCTCTTCATTGGTATGCACTGTTTACTTTCTCATCTCCCTGTCCATCTGGAGGGGCGGGCCCTGCACGATTTCACCGTCGCGAGAGTGGCCACTCAGCAAGGATGACGGGAATAGCAAATCATGTCCCCGCAATGTCATTCTGCCAAATGAGAATAGCCAGAGGAGGAGGGGGGGGGGGGGGGGGGTTGGGGGAGGGGGGTCACATGGCCCCCTCGAGTAAGGAAAAAGCCCAGCGAAAGCACGGCCTTACTAAAGGTACGAGGAGAGAGAGCGATACCCCGGCACCGCCGTCAGAATGTAGACTTTGAAGTCGGAATTTTGACAAGGGACCGCCTCGATACCGACGGCAAAAAAACCCGCTGGAGAATCAGACGAACGCGGACGTGAAAAGAATGTTTGTTTGATCGGGGTCAGGCCGGGGTTGAAGATCCGTGTTGGGATCGGCTGCTCCAGTATTCCGAGTCCTTTTCATGTCGGTGACTCGTTAACAGTTCAAAAAAGTTCACGTTGCTGAAGGTTTTTTTTTAACAGGGGCGGTTCTATCCTGGGAAAATGATCAGCCAGAGCTGCTATCCTTCCGAGTACTGATAACCAAATGTGTTTCTATATTTAAATGAGCTGACCCAAGATACTGCATAGAAGAAGGATTAACTATGGGTTACGTATTGCTCTCGCAAGTATTCATTAACTTCGACCCTCTCCCGATCATTAGCATGTCTGACAAGAACGTGGGCACAGCTACACGATTCTACACGCTAACATCAGGAACATTGAATCGCTCCCCCACTTCAAAACACAACTCATTCATTCATTCACCCGTTTAAAACTGCCTACTCCCTCTGATGCCACTTGCCCTGTCCCATCCCTTAATCCATTGTAATTGTTCTTATTTTGTGTGTTTCTATTTATTTTTATTTATTGATTTATTTGTTGTTGATGTGTTCTTTTATCTAATTTGTGTACGGTGTCCTTGAGTGTCGAGAAAGGCGCCTTCCAAATAAAATGTATTATTATTATTATTATAACGTAGCAAGAGATGCTCCGAGAATCCTCAGAAAAGAAGGTTCCAGATTGTTCCTCTCCGCAGGCTGGCGTGTGTGTGTGTGTGTGTGTTTGGCTGCTGTCGAATGGGAGGCGTGTTCAGGCTGGCAGCTGCGCAGCGTCCGGAGACAAAAAGTGTGATGATCCCCTGGCTGAAAGACCCCAGCAAGCCCTGAGAGCTGCCATGAGAGAACAGCCATTCTGAAAAAAAAGCATGAATGTCAATGAGCTGTCTGTCTTCCGGAGCCTTCCGTCACCTACCTCTACTTCTCTGTGTGTGTGTGTGTGTGTGTGTGCGCGCCAGGCCTGGCTAAACCCATCGGGCTGGTGGAGGGACCAGGGGGGCTGGGCCAGGGAGGAGCAGCAGCCACCCTGGGGATGGACAACCGTGACAAGGAGGAGAAGTTTGAGGAGTATGGCTACAACGCCCACCTCAGCGACCGCATCTCCCTGGACAGAAGGATCCCAGACTATAGGCCCAAAAAGTAGGTCGACCCCCCCCACCACCCCCCAGCACCCTCCTCTCTTCCTTCTCCTCCCGTTCTGGGTCCACCTCCTAATTCTCCTCCTCCTCCTCCTCCTCCCTTTCCATGTCCAGCTCCTAATCATCCTCCTCCTCCTCCTCCTTCATGTTCCCCCTGCTAATTATCCTTCCACCTTCTTCTCTCTTATCCTTCACCTCCCTCCCTCTCGTTGTCCAGCTCCTAATTCTCCTCCTCCTCCTCCCTTTCCGTGTCCAGCTCCTAATCATCCTCCTCCTCCTTCTCCATGTTCCCTTTGCTAATTATCCTCTCCTCCCTTTCTGTGTCCACCTCCCTCCTTCCCCTCCCTCTCGGTGTCTACCTCTTAATTCTCCTCCTCCTCCTCCCCTGCCTCCGGCTCCCTACTCCTCCTCCTCCGGCTCCCTCCTCCGTCGCCTCTCCCTCCCTCCCTCCACCCCTCCAGGCTCCAGTTTGTGCACCCAGGGCGGCTGGGGGTGCGAACAAGGCTATGGCATCGCACAAAAGGAAATAGCTGAGGACACGGCTAATCTGAACATGAAAGGACCATGTCAGCCACAGAAGATGCAGATAGTCAGGCATAGTTAACAATGCAATAAGGAGAAAGTCCAGCAGTAATTTCGTGGCAGCGTGACAAGAATACGAATGGCCTTTCAAAATGAATTTTATATTTAGATCGTCGGACAATACCTCCCATACAATGAGCGCGAGGGAAATAACAAGGTTCGCCTTCAGCGTTTTCGATCACAGTGTCTGAGAGTTAAAAAAAAAATAAGAATAAATACAAATGGACTGAAAGACAAAGAGGCTGAGAAGAAAGACATTTGCGGGGCCGAGACTTCTGTCAGCTTATTGGGGTAACAATCCAATTCACCCAATCGCTTTTATTATGTGCCTTCTTCATGCTGTGAAAAATAGACATGCAGAAAAGAGAGTCAAATAAGTAAAAAAAAAAAAAAGGATATTAATTAATAACCGACATAAATTCTCTTCTCAAAAAAGGGATTTGGGGAATTATTATAATAAAAAAAATTACGATTTTTTCTGAGGCGATGGATTCTATATGGAAGCTTTGTAGCTTTGCAGACTTCTCCATGACGGATGTTTGTCTGTTCGTTCGTGTGTGTTTGATGCTATTCTCACAGCAGACTAGGCACG
Organism: Neosalanx taihuensis; assembly: GCA_030340665.1. Classification (NCBI taxonomy): domain Eukaryota; kingdom Metazoa; phylum Chordata; class Actinopteri; order Osmeriformes; family Salangidae; genus Neosalanx; species Neosalanx taihuensis. The sequence continues at coordinate 5,628,272 of CM059309.1, read as the reverse complement.
TACCACCAACCGCTCGTGGCTGGACTGCAACATTTTCAAAGGGAATCTTCGCACTCAGATAAAGACCGTTGTTGCTGCTTTCCATCAACATTTTCTCGCCGAGCTATAGGTCACGCCCTGTAAACGGGAAAGAAAAGAAAAAAAAAAAACCCTTGGCGAAATAGTTGCAAATCGCAGAGCGCATGTTCGCCACGCGAACATCCATGAAGATGGATTCCTCCGTGTCCCGTGTGTAAACAAAGGAAATCCATACGCCGACGCCGACGATGTACCTCGGCTAAGCTCATCTTCCTGTGTGCGTTTCGGTTGAAGCCAGAGAGAGAGAGAGAAAAAAACTACACAGGTCCATTCACGTCAGGCGATATTGACGCCGTAACATATACGACATTTATAGCCGGAGCGTTATTGAGGCTAATTTCTCTCAACGCAGGAATAGAATTAGCTGTTGGAGCCATCGCGTGGGTGTCGCGTTTAGATTGCAGGCGAAATAGAACAAAGTTTCCATGCGAGAGCGCGCGGAGCTCAACGCCTCCCTGCCTAATGGCCTCTTGGAGTCTTTGAGCGAAGATATTTAGCGGCTTCGGGGAAATATCATCTGCGTATTCTCACTGCTCATTCTCTGGTTCGTGATACGGATTTCTCCTTTTTTGCATGTCGATTTCGCTCGTTCGCCCCAATCGTGTCAGCGCGTTCCTTGTAATTACCGCCCACCGGGGGGGGCGGCTCCAGGTACGATCCGGATTCGTCAAGGAGATGGTTCTCCGAAGACGGAGCCTGTTATCCCTGTTCGCTGTCTGCTCGGCTGGTCTTTTTATGTTGCCGTTCACCTCTTGCGTCGACATTTACATCTCACATCTAGAGGATATCGAAATACAGTGATTCCAAAAAGAACCTGTGATAAGTGATATCCGTGAAGTAGAAACCTTTATTTTTTTACAATTATTATACAATTAAATACTCTATTATATATTGAAACCAAAGAACAAACCCTTTTTACAGGCCCAAGCATTTGTTTAACAAATAAAAGTACTGTGTCCTGTAAACCGCAACTTTATTGACGCACAGGTTTGTGTTGGAGAGACTGTTTAGCCAATCAGAATGCAGAACACAATGCACGAGGCAAATCCGTGAAGTAGCGAAACCGTGAGAAGTGAACCGTGATATAGCGAGGGTTCGCTGTAGAGGCTTTCTAATGGCGAGCGACGGAGGGCAAGGCCGTCCTCCGGCAACAATACGCTTACAGGGAACGCAAAAGGAACGCGACGATTGGTTTAGGCGAACCCAACCGACGCGGCCAATGAAAGAGCGCGATCCGTTTTCTGAATTCCCATCCCACGGCATCGTGTACGCGGAGAGAGAGAGAGAGAGGAAGGAGAGCATTTGTGTTGGGATGAAGTCCCAAGGAAGTAAGCGATGAGACCGCAAAGCCTCTCCATTTGTCTGTCAGATGCGCGATAACTGCTGAGTAGAGTAACCGGGAGGGCTAGAGACCGGGGTCCACCTCATTTCTCAAACCTCAGATACCATAGAAATGGAACTTGGAGGTCACAATGGCGCCCGTTTATAACTTTAAAAGCCCGTTCGTGGCAAACTGTCGTCACGCCAGCGACCGGCGCTTTATCTTCTCAGCCGAGGGCAGAAAAATGACGCAGGCAAACAATTGTCTTTTGGAGACGAGCGTTCCCCCTGTTGAAATGTTCCTTTCCCAGCATATCCGTTGCCGGGCAGGTTATGGAAGGTTAATGTGAAATTTCACGGCGAATAGGAGATCTTGGAAGAGGAGACAAGCTCAATGTGGGCAGAGCCAGGAAGGCAGGCAGGCAGGCTGTGCAAAGGGGAGGGATGGGAATACGTCTTAATCCAGCACTCTGTTCCTGTCAAAGCTCGTTCCAGGTCAAATTATGAGAGCTTGCCAGCGAGAGCCGTCCTATCACAAACAGATGAGTTGATTGCTCATCTCGTTACGGCCTACGAGCCTCTCAGGGTCTCGCAGACAGGTACAAATTTAAGCTTGAGCGATTTCTGAAATTGGATTCCGTAACTAGGCCAAAGGAACTACGACATCGCTTTTCAATCTCAACGCAGAGCCGTCGCCAGCTCCAGAACGACACCTCCAGAACCTTCCGGCTCACGTGAGGCGTTACCATGGTAATTCTCGTTTAAACTTTCCCCCCGGCTGCGAGATATTCGTCGAACGGAAGACGCGAGGCGGTTCATTCTGGTTAGGATGGACGTCACTCCCTTGTTCTGGCTCTTCAAAGTAAATGCCACCGCATCGCACACAAGTCCTGCGCTACACCCACTTTCCAGATGTGACATTGCATTCCTAAGGCCTGATTGGTTGTTTGAACGAGGCGGTGGATCGGTTCAGACGATAGAACAAAAGAAAACCGGTACAGCGAGAGAGGAGAATCTGTGGGGTTGGATTTCAGAGATGAATTGGATTTGCAGAGAGAAAAGTGTTTATCAGATGAAACGATCGTCGGCAAACAAAAGGAGTACCAAGCGGAAAGGACCGGAACACGGCACCATCTTAAGAAGTGTTTACACCCTCACCTACGTAGTCATATTGGGGTTTCAGATTGGGGTTTTAGGTCCACTGAGCTCGTTTTTCAACTTTTTCAGTTAGGGTTAGTCCTCAGGGCTAGGGCGGAGGGGGGGGGGGGGTAGGCAACCCTGGTCCTCGAGGGCCGCAGTCCTGAAGCTTCTAGATGTTTCCCTGCTCTAGCACAGCTGATTCAAACGAACGGGTCATTATGAGGCTTCCGGAGCTTGATAGCAACCCATTCATTAGAATCAGGTGAGCGATCGGCGAGCGGCGAGCGGCGGACGGACCCCACACCCGCGGAGCGTTTCGGCCAGAGAGGAGCCACCTCGCTCCGTTCACCCTCCGTCGCCGTCGCGGTCTGTCACGTCGGGCCTTATTTGCGGGGAGGTTGAAAGAGGGGGCGCCCCGGCCCCCTCACCACCTCCGCCCCCCCCCCCCCCCCCCACCACCCCCTTAAACCTCGCGCAACCTCGACGCTGAACGTCCGTAGGGGCGGATGTTTTGTCCCGATCGAAACGGCGGTTGGGACGGTCACCTAATTGAGATCTCATCGCCATACGATCTAACTGGGAGTGCAGTGCACGGAGGAGAGGAGAAGAGACGAGAGGCGCGACAGAAAGGACTTTGTTTGTTCGGTCGTTCGGTCGGTAACGGCGTCGGTCCCCGGCGCAGGGGAGCAGCTTTCGCAGGAGCTGGAGGTTGCTCCAGAGATCGACCAGCTACACTCGGGACGGGCAGCTGCCATTTTGAAACCTGGGCTACAGTGAACGCCGAAGGGGGAAAGGGGGTCCCCAATCGGCACGCTGGACGAATACAGTGACCGGCCGTTTTGTAAAATACGTTTTTTTTCTAGTGTGACAGCACGAGGGTCGGAGTCTGTGTACGTGCGCGCGTGCGATGGCGCGCGTGTGTTGCGTATTGCGTCTGCTGATGCATTTACACGTGCTGTTCAATCCATTAACTGGTCATTGAAAATGGCAACATGAAATCGGATTCCAATCACTGCTGCACAGACTGCTGTTACCATGGCGTCCGTAGTAGAAAAAAACCCCGTAATCGTTGGCACCAGAATGCTGCCATTTAAGAGGGGCGGAGGGGGGGGGGTTCTGCCTTCTGCCAGAGGCAGTGGGCGAGGAGAAGGGAGGAGAGATGCAGAGAGGAGAGAGGGGGAACGGAGAAGGGAGACGAGGAAGAGAGAGAGGCGTATTGAGAGATCAGAGGCAGAGGAGAAGTGGGAGATGGAGGCAGAGGAGAGACAGGAGGCAGAGGAGGAGAGACAGGAGGCAGAGGAGGAGAGACAGGAGGCAGAGGAGGAGAGACAGGAGGCAGAGGAGAGACAGGAGGCAGAGGAGGAGAGACAGGAGGCAGAGGAGGAGAGACAGGAGGCAGAGGAGGAGAGACAGGAGGCAGAGGAGAGACAGGAGATAGAGGAGGAGAGACAGGAGATAGAGGAGGAGAGACAGGAGGCAGAGGAGGAGAGACAGGAGATAGAGGAGGAGAGACAGGAGGCAGAGGAGGAGAGACAGGAGGCAGAGGAGGAGAGACAGGAGGCAGAGGAGGAGAGACAGGAGATAGAGGAGGAGAGACAGGAGATAGAGGAGGAGAGACAGGAGGCAGAGGAGGAGAGACAGGAGATAGAGGAGGAGAGACAGGAGGCAGAGGAGACAGGAGGCAGAGGAGGAGAGACAGGAGGCAGAAGAGAGACAGGAGGCAGAGGAGGAGAGACAGGAGGCAGAGGAGGAGAGACAGGAGATAGAGGAGGAGAGACAGGAGATAGAGGAGGAGAGAGACCTGTCCTTCAGATTTATATATAGCTTTACATAATAGCTTATTTTCTTCACCCATGCGAACAAGACTCAGCATTCAACTTCCTCTTTTTCTCAGTCGTAGACGAGTAAGGTTGACACAATCACCTTATATAACACGAAAAAAAAGAGTACGTTCTATGATGTCAGCCAAACTAACCCTGAGAAGCACTCAATCGCTCCGCCATTGTTCCTAACGCCTGCCTCTCTTTCCTTCGCCTCCCCCCCCCCCTCCCCCCTCAGATGCAAGCAGTTGACCTATCAAGAGGATCTCCCGCAGATCGCGGTCGTGTTCATCTTCGTGAACGAGGCTCTCTCGGTCATCCTGCGGTCGGTCCACAGCGTGGTCAACCGCACGCCGGCCCACCTCCTGAAGGAAATCATCCTGGTCGACGACACAGCGACAACGGTGAGCGCCGTCGTCGGAAAACGCCGCCCTTACCCCGGTTTTTTGGTTACGTAACTCCTGCGTTCCTGCGTTCAGAACTCCCACATTCCCACGATGCATCGCTGTCTAAGGTGCTGCCGGGTGAGAAAACCCTTCGACGCGACGGCGGAGGAGGTCGAGTCCGGTGTGGCGCGCGATAAACGTTGCCGGAGAAGCTAGCTTAAGCTGACCCCGCCTGGCGCTCTTTCGCGCGAGAGGGGAGAAACAGACGTACGGTTTGAGCGCAGGCAAAACTCAGCCCGGAGAAGGCAGGAGAGAGGAAAGGTGCCGGAGATCACCCGGCCCTCCAGGGGCCACCTCTGAACATGGTCGCACCTTTTATAAATAGCAACTGGCGGGGTGGGCGGGGGGGGGGGGGGGGGGGGGGGGGGGGCGGGGGGGCTGGGGGGGGGGGGGTAGCGCGGGAACGACGCCCAGGGAGAGAGAATCCGGGAGGCTTTTTCGCACCTGCCCGCCGGCGCCTGCGGCGTCCGGACCCCTCGCCGTCCCAGAAGCCCGTCTGTTTTTTTTTCCGCGCGGACCGGGGGGGGGGGGGGGGGGGGGGGGGAGGAAGACCGTGAACTAGATTCCGGCTGACACTTGGCCCCTCCATCACTTGGCGCGGGGGGGGGGGGGGGGGCCAAGCCTAGCTAAATCCGACCCCCTCCCTCGCTCCCTCCTTTCCCCCGCCTCCTCCTCCTCTCTCCTCCTCCGCTGGCGGAGAGCAGAGGAGCATAAATACCACTCCGGAAAAAAGGGGGGGCCGGGTGAGAGTCAACATTGGCACGCTCCCCCCCCCCCCCCCCTCCCTCCCTCCCCCCCCCCCCCCCCCTCCCCGCCGAGTCGCCTTAAATAGGCTGCCGTTTAGAGCCGGTGAGAAGGCGAAAAAGTGGCAGCCGTTCCTCCTTTGCCGCGGCGGACCCCCCCCCCCCCGCCCCCCGCCCCCTCCGAGGAAGCATGTTTGGGGCCTTGTCTCCGTGACACCCCCCCCCCCCCCCCTGCGATGGGACACGGGGTGACATTCGTGGGTGGGCGAGAGGGGCTGACAGAAGGGGGGGAGGGGCTAGGGTTCGTGCTGCCGCGGTTGGCGAGCTTCGGCTCGGTGGATTGTGGGAGTTGCGGTCAGTCACGCCGCCCAGGGAAATGCTCGATGGTCCTTTCGAGAAAAAAAATAACGCGGTGGCGTGTGTCCTGTTGTTAGCGCGAGCTAACGATTCATGTAATGACAGTGGGATCTATTAAGCCAGGGAGCCGTATTGAACACAAGGAAGAGGCTGGAGAGAACTGGATCATTACTGGTTCATTAAATATGAACCACTCTCATTCAAAATCCGATTTTCTTCCCAGTGCGGACTTACGTGCGCATGTAACTGTAAGCGCCGAGTCACTCCAACTTCAGCGCGTCTTTAATGTTCTCACACCTTTTCGTGGGCCACGATGTGGAGGAACTAACCGAGAGGATTTTTTCATTGGACGACACACGTTGAACCGCCCTGACAGGCGCTAACTGGACGTCAGACCGTCCTCAAATTTGATTTGAACGTACTCGAAGTTCTCCTCAGCAACCCAGTTCGAGTTCTCGCCGAGCGCATCCACTCGGCGGAATCTCCATCGCCCCTTACCGCATGAGCCCGGCGCTGCGATACTTCATATTCGTGGCGTGATGGATTGTTATTTATTCTCGTCCGTGTCGCGGTTGCCAATCCCATGAAACAAACTCCTCGGTCCCTGGTAATTCTCCACGATGCGGACGCTTTCCAACTTTCTGTTTGTTTTGCCAGAGGATCAGAGCAAAGCCACCCCCCCCCCCCCCCCCCAGCTCAGGCTAGGCAATTACCTCACTCTGTTGCGTTTTCAATCATTTTTTTCCTTGCTGCTTCGGCGCGTCCCGCGGTTTCCCTGTCTGCTCGCGTATCAGAGACCCCCAGAGATTGTTCCCCCTCCCTGCCAAGACGCCCCCCACTCCGACAGACACCTTACCTAGACATGGAGCGCATGCCTGCTTGGATAGCACAGCCTGTGTCGCTGAATCCCCAACCCTCTTACTGAGTGAATGAGCTGAGGCTGACTCGAAGTACTGACTCTAAAAGGAGTACTGACTCTAAAAGAGGTACTGACTCTAAAAGAGGTACTGACTCTAAAAGAAGTACTGACTCTAAAAGGGGTACTGACTCTAAAAGGGGTACTGACTCTAAAAGAGGTACTGACTCTAAAAGAGGTACTCACTCTAAAAGAGGTACTGACTCTAAAAGGAGTACTGACTCTAAAAGAGGTACTCACTCTAAAAGGAGTACTGACTCTAAAAGAGGTACTGACTCTAAAAGAGGTACTCACTCTAAAAGAAGTACTGACTCTAAAAGAAGTACTGACTCTAAAAGAGGTACTGACTCTAAAAGAGGTACTCACTCTAAAAGAGGTACTGACTCTAAAAGAAGTACTGACTCTAAAAGAGGTACTGACTCTAAAAGAAGTACTTACTCTAAAAGAAGTACTGACTGTAAAAGAAGTACTGACTCTAAAAGAAGTACTGACTCTTAAAGAGGTACTGACTGTAAAAGAAGTTACCATTTTTACCATTCTGTTTCTATTTTACGCATTTTTTTTTTTTTTTTTTTTTTACAGTGGATTTGAAGTTCAACTTGGAACAGTACGTGAACAAGCGCTACCCGGGCCTGGTGAAGATCGTGCGGAACAGTAAGAGGGAGGGCCTGATCAGAGCCCGGATCCACGGCTGGAACGCGGCCACCGCCGCCGTCGTGGGCTTTTTCGACGCCCACGTGGAGTTCAACACCGCCTGGTGAGTACTGTGGAATTAAAACGACGTTGTCCGTCTCTTCGTGAACGGGAGTGACGGTTCGGTCGAGTGCTGGGTTTAATACGTATTTAAGAATCCGCAGATTGGGGAGAGAAATGACCAGACCTCTGGCAACAAAATGAAGACAGTACAAGGCTTAGGTCTCCATCATGGCTCTCTCCCGGACGAAGGAGGACCTTCTTTTATAGGGCACAAGAATGTAAACACAGATAGTGACAGTCAGGCGGTAATGACGTTACAACAGTCTTCAGAGAAGGTGTGTTCAGAAGTGATTAATATAAGTACACAGGAAACATAATTTCTTCCGCAGTACGGCTTTGCGGTGCCGCCCCCCCCCCCCCCCCCCACCCCACCCCTACTCCTCCCCTCCTCCCTCAATCCCACAACCCTCCCTTGCCGGTCTGACGCTCTTTAACCGTCAACGATAATCAGCCCCAAAGTCGCGGAGGAGAGACGCTCAAGTGGAGATGACACTTTGCTAGTTACCGCCATCGCGCGCCACAAGCGGAAGGCGATTCCAAACACGGGTGCTTCAACCGAAGACAATTAAGGTCGGAGAGGGGAAAGAAAAGTGGAGTGTTTGTGGCATTGTTGTCGTCCCCTGCGGCTTAGGGGGATTCTAAGCGTTCTGGGATGACTTTGGGGGGGAAGGGTGGGGGGTGGGTCTCAGCCCAGCGCTCGGTCGCCGACACTCACGCCCCCCCCCCACCCACCCCGAACAAGTCACTCCGGCGCTCGTAATCGGCACCTCGTTTGAACCTGTCGACCGGTCGGATTTTTGGAAGACGGGAAAGCGTTCTTCGTTCCCCCAGCGATGCCCGCCCGCCCGCCCAAGGGGGGGGGGAGGGGAGTGGGTGGTGGGTGGGTGGGAGGGTGGGAGGGGTTGGAGAAACATTCGGATTAGTAATCGTCTCGTCGCGTCTGCCGCCTCCGGCGCCACGGCGCCTTCCGATAGCGGAAACAGGGCGACCGGCTGTGACTTGCAAGCGGCGACAGGCAGCGCTTTTTTTTTCGTCTGGGGAACCTCCTAGAACACCCTGCCGGGCGTGACAGGACTGATACCGGATGAGACGTCGCGATCGAAGCTGTTGAGTCCTCTGCCCTGGCATTTCGGAGATAGGTAAAGTCCCGTGTTGAATACAACCGCTGTTGTGAGGAATCCTGGGTCCGTATTCGTCTTTGCTACTCTGGTGAACTGTATTATTGCTCCAAGTCTGTTCTATTCTGGCACTTGACGATGAGAGCTGTTATGACAGCTGTGATGCGGCGGGGAACGCGATCCACATCTTCCTAGAGACAGGGAGAGGACCCAAGGGGTCTGACAGACTCGGCGCTGGAAGGGTCCGGAAGCTGTGGACGTCAAGCTCTCGGAGGGCGAGCTCGTTCTCCAGCGGCTGCCAGCTCCACATCACACCCAGACCCCCTTCAGCATCCCAGATGGGAACGCTGCCCCCTCCCCCCCCCCAGACCTCCACCAGGCTGGGTGTTCTCTCCCTGTCCCCCCCCAGACCTCCACCAGGCTGGGTGTTCTCTCCCTGTCCCCCCCAGCCCTCCACCAGGCTGGGTGTTCTCTCCCTGTCCCCCCCCCCAGCCCTCCACCAGGCTGGGTGTTCTCTCCCTGTCCCCCACCCAGACCTCCACCAGGCTGGGTGTTCTCTCCCTGTCCCCCCCAGACCTCCACCAGGCTGGGTGTTCTCTCCCTGTCCCCCCCAGACCTCCACCAGGCTGGGTGTTCTCTCCCTGTCCCCCCCCCCCCAGCCCCCAGACCTTCACCAGGGTGGGTGTGTGATCGGCACCCACCGTCAGGGGAAATACTGGAGGATATTTCCCCACACCTGTGACCACTATTCATGGGGACAAATTTAATGGAATTGAATTGAGTGCGATGTGGAGGGTTGTTGGGCGAGGATTTGCTATTCACCACCACAGCGTTTTCATCCGTATGCTGATGACAACTCTGGGGCTGGGCTATTGTCAACATGTTGGCTGGTTGCAATACGGCTTTGCTCGAAACAGCCTCTGCTGGCACTTCCGTGGTCTTCTGTCGTATTATAGCCATTTTGAAAATAAGCCTTTTCAGTGCTGCCATTCAGGTATATTCATATAGCACCATTGTATAATCTTGACAAATGGAGGAAAAACAAGCCTTTGGCAAAACGTCACTCTGATTGTCTTGTCAAAAGGAGAGCAGAGAGAGTGGGAGAGAGAGAGAGAGAGAGAGAGATGGGAGAGAGAGAGATGGGAGAGAGTCAGAGGGAGGGATGGAGAGAGAGAGGGAGAGAGAGGGAGAGAGAGAGAGGGAGAGAGTCAGAGGGAGGGATGGAGAGAGAGAGAGAGGGGAGAGAGAGAGAGAGAGGGAGAGAGAGAGAGAGAGTCAGAGGGAGGGATGGAGAGAGAGAGAGAGTCAGAGGGAGGGATGGAGAGAGAGGGAGAGAGAGAGAGAGATGGGAGAGAGAGTCAGAGGGAGGGATGGAGAGAGAGAGAGGAGAGAGAGAGTCAGAGGGAGGGATGGAGAGAGAGAGGGAGAGAGAGAGAGAGAGATGGGAGAGAGAGTCAGAGGGAGGGATGGAGAGAGAGAGACCGAGGGAGGGAGGGAGGGAGAGGGGGGGGGGGTAGAGGGGGAGGGAGAGCGTTTGCTGCCGCTCTTGATGAGAAAGCGAGGGAGAGCGTCGGAAGGGGAAGAGATAAACCACTGCTCTCGGGGGCTGTGATTGTCTGCCGCCGTCCCCTCCGCCCTCAACAAAAGACAACAACAGAGGCAAACTCCCATTTCAGATTTCCCTGCAGTCAGAGGACAAAACGCGCTTGTTGCCCAACGTCGTTTTTTGAGGGAAAACACGCAGTTTGCTAAACGTTAGCTATTCGTACTCCATTAGAGCACAAGCGGGAGTTGCCTTGAAAATCAGCGTTAGGAATTCGACTCCATTTTCAAGCTCTTTTACGAAGAATAGAAAGCGCTCCTAAAGCGAAAATCCATTCAACGTACGTCTACTGCACTGTAGAAGCCCTTCAGGGCATTTCAGTTCCCTCTTGTGCTCTGTGGTTCGACGTAGAAAACCTTTCCTAAAACGTCACGGACGACCGTCAGAAGGCAGAGCACTCAGAAGACGCCCAAAGTAGCATTTGTTGTGTTGGAGCCCGAGAGGGGGAGGATAGAACGTTCCGGAACAAAAGCCAGAGTGCTACGAGAGAAACCTTTCAAAAAGGAGTTCACCTAGCTCTCGTCTAATGGACGGCCGAGGAAGAAAAAAAACGAGGCGAACGAGGACCGAGGGCTCAGCACGCCTCGCAAAACCAGCTTCCGGAAGGTTCTCTCCGCGGTCGATGTAGCCCGTACGACGTACGAACTCTCCCCCTGTCCATAAACCCCCCCCCCCCCTCACTCCGGAGTCGTTTCCCACCATTGGTCAGAGATTCCCCCGTTCCTACGAGCGAGCCCCCTACCCCACAAGCCTCTATTTTCCGCTCATCCGCTTTTCTCGCCGTGGCGGCGGTGACCTTTTCCGAAGAAAGGTCGCGCTGTTTGCAAATTCAATCAGGAAGTATGACTGGCTTGATTTAATGGCCTCTCCCGTGTGGTCTTGGCGTGAGAAAGCTGTGTCGTGACAGGGCGGAGGAGGAGGAGGGGGGGGGGGTTTTCGCCGTTGTATATTACGAGCCTCTGCAGTGCCCTTCACAGGCCTATAAACCCGGGCTACGATATTACAGCCTCGCACACCCTTTTAATGGGGGATGGTATAAGGCTTAGAGACCTTCTTTTAAAAGACGCCTGCCATTTCATGATCACCTGTGGGTTTGATAGAGGCCAACCCTGTCTTTTTATTTCGCGTATTTCTACAGCCGACGTCTACGGGGAAGCCAGTTTGAATCCATCGTTATGATTTGGTTATTACCAGGATCGCACATCCGATACACCCAGCGGGGTCGAAGCACCACAGCTCTTCTGGTGTGAATCGTGCATCCATTCATCGTGCCGTTTCATTGATTCATCTGTTCAATATTCATTCATCAAACCATCCATTTATTCGACCTCGTTATTTTATATTTACCGTTTTTATGTTTTTTGCACTATAGGGCGCACTGGATTATAAGGCGCACTGTCAATGAATGGTCTATTTTCGATATTTTTACATATATAAAGCGCACCGGACTATAAGGCGCATTAAGCGGGAAAAAAACAGTCAGATAAATCAGTCGAATAATATTATGGTGAAGCACAGTCTGTATTACTCCGCGACGCTCCTGGCTACGGTAGCCGTAATGCTGCAAGCGGTGCGGCTTTGTAGTTTACACCGTGAGCGCCTTGTACCACACAAAAAGTCGCTTAGAGGTCAGTAAACAAAAGAATTAATCCATATATAAGGCGCTTCGGATTATAAGGCGCAGTGTCGTTTTTTGAGAAAAATAAAGGCTTTTAAGTGCGCCCTATAGTCCGAAAAATACGGTAAGCGCGTTCAAAAGGCAAAACCCGAAGCGCTCGTTAAGTCTGACCAACCGGCGTTTTCATTTCGCGCCTCGGCAAAAAGACGGAGACGCCACCGGATCAGAAGGCCGTCGCGGCCACGCCTCCTTCCACGCCCCTCCCCCCCCCCACCCCGCCGGTGATGTACGGTCCAGTCGCAGCGCTCCGGAGGCTTCTCTCTCTCTCTCTCACCGACCTCCCAGGGATCTAAAGACACGGAGTTTCTCTTTCGGAAGTAATGCGGTCCCGGGGTTCACCGGAGAGACGGGTGGGGGGGGGGGAGGGGGGGAGAGGAGGGGAGGGGGGGGTTAAACCGGTCTGAGCCGGGCGGGAGAAGCACCACGGCCAGCCTTCTTCATGAGGGGGGATTATCGGAGAAGGTGAGAGATTCTTCAAGGGGGGTGGACCTCGATGCGTGAGGCCCTACCCTGCCCCCCCCCCCCCCCCCCCCCCCCCCCCTCGCAGCGAGGGTTTGCCTTCGAAACCCCTGGGGGCCGGGGTCTGGAGGCTGACTTTGAAGACTCCCCCAAGGTCGACAGGGAATGACGTAGCGCACAAGGGAGGCAGGTGCCTCAGCGGGTTAAGGCGTTGGCCTCGTGATCGGAAGGTTGGGAGTTCGATTCCCGGCTGTGGCTACGTGACGTCGTGTCCTTGGGGCAAGGCACTTCACCCTATTTTACCTCAGGGGGGGAATGTCCCTGTACCTGCTGTAAGTCGCTCTGGATAAAAGCGTCTGCTAAATGAGTCATTATTTATTCATTATGTCAAAAAACGAATTTAATCCCTGATGTCACATTGTTCTGTTGACGGATATTTCCGGAAAAGCTAAAACAGAAACGTGGCTGTGCCAGGGACCAGTGGCTCCAACCTCAGCTCGGCTGAGGTGATGTTATTTGGCAGCAGGTTCAATCAGCCAAAGTAAATGTTGTCTCTGACATCCTCCAGGGACCTGAACAGGACGTGACAGCGATCTGCTTCCCCCCCCCCCCCCCCCCCCGCGAACCCAAGCTGGTGGCCGAGACGCAAACCTTGACGGAAAGTTCTCTCCGTTCCGCAGCTCCAGCCGTCCGTAGCGTCGGACCCATCATTTTCCCCCCTCCTTTACGCGAGTCGTAAGGGGGGGGGGGGTTTGGGGGGGGGGGGTTCTCTCTGGATCAAGGAGCTCCCCCAGTACGGAGAGTGACAGCCTTTCGCCCGTCTGAAAAAGCGGGCGGCCGTGCGGTAACTGGTTCTGCCGCGTAGCGATGGATCGGCTTCAAAGCAGGCGGTGAAACGGCGCCCGACGGATTTTTTACGGGAATTGGACAGGCCGACGTGACTGTGAGAGAACACACTCAGCAGATGAAGGAATAAAATCATAATAAGTACAGGTAGATGTTCCTGTAATATACCAAGGATTTATGTTGGAGTCAGGTGGCTCAGCGGGTTAAGGTGTTGGCCTCGCGGTCGGAAGGTTGTGAGTTCGAACCCCGGCTGTGGCTATGTGACGTTGTGTCCTTGGGCAAGGCACTTCACCCTACTTGCCTCAGGGGGATTGTCCCTGTACTAAATGCAAATCGCTTTGGATAAAAGCGTCCGCTAAATGAGGTATTATTATTATTATTATTATTATCCCATGCCATCCAATGAACAAACCCATAGGTGGAAAGCTCAACATTGTTTTAATTCGCTTGCAAAGTCACCACAGGAGGACTTTCGATCCGACGTAGACTTCTGCAGGTAACCAAGGCAACTTGAATGTACAGTACACTAAGCAGCTTGTGAAAAGCCAGGATCAATAATGTAGACCTGCGCGTCAGGTCATGGGAGGAGGGGGAAAGAGACATTTTCACAAGACTGCTTTACAAGTATTAATTATTTGACGGCCATTATAAAACACGGGAAAGAAATGCATCGGAGAAAAAAAATCAATTGGAATACTCCCGTTGAACGTTTTTTTTTTGGGGGGGGGGGGTGAGTGACGGATATGGCGTTTCCACTGCTCCCCCGCTCCCCCCCCAACCCCACCCCCCACTCCCCCCCAACCCCCCCCCCCCCCCCCCCCCACCCCCCCAAAAAAAAACCGTCTGACAGAAACTGAGAGTCACGTCGAAGGAAGACTCCGGAAGGTTCCATCCGCGGAGGGACGTCACCCCCTGACATGCCTCACTTCTCCTCTCCGCCAGCCCCTCCGGTTCAGACCCGGTTACCCTCAATAGGCTTCATTTCATCTCCAATGCCGAGTGCGTTCACTTTATTTATTCATTCATTTCCACGTGCCCCCCCCCCCCCCCCCACGCCGCCTGTCCTGTTGACGAATGGGAGCTGGCGCCGGCAGATTGTTTTCACTCAGCGAGACAAGCCTTCGCAAGCTTTCGGACCGAGACGATCCTTCTTGGCAGGGGGGGAGAGCGCAGCCCCCGCCTACCCCCCCCCCTCGTTGAGTGCTCGTGAGTGTGTGTGCGTGTGGGTGGGGGGAGGGGGTGTTGCCCCCACCGTACCTCCCTCGTCACGATCCGACCGGCTCTCTTGTTAGCGTTGGGGTTATTTTTCCTTTAAAAAAAAAAACGGTCCGAGATGACCGGTTAAGACGGGGGGGGGGGGGGGGGGGGGGGGGGGTCGGCAGAGCGTGACGACCAGGCAGCTGAGGCTCCCGGACGCGGAGCACCTGCAGCCATCGGACGACGCGATGGCTTCTGACGGCATCGAAGCGAATTCCCAAGAAAGCAAAGATCGACGTTGACGAAAACGTCCGCCGCGATGACTCGCGCCTCTGATTGGACGGATTTACGCATTTCCAGGGTCACCCATCGGCCACGAGCTTCACAGCTGGCTCACCCGTAAAGGTCTAGCGCAGGGGTCTCTAATCCTGGTCCTGGAGGACCGCTGTCCTGAAGGTTCTAGATGTTTCCCTGCTCCAGCACACCTCCACAGAGCTTGATAATGACGCTCCATAAGAATCAGGTGTGCTGGAGCAGGGAAACATCTAAAACCTTCAGGACAGTGGCCCCTGAGGACCAGGATTGGAGACCCCTGGTCTAGAACCTTCAGGACAGCGGCCCTCGAGGACCAGGATTGGAGACCCCTGGTCTAGAACCTTCAGGACAGCGGCCCTCGAGGACCAGGATTGGAGACCCCTGGCACGTATTCGGCACAGGCACGTATTCGCTATGCCTCCGACCCCCGCTGATAACGGCACTCTGAACTGTAGAACGAATGCGATCCTAGTTCTGTAATGATGTCATCAGGAATAGTTGGGGTTCATCACAGATCACTTCAGGCTTTGCTGTCCAGAGTCAACACGAAGCAAACATAATGGGAGTCAGGTGGCTGAGGGGTTACGGCGTCGGGCCAGCGATCTGAAGGTTGTGACGTTCGTTTTTCCCAGAAGAGGCAACATGATGTCCTTGGGCAAGGCACTTCACCCTACTTGAAGTACTCAGGGGGGGAATGTCCCTGTACTTACTGTGAGTCACCCTGGATAAGAGCTAGAATTGGGACGACCCTTCATACCTCAGGGATGTCTCTTGCGTCGCAGCACGTGTAAATAATATGATGTATTCATCAGGAGAGTTCTGAGTTTTGACCGAATTAAACAAAAAGCTTTCTAGTTTTGGTGCTTACGCCAATCCCTGTTTCTAAAATGACATTTATTTATACTGTATATATACTGTATTTTTTTTTATTCATAAAAGGAAATGTATTGTTTCTTTACTCGTCTAGTTAACAATAATATGGAGAACTCTGTCACATGCACTATGCCTAAACAGTTTTTTTTATGTTCCTTGAGATTTAAGGGGCCCCTCTTAGTTTTATGTGACATACAAAGAGGGTGAGTGATAAACAAATCTCCATACACTCACACAACAAGACGCATGCACAAATAAACAAACAAAACGCTAAATCTTAGCGACAGCTGAGTATTCAACAAGCATTTGTACGCAAACAGCTATTGACTGATGCCATTTCCTTCCCCGGAAAAAAAATTCTGCAGTGTGAAAGAATATATTTCCCCCAGGGCTAAATTTTTACTTTTAATTCTGCGATTGTGTGATGGAGGCGGAGAGGCATGCAGGCTGGATGCATCTACCCCCCACCTTCCCTCTCTCCCCTGGGGGAGGCCTGTTGGGGCAAGGTGCAAGGTGGTGTGGGAATGCGGAGGCCAGGCTGCACTTTGCAGATACTCACATCAGTGCTTTCATGCTCCGGCTCCCGTCAAAATGGCGCAGTCAGCCAGCTTTCCTCAAAGGTTGCTTGTTTGCAGAACTGTGGAATTAAAATAATAAATAATAATACATAAATAATACATAAATAATACATAAATAATAAATAAATGATACATATATAATACAAACATAATAAATAAATAAATACTTAATTTTACAAATAAAAATACTCATTTTAATTAATGTCATTAATTTGAATTAAAAGGTTTTATGAATCAAATTCTTTACCCATGTGTCCTATTCAGTTCTGTTCAGCAGTTTACCCCAAAGAGGAGAGGACTTCGTGAGTGTGGCTCTTGGGAGTGTTGAGTGTGTTGCTTGTAATTGCCTTTGCTGTCAAAAAAAGAAATCGGAGTTCCATTCAGAAACATAATGCACTTTCGCGCTGTACTTTTTATTCATACCCTTTCTACAATCCCCTTGGACAAACGCATAAATAAAATGTCAAATGTCAACTGTGCCGGCATTGTGTGACCCCCCCCCCCCCCCCCCCCGCACACATTATGCCATCTAGACACTTAATCAACACCAGTGTTCATTAACAACCTTTCGTTTCCATGAAATGATGTTCTTATGTAACTATCACAAAAAAATGTATTGCCATAATAGGTAGACGGGCAAGGTTAACTGGTCAGTCCTGGTCAATAATAAAATGGAAATGGAAAATAAAATCCTTAAAAACCCTGGACTGTCATCTGTGATTGTTTGGTATTGTTTGTATGCAGTATCTGCCATCTAGTGGAATAACAATTGTAGGACTAATAGACTATGTATTTTCTCCGTTTATCCACGTAATACCATGGATAACCAGACACACTGCTAACAGATTGTCTCTGAGAATCTTTATGAAGTATTTTTTAAATGTCACAGTTATTTCACAGAGATAATTATACATTTTCATACCGGTTAAAGTGGCATTTGGAAGTCCTTTGGGCCATTTCCGGTTTCCCGCTCGCCAGGTGGCACCATGGACCTATACGAGCTATAGGCACGAGATGGATACATTATGACAAAAAAACATACATTTCAATAATATAAACTTCAGACCAAATATATCAACATTTAACAAAAAGCATGAATACGCTTGGAGGTGAAATGTCCGAAGACATAATTCCTTGGATCAATTAAGAAGACAGCGTTTATTTGATCAACATAAGACAACGTTAGTTTTCATTATTATCAATTAACACTATTTTTGTTGATTAAAACGCATTATATTTTTGCCAATCAGACTGCAGAAATAAAAAAGCATTAAATCGCTGAAATTCGGGATCTTTATTTATTTTATCTTTTTACAGACATCAACCGGAAGTGACGTAAGAGTTCGAGGCTGGGTTCCTGTAATGCAGGTGGAAGGATGCTGCAGTAGTACTTGATGTGAGTGACCTTTCCATCTTTATTTTAATTATTATTAAAATACAAAGATTGTCTTCAGTGACGGGCTTTGATCACTTATTCACTGTACTTTATCATCCAGCAGTGACAACGTGGTTGCTGTGATAGCTTAGCAAGTCTTTGCTAGCAGCAAGTTAGCTGACAGCTAAAATACTGCTAAATAATAATAATAAATAATTATTTAATACTGTACTACAGTATTCCTTAGGGGAGTTCTCGGTTTTCATTTTCAAGTCTCTTGAGAATAAAAATAGGTATTTGTTAAAAAAATGTATGTTTTAATTTAGCAAACGCCTTGATCCAAACGTATAGCTAATAGCACTGGTAGACCTATGACCACTGACCTCTTGATCGGAGGTCAAGTGTTACCTAACCCTAAACGATCCAATAACATGAATCTTTAACCTGCATTAGCAGACTAAAGTAAGTTATGTATGTGCCTCTCCTCCAGAAAGGCTTTAGACTCATGACATGTTCACAATCCATCTCTGCTGAATCAAGACTCTCTAATAACCTGATTCTGTGCTCGTTTCCTTCAGATCGCTCTCTGCCAAAAAATCTACGCCATCTGAGCTTCCCTGCCAATGGGACGGACGCCCCGAGGGCTGAGATGCTGCTGAAAGACATTCCACGGGAGGCTCTGATGAGACCTCTGTCCCGAAATGAAGTCGTGGGAATGATGCTGAGACTGACCATCTTCGGTGCATTCACCTATTACAGCATCAAATGGGTGGTGGAAGCCATGGACCCTACTCACAAACAGAAGATTCAGGCCAAAAAAAGGGTACTGCTGTTAATCAAATGCCCTTGGTTAATTAACTAGGGAGCCAGGTGGCTGAGCGGTTAAGGTGTCGGGCTAGTGATCAAAATGTTGTGAGTTCGATTACCGGTTGTGGCAATATGACATTGTGTCCTTGGGCAAGGCACTTCACCCTACTTGCCTCAGGGGGGAACGTCCCTGTACTTGCTGTAAGTCGCTCTGGATGAGAGCGTCTGCTGAATGACTCAATGTAAATGGATGACGATCACTCGATTGATCCTAAATGGTCAAAGTTTCCGGTGCCCTCTCCCCTTTGCTTCAGGCAGAGCAGCTGATGAAGCAGATCGGCGTGGAGGGGGTCAAACTCACGGAGTACGAGATGAACATCGCCTCGCACCTGGTCGATCCACGCAGCCTGAAGGTACGACGCCCCCCCCCCCGGGGTCCCATGTGTGGGCACGTTCAGCCGGAACTAATACCTGAGATTCATCTTAATGATGAAGAATGAGAGAGTGACAGTTCAGTTGAGTTCTGGGTTTAATACGTATTTAAGAACCTGCAGATTGGGAGAGAAATGACCAGACCTCTGGCTACAAAATGAAGACAGTACAAGGCTTAGGTCTCCATCATGCCTCTCACCTGTCTGAAGGCGAGAGGACATTCTTTTATAGGGCACAAGAATGTAAACATAGATAGTGACAGTCAGGCGGTAATGACGTTACAACAGTCTTCAGAGAAAGGGTGTTCAGTAGTGATTAATATAAGTACAAAGGAAATATACTTTCTTCCACACTAACCATGCTGTGGTCTCTCCAGGTGTCATGGAGAGACATCGCAGGGCTGGATGAGGTCATCTATGAACTGCAGGACACTGTCATCCTACCCTTCCAGAAGAGACACCTGCTGGCTGGATCCAAGCTCTTCCAGCCCCCTAAAGGTACCAGGCATTTTACAAGATGACTTCGGCCAGGATATAACATATACATATTCTTCAAGAGCAAGGGCGTCAGATAGCTCAACGGTTAAGGCGTTGGCCTCATGATCGGAAGGTTGTGAGATCGAGCCCCGGCTGTGGCTATGGGATGTTGTGTCCTTGGGCAAGGCACTTCACTCTACTTGCCTCAGGGGGAATGTCACGCTACTTACTGTAAGTCGCTTTGGATAAAAGCGTCTGCCAAATGAATACATGTAAATGTACATTTTTTATTGTATAGCCTGTACATAATAATTCATCCCAGCCTTTACCCCTTGCGTGCTTTCACTTGCCTATTTTGCCCCCACCCCTAATCTTTGACCTCACATCCTTACCCCTGTGTGGTATTGTGAGACTGTGTGCCGTTGTTGCTAAAGAGTTTCCCCCTAGGAGATGAATAAAGTATTCTGAATCTGAATCTGAACATACTAGAGTATGTTCCAGTATCCCATGGTATGTATTCATTCACAGCCATATACTTTTTAATAGTTTATACATGTACCTATCCTTTCCTAATGGTTATAATATGTATTTTATTTTATTTAAGTCCTGTATATGGTCTTTGTTTACTTCATCCTGCCACAAAAGCAAATCTGTGTTTCTGCAAATGACATGGCGAATTGAAAAAATCGTTATGATTCTATACAATGTTTTATCAAAGAAGTCGTTTGAATCGTTAATTTCAAAAATTAACCGTTTCCGTGTTCTCTTCAGGTGTTTTGTTGTTCGGCCCACCTGGATGCGGGAAGACCCTCATCGCCAAGGCGACTGCCAAAGCATCCGGGTGCCAGTTCATCAACCTGCAGGCGTCCACTTTGACGGACAAGTGGTACGGCGAATCCCAGAAGCTCACCGCCGCCGTCTTCTCATTGGCTGTGAAGATCCAGCCTTGCATTATCTTCATCGACGAAATCGGTGAGTTTAACCTCCCACGCAAAAACATACACCTTAACGGTCTTTAATTATGAACTAAACCGTTGTATATTTGAAACCTGGTTAGGTCTTGAATCGGTGTCATTATAAAAATGTGTTTTTTAATATTGAAGGAACTAACGTATCGGTAAATAAGTCTCCTCTTCCCATCTACCTATTGGTCAGATTCCTTCCTTCGAAACCGCTCCAGCCTGGACCATGAGGCCACAGCCATGATGAAGGCCCAGTTTATGAGCCTGTGGGACGGGCTGGACACGAGCGCGAGCAGCCAGGTACACCCCCTCCACCATCACCAGTCTGCCCCCCACCTCTCACACCCCCACAGGGGTCAACCAACACAAGCTCTTCCCCTGTCTGGCTCCCCAATGCTGGAATCAACTCCCCACCTCCATCTGAAGCACAGACTGTCTCCTCACCTTCAAGAAAAGGCTCAAAACTCACTTATTCCGAGAATTTTATGGTCCTTAACAAAAAAATAGTAAGCCAGGATAGATGGAGCTTCCTGGATGCTTCCATGGGGGATGGTTTGGAGGTGATGTTGCTGTGTTCTGGTGGTTCCGTCACAGGTGATGGTGATGGGAGCGAGCAACAGACCGCAGGATCTGGATCCAGCCATCCTGCGTCGAATGCCAACCACATTTCATGTGGGCCTGCCAGTAAGAGACTCACTCACACATCCCAATCACAACTGGGTTTCATTCGCCATGCAAGTTACACAAACACAGAATTTACTGTGGCAGGATGGAGCAAACAAAGAACATATACGGAACGTAAATAACCCTGTGAGCCCGTACGTATCATATTTGATACATACATTTCTGGAGCTCATTGCATCACCATCAAACGTAAACTTTGCATGAAACCCTTTTGCATGAACTCTTTTACATGTATGCTTCCCCGTAGTGGACATACTTCGCTTTCCCAATGTTTGGATGTGTGCTTTTTCTGTCATTCAAAGTGGGTCGCATCGTGCGAGCGCACATCTGTGATACTCACCATCAAGAAACTTAGCCATTTCATAGTTTTATGGTCAGAATTTCTCTAAATTACTTAGCAATAATTTTAAATGGACAGTTAGTTTGTCCTTAAAACGTTGTATTACTCAGTTTTATAATTACAGTTTGTAGTTATATCGAGCAGAAAGTCGGGTATATCTGTCCAGTGTTTTACATGGATTATGTCTTCCATAGGCCATCATGCAGTGTTTGGATGAGTTAAATACACAATTTATAGATTTATACTATCCATATTGGCCAATCACTGATCACCAGTAATTTTTTTAATACCTGTTGTATCAAATGTGATACAAAAATATATATTTTTTAGCATTTCTTTTTGTCAAATTTCTTTTTACATTTTGTCAAAGGGCCAAATAAATAGTTCATATCCAAAAAATTAGAATTGTCTGACCATTCTTTCATAGTTCAGGGCTTACAGGGTTAAAAAAGGGGAAGGGGAGTCAGGTGGCTCAACGGGTTAAGGCGTTGGCCTCATGATCGGAAGGTTGTGAGTTCGAACCCCGGCTGTGGCTACGTGACGTTGTGTCCTTGGGCAAGGCACTTCACCTTACTTACCTCAGGGAGAATGTCCCTGTACTTGTTGTAAGTCGCTTTGGATAAAAGTGTCTGCTAAATGAGGTATTATTATTAAGAGCTCTACAGAAAGGGGTATATAAAAACTATAAGTAGTACAAGGTATAAAACGTATGGAGTATATGGGTGAGAATGAATATATACTACAGGGGGAGGAGGGTATGTACATAGTAGTGCATTTGCTCAAAGTGATATACACACAGATACACACACTCACTACTTTGGCGATACAAGCAGCCTGTTAATCCCATTTCTGTGATCTTCTTCTGTAGAACGCACGGCAGAGACAGGAGATCCTGAAGCTGATCCTCGATGGAGAGAATGTAAGCGCTGGGGAAAACATCAACACTTTTGTCATAAGAGTTGACCGACTTTGAAAATAGTCAGCAATAAATGTTTCCTCTTTGAGGAAAACATGACAGGGTAAATCGCGACAAAATACGAATATATCTTGTCAAGACAACCGGTTTATGTGACTAGAAATGAACTTGTCAACTGATACATCCCAGTTGGACCGAAGTGACCCTGCTGAGAATGTTCTACGGAACGTTCTTTTGGTCAGCCGTCCCGATTGACCAACGACCCTCGTCTCATGTGATATCTCTGCAGAGTCATGTGACTGAGCGGTTAGGGAGTTGGGATACTAATCGGTAGGTACCTGGGTTCGAACCCCGGCTGTGTCAACATGACTTTGTGTCCTTGGGCAAGGCACTTCACCCTACTTGCCTCAGGGGGGGAATGTCCCTGTACTTGCTGTAAGTTCCTCTGGATAAGAGCGTCTGCTAAATGACTAAATACCTCCAGCGATCATTAAACAAAAACATGATATACTCCAAACCTTCTGTGTGCTGTACTTTACCCTGCTGCTGTTGTGAACTGCAATTTCCACCCCTGGAGGACAAATAAAGGTTTATCAAATCTAATCTAATCTCTCCCCACTATCTAACGGCTGTTCTCCTCTGCCCGCAGCTTAGCAACGCTATCAATCTGAAAGAGATCTCAGAGAAGACGGAGGGATACTCCGGCAGCGACCTGCGCGAGGTCTGCCGGGACGCCGCCATGTACCGCGTCCGGGACTACATCCGCAAACAGCAGATGAAGCAGATAGCCCAGCAGATGCAGGCGGAGGACGAGGACGACAAGTTAGTCCGAGAGAAAGACCTAGAACATTCTCGCTCGTTTTTTCAACGCAATCGTTACTTGTAACGGGCGTGAGGGGGTTAAAAAAAACCTGAGTAAATGAGTAATGTTACACCGCAGCAATTCTGGTGCAGTGTTTCTCTACATATTTCTGTAGCCCACTCCTTCTTGCGCCTCACGTTCACCCTCAAACCTCTCTGCCCCCCCACCCCCCCCCCCCCAAGGTCTCATGTGGAGGAGCGGCTGAGGCCCGTCACCCAGCTGGACCTGCTGTTCGGCCTGGACAAGATGAAGGAATCAAAGAAGGCCACCATGCCCCAGAGCTGGCTGGGGGAGGTCCCTCTGGACTAGCCCCTCCCTCCACCCCCCGCGGCCCGCCCCCCTCCTCCTCAGTCCTCCTAGTTCTCTCATTGGTCGCCCTGGCCCCACCCTCCCCTTGTATGAGGTCCCCTCTATTCTCAGATCACTGATTCAGATCACGGGTTCGACACCAGACCAGGATTCTTTCTTCTTTTATTTGTCTTTTTATTTTAATTTTTTTCATCTCGTACCAGCGCACTTGAGAGATTCAGATGATTTTGTGTCGTGGGGCTTCAGTTTGTAGATATCACTCGTTGCTGCTCCACATTCCCCACACCAAATCTCACCGAGGCTTTCAGTTTGGCTTGAAAGTGAGTGAGGATGAAGCATCTTTACCACCCCTATGCTAACGTCATCCCTTACTCTGCCTCTGATTGGTGGGGGATGTTTTGATCGTCTCTTGGGATTGGTTGGGACGTGTTTCCGATCGTCCCTCCCTAAACCAATGGCTATCCTCACACACACACACACACACTAACCCACCGTGTCACAGCACACTTGAAGACCTTAAAGGTGAATCACCTATCTGACAGCTAAGCTGTCTGCACATGGATAGACTGTGAAAGAGGAACAAGCTCTGTGTATGTTCTAACATTCCTCTGACACGCAGCAAAAATTGGTGTTATTAAGACAAACTAGGACGCACAAATGCTCTACGTAAACACACGTGTTAATCGTGCATTCCTTGTGGAAAGACAGAATATTTATGGACACCGTCATTTTTCGGACTAGAGAAATAAATGATCACCAGCGTTGAGTTGTCTGCATGTGTGTGATTTTAACGGGTTCATGGATGCCAACATAGATCAATTATTTAACGTTGATTTCATATAATTGCACTTGACTGAAATATCAGGTTAACTGTTTGCGTTTATATTTGTCATGTTTTGTTTATGTCATGTTGGACTTGACTGGCGTGGTGGTTTTATCGGTGAATTATTTGTTACGTAGTTTTATGTGTGCCATGGCTTTTATTATTTAATGTCGTATGACAGTGGTTTTCAATTCCGGTCCTCAGGGCCCACTGTCCTGCATGTTTTAGATGTTTCCCTGCTCCAACACACCTCATTCAATTGAATGAGTCACTATGAAGCTCAGCAGAAGCCTGATAATTTCACTTCATTTGAATCAGGTGTGTTGGAAGGGGGAAACATCTAAAACATGCAGGACAGTGGGCCCTGAGGACCAGGGTTGAGAACCACTGTCGTATGACATAAAAGGAATATTCTTAAGCTATTACTTTATACCCACCATAAAACACAGTAACTCTAACTATTAACACTATAATGTGAAACCCTAACCTGTTTAAAATACGCAATGTCACTACGTTCCAATAAACCTATGATTTTACCTTTTATACCAGCTGTCCAATGCTTATTAAAACCCCGGGGTCCAGACCAGGGGTCGGCAACCTTCTCTATCAAAAGAGCCATTTTAGCCCCTCTAAGTATCTGGGGCCGCAAAACCATATGATCCCTAAAAGATAACATTTTACATGTATAATACATATATATATATTAGAGTTTGTTTCATTTATTTAATGAGAGCACTGAGGTCTTTTGGAGTGCAGGGGGGCACCCCTAAGGACTTTCTATGGCTCAGTGGTGGCCTCAGCCATCCTGTATGGCAGTGGTCTTTAACTTGTGCCATCGAGGGCCAACAGGGTCCAGGTATTTGTGTCAACCAAGCACAACACCAGCTGATTTCACTAATGAGTTTCTCTATTTGGTGATATCAGCTGGTGTAGTGCTTGGTTGACATGAAAACCTGCACCCTCTTGGCCCTCGATGGCACGAGTTTGAGACCGCTGCTGTATGGTGTGGTCTGCTGGAGCAGCAGCATCACTGAGAGGGAAAGGAGGAAGCTGGACAAGGTCATCAAGAAGTCCAGCTCAGTCCTGGGCTGTCCTCTGGACCTGGGAAGGTGTCCCACCCCTGAACTCCAAACAGACTTTGACATCAACAAAGTCATTTTGAACCTGATTTAAGTCAGGGACAGTGTTGTCTGTGAAGATCAATGAGGTTGTGTGTATTTGAATGTTGCTCAGATCAGTGTACCTTAATATTACGTCAGCTAGTGGCTGATGTTGAATGAATGACACTTCTGTAGTACCTTGGGCAGTGGTATGAGATAAAGAAGCTTCCTGCTGTGTTTGAGAAAGGAACATGCAACCAAGTCACTTACTCCATACTGCAGGATGGACTGTCCAAGTCCGCAATGCAGAGCTGCTGTGAGTTAAACCTCAGCATTGGCCTTGTGTGAATACACATCCATTCACACTCCATTAGACTGATGAAGAAATAAGAACCCATTCTATCACACAAGTCACATGGGCATATGTACTCAATAGAGGATGTGGCCAAGATCAAAGCTGGCCCAGTTTGTGTCTCCTGACAGTCCACAAGTAAAGCGCTTATGTCCATGCAGCATTACAAGATAAATCGTGGACAAACACAGTTTGGAGAAAAAGACTGCATATTTCAATGTTTTGTTTTTCATACACGTGCATTTCTGCACTTTCAACCAAAAGTGAAAAGACATTGCTCCCTTTGAATTTTAAGAAAGTTTATTTCGGGGATGTAAAGGGAGGGTGGGGGGGTGGAGGGGAGGGGAGGGGGTCGAGGGTGGGGGGTGGGGGGGTGGGGGGTGGGGGGGCGGTGAGGAGAGCGGTGAGGAGCGTGGTGAGGAGTGCTGGGAGAGGGGAAGTGACACAGACACAGTGACACAGACACAAGCGCCATGTTGGAAGGCTAGACCACACGCCTCTTGCGGGTCCCCAGGCAGCATCTGACGTGCTGGCGGAAGGTGCCCATGCCCTTGGCAAACTTGTTGATCTGCCGACGCCACCAGCTGAAGACAGAGACAAAGGAAGTGAGGGAGAGCGGGAGCAGGAAGATAAGAGATACAGTGGAAAACAACTGAGAACATGGTTTAGATGGTTGTAACGTGGGTGTGTCCTCTGAAGACAGACAGGACAGCAGGGCAAGTGATCCAGGAGTTTGGACTCCATCTCTTGCTGGAGTTCTGGACTGTATAAACTCCCACCCTTTCTCTCTACACTAAAGTGGTAATGCACCTTTTGGTCTGGACCTCCTGCTGTATCTCCTCCTCTTCCTCCTTTTCCTTCTCCACATCAGCAAACTCAACCTACAGGATAACCAGACTTCTCAGAAAAGTTTTCCGGACAAACAGCTGCTGAGATAAGGAAGCTAATCTTTAAGGTAGGGAATACTCTAAGCTTTCAGGGTATGCACACCATGGTTGTATGAGGGCAAGGACATGTGATCAATTGGCTAAACAAAAAGCTCTTTGCAGTACTGCTCACTGCCACAGGAAGGTGGAGAGAGGCAGAGGATCATCACAGAGGGTTTCACTTACGTTTGAGTGAGGCAGCTGTTCCTCAGCCATGGGTCCGTCTACATGGGGTCCACCAAACCTGTCCATCAGATTCAGATTCATTTAGCAGCGGCATGGAGATGTGGTAAGAAAGTGGGCAGGTGATGTGAGTCAGATGTGGTGTTGTGCACACTTACACCAGCGCCTTCCACAGCTGGACCTCCAGGCGTTTATTCTCGGTCCTCAGCTCCTGAACACACAGTCAAGGTCAACCATGGAAGTGCCAACACTGTTGTCATAATATCAATGAGAAAGAAAAGGAATAAATGAAGGCATTCTACTATACCTCTATTGTGGCAAGGTGCTCTTCGGTTAAACGTTCCAAATGTTTGATGGTCGTCACTTTCTACAAATAAAACAGAATCAGATGTCTAACCCTGTAATAACACAGAGTAGAAAACCACAAACAGGATTATGCCAGAGCAGGAAAGTTCTTCCAGAAACTCTGTCTGATATTACATACGGAGAAAGATCCTACCTCATGCAAGTCCTGTCGGTGCTTCTCCTCCAGGTTCTGAGAGTCAAATGCCAATCATTCATATTTTTCATTTTTAAATATAAAAAGATATGTGTATATTTACAATAAATGTGTGTGTATGTGTTTGTGCGTGTGCGAACAGTTGATGATGAGATACCTTTAGGGCCTGATACCTGTGCTGTGCAAAAGTGCATCTTATGTGCTCCTGAACTTTCTACACACTCACCAGCTCTCTGAGATTGTTCGTCTCGGTGCAGGTGCAGGTGGGGACATCCATCGCGACAGAAACACGACAGATTTCCTCCAGGTCGTCGATTAGTTTTGTCGCCTCATTCAATGCCTGCCTGAGACTGAAAAAGTCCAAACACAAAACTGTTATGAATGTTTACATTTAGTACAGGGACATTCCCCTGAGGCAAGGAAGGTGAAGTGCCTTGGCCATGAGCACAACATCATGTTGGTACGGCCAGGATTCAAACTCGCAACCTTCTGATTACTAGCCTGAATGCGTGTGTGTGTTACAGTTCGTACCTCTTCATCTCGGACCTGAGGGCCATGTTTTCCTCGGAGAGGAGGAACTTGGAGAGTTCAAGCTCATAATTTTCACCTGTCCAGTGATGCTGCTCGCCTTCAGCCATAGTTGATATTTGTTAAAGCCAGTTGTAGTAAGTGGTTACTTCCTCAAATGTCTCTTCATAAATGATTTACCTTCAGCAACTTCTCAATCCATAACTTGCTGCTATTATGATGTCATAGTATGGAAGCTTTCTAGGTCAGAGGTCATTAAGCTTTCTAGGTCAGAGGTCATTAAATTTGAAGTTAATTTAATAATATAATAAAATAAACGATATTTTCAAGAAAATATATGTTTAGATATGTATATATCTTGTGAAATTGCGTGAAAAAATTGAATCATCAACTTTAATGAGCTATATAGAATAAAAGAGACAAGAAAACATATTTTGTTGTTGGTTATGCCTGTTAAAAGCGTCTTCTAAATGAATAAATGTGAATAAATTACAAAGAACAACCATAAACTAACCATAAACATATAACTAGCAGCAGTAGTTACTACACTACTTTTCAGCAAAACCTGCGTGTTTGTTCTGGAAATGTATTTTAGTGTTATTTTATGTTTTCTTTTTTATATATATATATATTAGGGCTGTCAACGTTAACGCGTTAACGCATGTGATTAATCTGGAAACTTTAACGCGTTATTTATTATTGAACGCAAATTAATCACGTCACCAAATCTGACCACAATCTCCTGCCGTAGTCCTCAAGCGCGGACGTTTACCTCTGAGACTTTAACCTGTAGCGAAGTGATGAGTGAGGAGATGGACCCGGGTGTGCTTAACGGCACATTTAGATTTAAAAAGCTTCCGAATGGAAGTTTAGATAAAACCAGAGTTTTGTTTGTAAATACTGCAGTGATAAACTGTCTTTCCGACGTAGTACAACGAGTCTGAAGTATCATCTCCGTGCAAAGCACATCTTTGCAAACACAGATGCTAAAACAGAGACAAGTTCAAGCAGTGCTCGTCAAACTAGGCTGGCGGAGTCTGTCAACACGACGACAACAGCTAAAATAACTAATGTTATAAGATCACTAAATGGGTCGCAACGGACTGCAGACTCATTAACATAGTTGAAGACAAGGATGACTCGTTATGGATGTTGTTAGAGCCCAATAGAGGCGTGTTTACTACAGTGGCACACAGGTGCCGTGATGAGCAGGTTAAAAAAAAGACAAAAAGATATTCTAATTGGCTGAGATGTAAAATAAAAGTTTTTGTTTTAAAAAGCCCTAACCACTTTGTCATACATTTATGTACTCAAACACTGTAAATAGTAGTATTTTAATTGTGTGATTAATCATGATTAATCACAGCCTATACTATAGACGTGATTAACTTGATTAATTTTTTTAAACGATTAAGAGCCCTAATATATATATATATATAATTCCTCGTCACATATCAAGCACAGTGTAGCCCACATGTAAGTCAGCATCGTCGACAGTGAAAGCAAATGCATTTGTCAGGGCAGAACTAAAATATCTATAATATATTTTCTTGTGAAATCTTTCTTTTTGGGGATGTATCCATGGTTACCTGTCAAACGCATCATCTCCACCGGCAATGGAGAAAGACAGCAATAGACTTTGCAGGATGGGGGGCGTTGTTTGGTTGACAACATATTAAAACGCTTTAGAAACACAGTTAGTGAACATTAGTCAGTTTAAACTCAAAGCTCACTGATGGTTCATCTAGTCAGAACTGTGTGGGGGTTGAACATTGATGAGCAGTTCCAAATATGCTTTAAATCACATTTGATCAACCATGTTAATATTGACTTACTTTCCCACAGGACCAAAATGACTCTTATTGAGGGCATTGTTGCTCTGTTTGTCTGCTTCTAACCCAGTTTGGAGTGTTTGTAGACAGGCATATATGAGGGGGCAGTCAGAAACGTGAAGGGGGCATCATGTGTACACATGTGTACACTGTGCTTATAGTAACAGTGTTTCTTCATTGGGTTGTTAGCTATGTGTCCAACCCCAACCTAGAGAAGTGGATTGCACTTTGTCAGGCCTCTACCTTCAGACCTGTCCAACTTGGGTGTCCCACCTGAAGACTAAGCTCCTGCTGGTATAGCTCTTAAGGTCACTGAGACACGCAACCCCCCTGACCACAATAAGGTGGCAATCCCTCAGGGGGGCAACTGAAAAAAAAAATGCTTATTTTATAAACTAACAACCTAACATTTATCTTAACTGGATGGCCTATTTCTCAAATAAATCTTAACCTAAAGTTGGACTTCACAGTGACAACATATTATAACTCTTTATTAATTGATGTTAGTCACAGTATAACATCCACCTCCGATATTGAGGTGTTCCGTTTGAAAGCCAATGCGGCAGAGAGCCACTGCAGAAGGGTTAAAGTCCAACTTGCATTGAAGTCAATGAAGATACGCACGCGGCTCCAGAGCCCCGGGTTTCTAAGCCCTGGTCCAAACCTACACAAGGTTTGTAAAACATCATAGAAGCAATCAAATACTAACTGCTAATCAAGCTCATGTTTTCATACAGACCAGCGGGGTGTTTTCAAGCCTTGACTGGTCACGCAACTAATGAATGCAGCTTGTTTGCAACCTCCCAAAGACACCACAAGGGGGCACTGCTGCTACACGGAGTTTATGGGGGTCTTGAGCGCTTTCTGAGAATAAGGCCAAGATAGTTCCCTGTTTACCAGGAAAACGGCCATCACAGGATTTAAAGAGGCACACAAGATCACTCTCCAAATATGGAAAATATATCATCGTGGAAATACACAATTTAGAAGCTTACCCAGCCACAGTGATGTTATTGTAGTAGCCTACATTATTCTACTAATTCAGGTGAATCCCTTAATTTACACACATATTGGACCATGGATTCTTTAGATGAATGTGGATATAATATAATTTTTATGCCAGAGGGCGTAGTCCTCTAGTCAGAAGGAGACCCATTTATGATCCTAAAAAAGCATCCTAAATATGACATATTTGGTTCCACATTAGGGAATATGAGTTCAGATCATAATAATAATAATGGTCCACACTAAGCCCAATGGGTCCTGTCCAAGGTTAAGAACTATCTACCCAGGCCTGTCCAATCAGGAATCTCCGATATACTGGGTCAAAGCTTGTCCACTGAGCCTGGTCATCACAGGTTTTCTAATCATTGAAAAGGTTTGATCTAATACGCTTCACAGCAGGAGTCTCCAATCCTGGTCCTCGAGGTCCACTGTCCTGACGGTTCTAGATGTTTCCCTGCTCCAGCACACCTCCACAGAGCTTGATAACGACGCTTCATTAGAATCAGGTGTGCCGGAGCAGGGAAAC
Organism: Neosalanx taihuensis; assembly: GCA_030340665.1. Taxonomy (NCBI): domain Eukaryota; kingdom Metazoa; phylum Chordata; class Actinopteri; order Osmeriformes; family Salangidae; genus Neosalanx; species Neosalanx taihuensis. Next base: position 5,597,092 of record CM059309.1, on the reverse strand, counting down.
ATCTAAAACCTTCAGGACAGCGGCCCTCGAGGACCAGGATTGGAGACCCCTGGTCTAGAATCTTCAGGACAGCGGCCCTCGAGGACCAGGATTGGAGACCCCTGGTCTAGAATCTTCAGGACAGCGGCCCTCGAGGACCAGGATTGAAGACCCCTGGTCTAGAATCTTCAGGACAGCGGCCCTCGAGGACCAGGATTGGAGACCCCTGCTCCACAGCATGAATGGAGGCACGGCCTCCCATCGAGCGCTTGCGGGTGAAGTCTTTCTTAAGACCGTCCCAAACCTTTCTTTATCCCAGAGAATCCACTGTTAATATTACAAACTCGGACTAGATCTCAGGGATTTGATTCCAAGGCAAACACAAGGGGTATTTTTAGTGAAGGCAGGATTTTTCAAAAGGAACGCGTTGGTCGGTACTGCAAGAGGGCTACTCAAACTTTAGACTGACAGCAAGGCCAAGGCTTTGTTGACAAAGTTACATGGTAATCCCCACTCGATCGTTAATGAAGGCGATTACTATTCATATTTGATCGTCTTTCTCTCTTGCCATTAAATTCCCTCTTGTGTGACTGTGTGTCCTGCACGCGTGTTCTAATAATTATAACAACAACAATTATGACAATAAGTCACATACGTTAAAAGCTATAAGGCCAAATTGGCATGGAAAGAAACTGTTATAATTGCAAGTTGTTTATCGAAAGACATGGGAATATATATATATCCCTTCAATTATAGATTTCTCAGGCATGTTTGTCAACAAGATGAGAGGGTATCTTAAAGCAATGCCTCCCTTTCCCCAGTGACTGGAGAAGAGACTGTGTTTTTTTGTCTATGGGAAGAGATAGTAGTCCAAAGCAGTATGCTTGGTCTGGCTAATTGGTTGGTTCCAACTCTACAGGTTCTAGACCAGGGGTCTCCAATCCTGGTCCTCGAGGGCCGCTGTCCTGAAGGTTCTAGACCAGGGGTCTCCAATCCTGGTCCTCGAGGGCCGCTGTCCTGAAGGTTCTAGACCGGGGGTCTCCAATCCTGGTCCGCGAAGGCCGCTGTCCTGAAGATTCTAGACCAGGGGTCTCCAATCCTGGTCGTTGAGGGCCACTGTCCTGAAGGTTTTAGATGTTTCCCTGCTCCAGCACACCTGATTCTAATGAAGCATCGTTCTCAATCTCTGTGGAGGTGTGCTGGAGCAGGGAAACATCTAAAACCTTCAGGACAACGGCCCTCGAGGACCAGGATCGGACACCCCTGCTGTATGTATTAGATGAACGGAAAGGCGTCCTGCGGTCGGTTCGACCGTCGGCACAGTGTGCGCTTCGAGCGGTGGCCCTCTCTGTCATCCATAACCCTGACCGAATCCAGCCAGCGGGATGATCGACTGAGCCCGCAGCGTTCTGACGCCGCTTGTTGCACTCTCCCCGCAACTCAATAGGACGTCGTGCTGGTTTAAAGACCACGGGGATTTTAAATAACTATTTACTCGTATCTCGCGTAGGCTCACGACGAGAGCGTACTCAGTATTAAAAAAAAACATCATCGATGGGGATTTCTTTCTTTATTTTTTTTACACGCTGGAAAAATCTATTATAAACCAGCAGTGAACCACAGAAGTGACACTTTCTCGGGATTACGGCTTTCCAGCGCTGTCCAGAGGGAAAATGGTCACAATTCATTTGCGTTTGCGTCAGAGAGGAGACTGTTTGCCATTCTGCATCGGACGTGGTTCTCATAAAAGTGTCATCGTGAATTAACTTTGCTCCGTGCGTTTCCCTCTGCGGTCCAAAGGTTAATACCTGTGTGCGCTTTCAAATGGAACTTGGAGTGAGGTCTTGGAAGCGGAAGAGGCTGGTTTTTAAAAGACCCTTTAAGAGCATCTAGAAACACTTTACATGAGTTTTATGAGTTTCAGAACCAGGCTTGCCTTGTGCCCAAGGTGACTTGCGCTCGAGTGCTTTAATGGAGGAAGAAAAAAAGAATCTTCAATTTTTCAAGCTTCTTTTCTCCCTGCCAGCAGACTTTTCGCTCTCCACTAACTGGACGGCTGGGTTTAAAGAGGGGTTGGGCCGTTAGGAGCCATGATTGGGGTCTCTGATGGGGCAGATGTGTAGATGAAAGGTCATCAAAGGGGGGCTGTGTGCTGGAGTGGCTCGGCTGAGAGGGTCGTCGTCTCTGGCTTGATGTGGGGTCAAGGGGCGGGCTCACTCATGGACCTGAGCACTTAAAATCAGAGGTCTGGCACGGGTGTGTGCTCTTTACGCCTCTCTGACTCTCTCTCTCTCTCTCTCTCTCTCTCTCCTTCTCTCTCTCTCTCTCTCTCTCTCTCTCTCTCTCTCTCTCTCTCCTTCTCTCTCTCTCTCTCTCTCTCTCTCTCTCTCTCTCTCTCTCTCTCTCTCCTTCTCTCTCTCTCTCTCCCTCTCTCCTTCTCTCCCTCTTTCTCTCCCTCTCTCTCTCCCTCTCTCTCTCTCTCTCTCTCTCTCTCTCTCTCCCCCTCTCTCTCTCGTGCAGATGGAGTAAAACGTACAAGACCAGATGAAGGTAATAGCCCATTCAAGGCTGTGTGATCCCCGTTAGGCCCATAAGACGTCTCAATTCCTGAACCCCCCCCACCCCCCCCACCCCCCTCACCACCACCCCCGTTTCCCCCGGCTTCCTTCTCTCATAACCGAAATGCCACCCATAAATCACGCCCGGATGTCTGGCAGGCTCGGCGCATCCTCGCCGTCTGCGCACGCTGGCCGCGGCGCTCCTGAGCCGTCACGTGACGTCGCCTCCGTTTTATGTCAGCTGTGTTAATAAGACCAAAGCCTGGGAACCGGAGATGGCATAACGATCGCTAACGAATTGCCCACCGGGGTCGCGCCTTTTATCTAGTCTCCGCCGACGCCCCCCACCACCCCCCCAAAAAAATCACGAGCGAATGATTCACTCAGCGCGGCACAGAGAAGCGGGGGGGGGGGGGGGGGGTGGAGGGGGGAGGGGGGTGGGAGAGGCTGCCGACACGTGCGAAACCGTCCGAGAAAACGTTGATTTATTCGGGACAACCGTAAAGAGATATCGCCGCCTCCGGAAGATAACGACGGAGCCGTGAGCAAGGCCGTAGCCGATCAGTCATCGAGCTTTTTTTTTGCGTTTTGACTCGAAACGTATCGGCGGCGCCGGCGATTGCGCCGTAACCGTCTGACAGAGAGGAACGGCCTGCGTCCGGCTATCTGCGCGTCGTCAGCTTCCGTCCGGGGGGAATCTCCACGTTTCCGGAATAGATGATGATGCTCTCGGAGCGCGCCGCAAGCACGCAACGAGACCGCGGAATGCTCCGTCCAGGCTGTGTTCTTCTCCCAGAACAAGTTCCATCGTCGTCTGCGAGCGTCCGTACGGTTGAGGAGTCTTTCCTTCGGCTGTTTTAAGCGATGGATCACAACTCGACTTCACGTGGGGGCTGTTCTGGAAGTTTCCATGGACGCCCCCCGCCCCCCCGCCCCCCCCCCCCCCCCCGGGTCGAGCCAGGGGACACGTCCTCCTAGGCTAATTACCTCCTTTGACCTGCGATGGTTCATTTACTCCGTCGTACGCCGTTCTCAAACAACGCATTCGACGAAGACGGAAGTCGTTCACGTTGAGGCTCTGTAGGCTAGCGTTGGACGACACGCTTCGTATGCTTTGCGTCCAGTCGCGTCTCTTTCTTTCTTTCCAACAGAGGAAAATGACAAATCCCTCTGATAAGACCGTGATGGTACAGACTCTACGGTTTCCCCTCGCCTCCCCACCTCCAGACGTTACGCAAATCATTTCAGAATTGTAATCCTCATCCCGACTCGGTCGTTACCCTTTAGAAACCTCAATCTCCCTCCTGTCCCTCTCCTTCTCTCTCGTTACCCTTTCTCCGCCGACTATTCATCCTCTCACCGCAGCTCCAATTTCCCCGGTCCCCGGCGAACGTATTTGCCACATCTCTAATTCGGATCTCTTTTCAAATATTCAAGGATTTTACATGTCAGCTTTTCGGCGTTCTCCGTGGATATTTTGAATGCCTTTCCCCTGACAAATCTATTTTCTTCCCCCGGTTTGTGGTGGTGGTGGGGGGGGGAGGACGACAGCGGTCGGTCCCCCCCCCCCACCCACCCCCCCCCAACGGCCCCTTCCACCCCCCCTACTCTCCCCCCCAACGGCCCCTTCCACCCCCCCCCAACGGCCCCTTCCACCCCCCCCAACAGCCCCTTCCACCCCCCCCACCCTCCCCCCCCAACGGCCCCTTCCACCCCCCCCCCCAACGGCCCCTAACACCCCCCCACCCCCCCCCAACGGCCCCTTCCACCCCCCCACCCTCCCCCCAACGGCCCCTTCCACCCCCCCACCCTCCCCACAACGGCCCCTTCCACCCCCCCCACCCCCCCCCAACGGCCCCTTCCACCCCCCCCCAACGGCCCCTTCAACCCCCCACCCCCCCCCCCCAACGGCCCCCCCCCACCCCCACTGTTTGTTCACCGTCCCGGGCAGCGTTCACTGGATCGATGGACGCCGTCGATCTCCGTCTGCCGAAGTGAGCGCAGATTATCCGGGCCTCGATTAGAACCTCTTTCACAGGGAAACCTGCGGCGGGGATGAGACACAGGATTTCCCCAGCAGCTCTCTCAGCCTAGCGCAGCGCTAGTGGTAGTCTTCTCCGTCGGAGGTGTGAAAGCGAATCTCGCATCTCAACGCGAGTTCGATGTCGTGCGGGGGTCATGTGTAATCAGAAGGTCCCTGGTTCGAACCCCTGGCTGTGTCGAACATGACGTTGTGTCCCTGGGCAAGGCACTTCACCCTACTCGCCTTAGGAGGGAATGTCCCTGTACTTGCTGTAAGTCGCTCTGGATAAGAATGACTAAATGTGAGATGTTTTACATTGTAAACTGACTTCTGGTCATTCAAATAACTTACAGACACACCAAGATGGAGTTTCCACATGGGATGGGAGAGCTGTTGAATTCTAGAATCTTCCCCGAGATGGTTCTGTCCAGGAATTCAAACCTGGATGTTCCGAGGAGGTAGCGAACGACACACAACACGACCAGCTGGCAGTTTTATGAAACGATATCAATCGTATTCCTATCTTTCTGAAATTGAGGCTTAAATAAAAATAAAATCAAATAAAATTGCTTCCCTGTGAGGCAATGAGTTTAATAATCCTGGTTTACAGTGAAGTAGTGACTGAATATCTAGGATAATCTTCCATGGATGTCGGGTGGTACACAAAGACCCCAGGAGCCAAACCTGAGAGCCAAACATAGAATCTCATCCGTCGATCTGTGTGGGGGCTGAAAACAGACAAACGAACGTGCCAACTCTGAAATGTATTAACTCTGAGAGAACTCTGTTAAACATGGTTCTGAATCTATGCTGCGCTTACTTCCGAGAGACGAGCTGAAGATTCGACATTGAGTCATTTAGCAGACGCTCTTATCCAGAGCGACTTACCAGCAAGTACAGGGACGTTCCCCCCCCCCCCTGAGGTAAAGTAGGGTGAAGTGCCTTGCCCAAGGACACAACGTCACGTAGCCACAGCCGGGAATCAAACTCACAACCTTCCGATCACGAGTTCGATGCCTTAACCGCTAAGCCACCTGACTCTTGAGTATGTTACAGGCTTGTACAAAGTTACAGTGTGTGCTGCTGTACAAATTGTCTTGAGAAATTCTCATGCTGGTTAAAATACGATGCCATATGATGTTTGCGCGTTCCAAAAAGTAGATATTCGAAACGTCTATATATCTCAAAAAGTATTCGAAATGGACCCAAGCGAATGAGACAAAAACGATGACATTGTAAAACATGATGTAATTCGGTGACCTATTCGCAGTCGTACCAAATGCACAAGGGTCGGTCACTTGTCTGATTTGTTGACTCGTTTACGAAACGTGAGCGAAACGTCCCCTCCATCGTCCTCGTTCGAGAAGTAAACAACCCGTCTTCCCTGAACCCCGGGGGGCGACGGTGACGGCCGTCCCTGCCCCCTGTCTGACCCCCCTCCCCGGTCACGGCGGGTGGCACCACGGGTCCACTCGGAGTCACGGAGGTGTCCTCCCCGACACCCTCTATGGTGTTTGACACTCTGGAACAAACAGCCCCCGCCCCCCCCCCCCCCCCCCCCCCCTTGGCATGCCTTCCTCGAAAGAAAGTCTTCAGTTCCACCCCTGCGTCTCCTCCTCTTCCTCCTCCTCTTCCTCCTCCTCTTCCTCCTCCTTCCTGTCCAGTCCTTCCTGTCCGCTCGGATGTTGCGCGTGCTTTTATCACGATGGTTGAGGTTCCCGTGGTAACGTGTGTCTCATCGATAAATCATCGTGACCAGGCCCCTCCGCATGGTTCATACGAGGGTTAGAGTCCATACAGCATGCAGTCATCATACAGTCATCATACATTCATCATACGCATATCATATATTCATCATACATCCGTCATACATCCATCATACATATATCAAACATAAATCATACATTCATCATACATACCTCATACATCCATCATACGTACTTGATTGCTCAACTTTCAGTCGTTTAGAGTTTTTGGAATATTTCGAGTATCTTAGTAACGGTCAGGTTTTTTCTAATTAGGTCAAAGGTCACGCCCAAGTAACAGTGACAATGAAAGTGTTGTGTGCGTTGATTGGAGCGAAATAAGACATAAATATAGTACCGCCATCAAATAACTGTTTTGTAAAAAAAAAAAAAAACAGAAAAAAAACTAAGGAAAGAAGGAAAAAACATCGAAACACTGCTCTGCAATTACTGTCCCCCATTCTCGCAGTTGCATATAAATAACTAATCAGACTTGTACTGTTCGCTGGTATTATTCACATGAAAGATTATTAGCGTGGAACCTGGGTGTGTCTGGACGAGGACGGACACGGCTGTGGAGATGTTCCCCACTAATTGGTATATTTCTTAAATGTGTATTCACGTTGACGTTAAAGCCTTTCATTTGCATTCAACTGAAGCCACAGGAAGATCATCGAGGGTCGAAGGTGGAAATGCAAACACAGAACAGGTCAATCGAACATGAATGCAAACAGGTGGGAACGATTGTAAGATTACGAGCTTTCAATAGCAGCTGAATGAGTTTTGTGGGGCTTCTTTTTTTTGGGGGGGGGGGGGGGCTATCGATACACAAAAATCCTTCCTGCATCATTGTTGTTCGATGTCTTCGTGGGGGCAGGTGGGGGGGGGGGGTCGATCTGTTTCGTCACTTCTGGTTCTGCATCAGGCTAGGCCGTGCTAATTTCGCACCACGTCTTCCTGGAATGGTCTCTGGCTGAGGCGATCTGAGTTATTCCCCCCCCCCCCCCCCCGCAAAGCTAGACGCGTTATCCTTTTGTTCGATAATTGCCCCTTGGAAGCAACAAAAGTAAATAAAGAAATAAAAGGAAGAACAATAAAACAAACCACACGCAAAGTATCGCCCACGTGAAATTGCTCCGCTCGAAGATGAAGAGCAACGAAAGAGGCAGGCAGAGAGAATCATAGACAGACGCCCCACCCCCCCCCCCACCCCCCAGCCATTCCTCTTTTGTTGAAAATAGCTTTTCTGTAGCTTCCTACCATCTCCTCGTTGCCTACGCCACGCTGTCCGCGCAATCAAGATCGAGCCGCGAGTCCCGAGTCCCCCTCCTTCCCCGCCCCCCCCTCCTCCTCCCCCCCCCCTCCCTCCCTTCCGCCGTTCCCTCGGCCGCAAACCGAACACTCAAACGCCTTCGAGACGTTTGCACGTTTAGCTCCCCCCCCCCACCCCCCCCCCCCAGCGTATGAATGTTACCGGACTGCCTCCCCCCCCCGTGCCCCCCCCCCGTGTCCATCCCCACCCCCCCCACCCCCCACAACTGTGACGTCGACCGTATGTAACGCCGTTCCAAGTTAGAGCCACTCTACTGCCCCCCCCCCCCCCTTTGCCTTTTGAACGCATTGGGTCCCTCGTAGCGGTACGCCGTGGCCTTCTCGAATAACTTCCCGCCATAAATACGCCGGGAGCGTTCGCGATCCTGCGAGATGTTTTTTTAGCGGCGCGGGTCTGCTGAGCGTTTTCGTTTCCGGACCTTCCGGAAAACACGAAGGCAGAAGGCGAGGAGCACCAACTCCGCGGGGAATAAAAACGACATTATCCGTCGACGAAATGGTCTTGGATGGATTAGCCGAGCAATCCATTACGCGCAGCGGCTGATTAAAGCGAAGGAGTTTGCCCGCCAGCGCCCTAAAATATGACGGTTTTATCTACGTTACCTCTGCCTCCGCACCTTCAGCTTTGGAATTGCGCCCCTCGTTAAGACTTGTGAGCGCCATGAAGTGCGGTTCTGCAACGGGGAGGGAGGGGGGGAGGGGGGGGAAGGGGGGGGGGAGGTGTTGAAAGATGGAAAGGGTTGGGAGTCACACAGGAAATCTGCCATGTTTCTGTCTCTTTCTCTCTCTCTCTCTCTTTCTCCCTTTCCTCTCTCTTTCTCTCACTCTTTCCCTTTTTCTCTCTCTCTCTCTTTCCCTCTCTCTCTCTCCTCCCTCCTCCCTCTCTCCTCCCATGTTTCTCTCTTTCTCTCACTCTTCCCTTTTTCTCTCTTTCTCTTTCCCTCTCTCTCTCTCCTCCCTCCTCCCTCTCTCCTCCCATGTTCTCTCTTTCTCTCTTTCCCTTTTTCTCTCTCTCTCTTTCCCTCTCTCTCTCTCTCTTTCTCCCTTTCCCTCTCTCTTTCTCTCTTTCCCCTCTCTCTCTTTCCCTCTCTCTCTCCTCCCTCTCTCTCTTTTTCTCTCTCTCTCACCCTCCTTCTCTCTCTCTTTCCCTCTCTCTCACCCTCTCTCTTTCCCTCCTTCTCTATCTTTCTCTCTCTCTCTCTCTCTCTCTCTCTCTTTCCTCTCCCTCTCTCCTTCTCTCTCTTTCTCATACGTCTGCGGTCGTTACCACCAAGTCCACGCTTCAAAGTCCAGAACGACACGTCGTGTGTCGAGGTGGCAAGCAGGGAAGGCGTGCGTGGGCACCGCGTTCCGGCTGCCAAAGGCCCGAGCGTCTCGTTAAAATTAAATCACAATGAATTTAGTTTTCACACCTAAATCATGCGTGTGAAGTCGCGAAGAGGAGAAGCTTCACGCCGCCGCCGCCGCCGCCGCCATTCAACACTTTCTTCCCTTCCCCGTGTTTTATGAGGACTTTAAAGAGGGCGCCACGTCCGACCGTAAGGCAACTAGGGGAGTCAGGTGGCTCAGCGGGTTAAGGCGTCGGCCTCACGATCGGAAGGTTGCGAGTTCGACTCCCGGCTGTGGCTACGTGACGTCGTGTCCTCGGGCAAGGCACTTCACCCTGCTTTACCTCAGGGGGGGAACGTCCCTGTACTTAATGTAAGTCACTCTGGATAAGAGCGTCTGCTAAATGTAAATGTGACTAGGTATCTGTTATATATTATCTGGCCATCATCAATCCCCCCCCCCCCCCCCCCCACTCCTCTCCCTTGTGGTGTCATTCCTCCAGAGGTGTTACCTTTTAATACATCCTGCTGAATCATCCCCCCCGCTTGACATGGTTCCATCTTTATTCACGCCAGATCCAGCAGCCTCCTCTAACGAAGCAGCTCCCAAATCAATCCACTCTGCGGTCAACGTCAACGACAAATAGGTTTGTTGAACAACGTACCACCCCCCCCCGTCCAGAATCCCACTGCACTCTTCCACTTTAGCACTCAACACCTTAAAATCTTACCGCTGTGATTTTGCACCACTGTTTGCACTACTGTGTATATACCCCCACCCCCTGTACTATATATCCACATTCTTCTCTACGCTCTTTTACTATAGTTATATTCCCCCCATCTGTAAAGCTAGTGCCCACTTTTACTTTAATCTTATTTGTATCTAATTTGTATTTTACATAATGTTATTTATATTTATTCTGTTTCACCCTTAATATTATGTTCCATAGATGTTCTATGTTTGCTCTTTCCTGCCAAAGTAAATTCTGTGTTTGTACATCCTGCATAGCGAATAAAATAGATGCTGATTCTGATATCCCAAGGCTACAGGTCGGAGACATATAACAGTAAGCAGCTGTGATTCTACCAGTCTGTATGCATCGATGTTTTTACCAGAATGTTCTACAGGAGAGAAGCAGACAACGTGTCATGACTGGAGTCCCATTATTGATGTCAAACCCCCGCTCCTAAGATGCACTTTGGGAAGGGGGGGGAGGGGGGGGGGGGGGGCGGGCGCTACGGGTCAGACACTTCCAGCGTGCCAGGATGTCTCCACCCTACGCCGAGGGAACGTTCTGGAACTGTTTGTCGGCCACGGTCTTGTGACACCACGCCGTCGATGTATTATTCAGCGAGCTGAGAACAGTGTCAAGGGAAAACATCTGCATTGTCAGGAACTCCTTTTTTTTGGGGGGCCTTTCTACAAGAAGGCCATTTTCAAACCGCTCTCTCTTGGACTCGTTCATTTACATTTACATGTATTCATTTAGCAGACGCTTTTATCCAAAGCGACTTACAAGAGAGAGCTTTTCACAAAGGGCATCAGTCATTGAGCATAGCGACGTGATAGACCCCGAACACAGTGGGTTTTTTAAGATCGTGAATCGTACATCATGAGAACCAATAAGTGCCAAGGGAAGAACTATAAATGCATAACACAACGATTGTGAACATAAAGCAAGAGATACAACAAACAACACTGGCAAGTCACCATATGGGGACCAACAGATTGTTCTAAAGCACATTAGATTCACCACTCTTGCTTAAAATGTCCCTTTGGCTTTGTGCTGAATTATTTTATCTCTCCAATGTTTCCATTAAGGGTGACTGGGTATGTCATTTAGCAATTATGGGATAGACAAATCCTGGCTCCTCTATCTGGCTGAACTACCACTGAACTCTTTGTAGAACACAGGTGTCCAACTCCAGTCCTCGAGGGCCGCTCTCCTGACAGTTCTAGATGTTTCCCTGCTCCAGCACACCTCAACAGATCTTGATAACGACCCTTCATTAGAATCAGGTGTGCCGGAGCAGGAAACATCTAGAACCTTGTCAGGCCCTCGAGGACCGGCGCTTGACACCCCTGTTGTAGAATGTATGACTATGTCCCACACCTCTCTCTTTCACCAAGCGTCTCTGGAGTTTTTCCCTCAACAACCGCTAAGGTTTAGGTCGGTCGAGGGGGGGCAGTTCTACGGGCGAATGCGACGCCCCCTGTGTGACACCGCCTGTAAAAAGGGCCGCGCAAATGAATGTTGATGTTGACACGAGGCGGTTCCCTCGCACGTGACCTGCACTGCAGACCTTCCATCTGACAGCGCTCGTCGACACAACACAAGCACCCGGGGAACGTCTCTCTCAGGCGTTAGCAACCGCTAAGCTGCCCTTAATCCGGGGGGGGGGGGGGGGTGCGAAAGGGAGCAACACTCCGGGATTCAGACGCTTCCACAGTTGTGCGCCCCCCCCCCCATCCCCCCCCCCCCAACCCGCCCCACCTCCTCCTCCACCCCTCCTCCTCTTTGTCCTCAAGGGACTGCACGTTCCGAGTCAAACAGCGAGAGTCGAGGTCGGGGGAGGATTTACTTTCTTCCGCTAGGCTGCCCGGCCAGAGAACAGAAAAAAAAAACCCGATGACGCTCACTTCCGAGGGGGCCACTCCCAGAAACTTTTACCTCAAGAACGAGAAACGACATAGCGAAATATTTAGGCTGCTGCGATAAGGGAGGGGAGAGGATGCGGTTTCGAATTGCTCTTGTTGGGGGCGGGCGGGGGGGGGGGGGGGGTTGGGGGGTTGGGTGTGTCTATGGTATGGGAGGGGGGACACTGGGTTGTGGGGGGGGTGGGGGGGTGAAAGTGAAGTCTGTGAAATAGATTTCCGCAGTTGTCTCTTTTTCAGGAGGATTGCTGTCATATTCTATTAACTGGGCTCTATTTCACGACGATGGGACACTGCTGGAACAGCAAACAAAAAAAAAGCTGCACTTGAAATCAGGATTAAGATTCAATCGGTGCGGTCGATTTATCAAACATAAGGATCGTAAACTTCAATTTCTGCTTCTTCCTGGAACGAGGCACTTTCCTCAAGGGAGAGTGTCAACGCTTTATTAAACGACGGCGTCGAAATCCCTCGCTCTTAGGCATGTACTTCATTCCTCTTGCGAATGAACGTTGATGCCATTCATAGCCGTCCCAATAATAGCTTGAGGCTTCGGGAGAAAGTATTTTTTAGAACCCCAGAAATGTCAAGTTGTTTTTATCATTTCAATGGTCAGTAACCTACTTCCGCCTGTCTGTGGCTTTGTTCAGTTCAGAAAAATACGAGCACGGAGAGAGAGAAACGTTGAAAATACACGACAGCTGGCAAAGAGCGTCCTCAGCACATCCTCTAAAACCATTCAGCGCCGAAACGAACTCGGCGCCAAAATCGTCTCGCGAGCACCCTTGCGTTTGTTTAACAAAAGCCCCCCCTGGGGAATCTTCAAACCCGAGCACGGAGGGAGAGAAAGAGAGAGAATTCTTAAAAGCGCTCGCTCCTTTCTTGGGTCCTGAAAAGCATCGGCGAGCAAATAAAAGAGGAAAGAGGGAAAAATGAGAAGGCTCGCCTTTCTTCTCTCTGTCACTCTCCGTCTTTAATAAGTTCCCGGGGAACCTTCTACTAGAAGGGCTCGCGCAGTTCAGAATAACTTACTTTCCACTCTTGAACCTGTCTAGCTGGGTCAAGGTTAAAACCAGCGAGCGCTGAAGGCCAGCCACGAGCGGAGCGAGCGTCTTACGTAAACCGGCTGAGTCATCCCTCGCTGCTGTGGGCAGAGAAAGGGTTTTTGTCATTCCCTCGCCACCTACCCTCTCCCACAAGCGAACGCTAACCCCCCACTCGAACCTTAACCCACCCTGACGCTCGTCCTAACCCACCCTACCAATAACCCTGCCGCCTCAACCCTTAACTCCCCCCCCCCCCCCCCCCCAAACACAGTTTAAAGGTTTGAACTGAAGGACATTAAGGAGATACAAACGATACGGTTATCAAGCGTGAACGATGTTGAATCAGCGAGTGTCGCGCTAAGTGCCTTGTTGGCTGAGTTTAATTTACAGACACTCCGGTTCGAAGAGGGAGCACTTCAACGCTTGTTTACAACAGACATCCGGTTAACCCAACAAAACTTAATGACTTAAGGCGCTAGGAGCCATTTCATGTGGTGAGATAGAGTCGGCAAACAGACGTTTACATTTACGACACCGTATACCGGGAAAACCCAGCGTGGGAGTTTCCTGATAGGCTGAGGACTGGAACACCCGGTATGTCTATCTACAACCGCAACGTTTACTGTATAGACACACCTTGAAACCCTGTATACCCTGATATCTTGATACTCTTTTTTTTCCATTTAAATCTCACTTAGCAGAGGAGGTCTATAAAAGGGTTTTATTATCACGTCGTTAAATGTCGAAGGTAACACTGTGTCACCGAGGTTTATAGTTCGCCACGGATAAAGATGATGGCACGGTTATTAGCGTCAAATCTATAAACCGCTAATTTGCTCTAATCAGACAGGCCACAGCTGTGCTTGTCACTCAGAAGGCCAGGTGTGTCAATTGGAACGAGTTGTGATTAGATAATTCGCTGTATTATTCAATCTTCTGCGACTGAATAATTACCCTTGGAAACCAACTGCGCAGGGTCGGTATGTCGGCGTGCAGATATTTGTGTCACATGACACGGGCGACGCGAGAACTCGCATCCCCAAACTCATTTCGGCAAAGGTCCAAAAAGACTCCCTCAAATATTCATGAATCGGCTAACTTTTTCCTCATCACTATTCAAACGGCTTAATGATGTTGCTGGAATACGAATATTTATGGGCCGGCGCATCTCTTTTTACCAAGGCAGCCATGATTTTATACTCCGCTCGACGTGATTTAATTTAGGTTAATAACCGGATGTGTTTTTTTATCGTACCGCTTCTTTGAAACTGTCGAGCAACAACAAACTCCCTGCTCCTCAGAAGCCCATGGACATGCATATTCTTACTTTCCTTTTTTTTCACACTTCTTAGTTACCACGGAGACCGACTATGACGATCGCAGGTGGGTTTTTTTAGATATCAGACCACTCTACATCTATGTGTGGGAAGGTAAAATAAATGACCCAAGTTTTTTCTGCTGTTTTCAAACCGATGACATAACAAAACAATGTAAGTCGATTTCGCGGAAAGATCCCTGTTTCATCTCCCTCTCGGCCATTAATTGACCTTTCCTGTTCAAATCCAAATATCAGATCCCAGGCCACTGTTCTAGAAAGGTCCCCTAGTCAGACTACTTGAGCGGGAGAGAGAAAGAGAGAACGAGAGAGAGCGAAAGAGAGAACTAGACAAATAGAACTAGACAAATAGACTAGACCTTTTTTTTTGTTGCTGCAAGGGCAAGTTCAAAACGGTTTTAACAGTTCATTTGGAAAAAAAAATAGGGCAGCAAAGATTGTCATGTTTTCTCGCATATTTCCCTCCCCACGTTTGATATCTGCGATCTAGTGTTCACCTTTTACGTTTAGTCATTCAGCAGACGCTCTTATCTTATCCAGAGTGACTTCCAGCAAGTACAGGGACATTCCCCCCTGAGGCAAATAGGGTGAAGTGCCTTGCCCTAGGACACAAGGTCACATAGCCACAGCCGGGAATCGAACTCGCAACCTTTCCGATCCCAAGCCCGACACCTTAACCGCTGAGCCACCTGACTCCCATTTGGTGTCAGCTCACGCTGTATAGGTCAAAGTCTCCCCCCTACTTGAAGCTTGGACACGAGCCACGCTCCATCTGAGACACAAAAGCACCTATGTGCTGTGCAAATACCAAGGACTATGAAGGCATGTCATACCTTGCCTGGCTTAATCAATACAGACCAACTGTTATCTACAATCCAATATTTACTTTACATGACAGGGACAACTAGGGTGTGTGGGTTTTTTTCTTCAGCAGGAAGCCATCAATCGCTAAGGAAAAGGTTTGGTCTTACGGTTACGACCTTAAGCTCCAGTCAACAGAGTTTCTATATGGACATGGTAGGAAGGTATAATGGCGTTCACAGTTGCGGTCTCTAATGATTTTGACGTTTTATTGCCATTTGGGATTCGTCGAAACGTCTGTTTTCTTCTCAACTCGTGTCCTGTTGTACCGGCGAGCATGCTGACAGGGAGGAGGTCAAATTGACCGTAATTCGATTTTCACAACGGACACTGATCTGCATCAGAGCGAGCGAGTTTAGAGGAAAACCATGTTCCTCATTCGTCCCTGCTCGCTTTAGATTTCCAGAAATAACACAGCAACATTATGACCAAACTTCCATGGAAAACATACACTATATCATTCGCTAATGCATATTTTGCACACGGCGAGCACAATAGTTGGCACGTACGTCCGCGTCTCTGTAATTTTCCGCTGTCCGTTAGCGAGACGCGTCAAAGCATGTTTCGACATGGCCAGTACCTGTTATCTCTCCGTATCTACAACTGATCATCACAGATAGTTGTCTAGACTTGCGTACCTTCGTCAACACAGCAAGATGAACAAACTCGAATCAATCCCCTCAAAGCAACAACAACACACGGCCAAACCCTTTCGTCTATTCCCAGGCTTTTCTGTACGGAAAAAAGTCCCACACATACAAATAAACCTTTGGGATTGAGAGATATTTTGAAATGGAGGGAGAAAACTGCTGTTTAGGTACAGACTTCCATTGAAATTCATGCATAATTTGTCTTCAGACAGGAAAACCATAAATCTGCATGTTTCCTGGAATTTATATGCAGCTTTAGACTAAATTAAAATACACTTGCAGACCAAAACCCTTTCACACGCATAAACACTGAATTACGCATGTGCAATTGCGTATGCCAGCATGCCAGATCTAAATTCAACTGTGTCTCTGAGCTATCGCCGGGAATCCCATAATCCTCTGGGGTGAACGTTTCGCTTCAGAAAAATGCACCGTGGCTACTTCGTGCCAAACGCGCGAGATGATTTATGTCAAGCGCTCGTTTTTCCCCTTTCAGTTTCTTCATCCGACTACTAGGAAGTCGGTGCGACGACGTCCCCGTTAACGCTGGCGTCCGTCTCTGACAGGCCTCAAAGCCTTTTCCTTTTTTTCACTTGCCTCGCACAGAACTGTGCCAACAGCGCACAAGATTCGTAAGGAGTCATGTGGCTCAGCGGTTGAGGCGTTGGGCTCGTGATTGAAGGTTGCGAATTTGAGTTCCAGCTGTGGCTACATGACGTCGTGTCCTAGGGCAAGGCACTTCACCCTACCTCCTCAGGGGGGGACGTCCCTGTACTTACTGCTAGTCGCTCTGGATAACAGCGTCTGCTGAATGACTAAATGGAGATTCAGGTTGTCAGCTCGAATATTCCTCCTTGACATTCGTTATATGTACTTCTCCTCTTGAGCACTTCTTCTGGGAATGTTTTCCAGCACTGTGCTTGCTCTTTACGTATGATAATCCTCCTCTGGAAATGTTTCAAATGCTCTCTGATTAGTTGTGGGTGTCTCATTTAGCCGCTAAAACAAACAATAAAAGAATGACACAACCAGGGAGCAGAAATTCATTAGCGGCCTAATGAATGCATCGCATACTGTAAAGAGGAGTTGGACCGGTTTCACATTAAGGTTATTGAATTTGTTTATTCGTTTATTTCCCCAAGGGGATTAATAAAGTATTCTGAATCTGAAGTATTCCAAATGCGGGCGCTCAATTCTATTTGGAGCGACTGTGAGGGCTGGGAATGATGAAAGGCTTCCAGAGGCATTACGCCAACAGTCATGCAAGTTTCTTGCGACGCTTTTCGCTTTGATTCCGACCGTCCTGGCCGCGACGTGAAGATCAGCACTCAGCCAATGTCTTCTCGTTCATATTTCACGAGCGGCGGCACTTCGGGAAGACGGACGCGCAGCGATTGCTCCGATGTGCGGGACCTTGGTGTCACTCCGCATTACCCCAGGAGAAGCGTTGGCCGGGTCAAGTCATCTGTCGGGGTGGGGGGTGGGGGTTCTGAGGGGGGGGGGGGGGGCTTCCTGCACCACACCAACTGGCGACTCCTCACGGACCCGCCTTGTCTGTCGGATCCCGACAACCCATTGGCCAGGCAAGAGGGGGGGTGGGGAGGACGGAGGGAGGGAGGGAGGGAGGGCGGGCGGGTGGGTGGGCCACGAGAAGCGTTGACAGGCTTTATTGTAGCGGCGCGTCAGCTGGTCCTGAGATCACCAAGGTGCCAAGGGCAGCCGCATGAACCGTGTCCCGCCATCCCATCTGCCACCGGGGGCACGGCCTCGGTCCGAGGCAAAACAGGCTGTCACACGGGGGACGGGACAGTTGCATGATGGGAGGTTAGTCTGACCCACCCCGCCCCCCAACGGGAAACCTGTATTTTAAGACACATCACATCCCTGCTTGATTCAGACATTCACTGAGTACGAGGCGGTTTTATTCCCTGTTATTCCCTGTTTTTGCAAATTTAATGAAGATCTGTCTCCGGCAATAACAAACTCCTCCGTTACCTTCGGGACCATTTCTTGAACTATTCTTGTGTGGAAGTATCCTTTCTGCCACTCGCTGCAGCTCAATTATTCATGCCAGGCTTGTGAAATATTTAAGACAACAACATGGTACTATCGTCGAGGTTATAACTAGCACTGACATGAGAAGGGGATATTTGGAGAACGGGACCCGGATAAGTGTAGGTATTAGATGAAATGTGTTATGAAATGCCCGAGGAATACTCGTCTGCTGTTGAGATGTCAAGCATGGATGAAGACATGGTGGACTTAAGATTACGTTTGAACAACCTGAGACGGATTCGGATGACTAACCGTACTCTGAGCATTTATGCGGTCGTAGACTGACGGTTAAATCAGTTGTTGGCACCCGGTGGCTGAACGTAGAGCCCACTTACTCAGGGTCAGAGGAGGGACAATGAGCAATTATGTTTATGACCGTTTGCGATTCAAAAATGAAGCCATTAAAATAGAAGTAACTCCACTAATATTTCTTATTCTTTCTCTTTATTTCTCTGTCTTTCTTTCTCTCTATTTCTCCCTCTCTCTATCTCTCTTTCTTTCTCGCTCTCTTTCTCTCTTTATTTATCTCTTTCTCTCTCTCTCTCTATCTCTCTCCCTCTTTCTCGCTCTCTTTCGCTCTCTTTATTTCTTTCTTTCTCTCTCTCTTTCTCCCTCTCTCCATCTCTCTCTTTCTCGCTCTCTCTCTATCTCTCTCCCTCTTTCTCGCTCTCTTTCGCTCTCTTTATTTCTTTCTTTCTCTCTCTCTTTCTCCCTCTCTCTATCTCTCTCTTTCTCGCTCTCTCTCATTCTCTCTCCCTCTTTCTCGCTCTCTTTCGCTCTCTTTATTTCTTTCTTTCTCTCTCTCTTTCTCCCTCTCTCTATCTCTCTCTTTCTCGCTCTCTCTCATTCTCTCTCCCTCTTTCTCGCTCTCTTTCTCTCTCTTTTTTCCTCACACACCCCTTGCACCTTGTGTCCAGGCCTGAGGCAGGCTAGATGTGACAGGAAAGGTCATAAAAAGCGCACGGATTATTTCCACAAGAGTGGCCTGTGTGTGTGTGTGTGTTTTTCCGGTGTGTTCTTCATCCACGGGGGTTTGTGGTGCTGACAGGATCATGCTAATCCAGTGGGCGCTCAGGGACCGAATAACTGCCACGCTGCGCTGCACAATCCCGTGCTAGGAGATGACAGGAGGCCTCGATCGATACGCAAGCCTCAAAGGATTCCTAAAAATCCTGGGCGTAACTCTGAGTGATAGGTAACCACAGGGGCTGTGTGGCCCTGGTTACAGTGCTAAATCAGGGACTCTGGAGGGCCTCCTTGTTCAGCTCGTTACATCCATTTAGACAGCGAGCTGCGAAGGAGAACATCTGTAAACCCTCCAGAAAATCAACCCATCCTCCTCATCAAGAGGCCTTCGAAACGCCGCAGGAATAAAAGGTTGCTGCGATAACGCGTTCCAAACAAAGACGTTTAGAAGTTTAGAAGTGATAATGAGGTTTTTTTTCCCCCGAGTGTGTATCGTTCTTTTTTTTTCCTGAATAACGGCGCTCTGATATAACAGGATTTTAATGAATATTTACGGAGAAGAGCCTCTTGAAAACCTGGATTTGCAGGAAGGCTGCTATCCCTTGAGGATAATCGCATGCTAATGTGACGAACTTTCCTTCCAGTTCACCTATCATTGACATGTGCTTTTGTCCAATTACAACATTAAAAACCTTCTGAAAAGGTTTGTCCGGTGAGCTGTCGGGAGATTATCACGAGTTGACACGTCTAATTGCCCGTTTAATCCTTCAACGCGCTCCCTCAGTCAAGAGTCTTTCTTTGTACATCTAATGTACATCTTTGGACATCTAATACTACGAAATACTAGGATCTATAAATAGACAAGAGCCGAAATCGGATCTTTTTATCGTGTCGAACATCTCCTGTTCGTGCCTTCTCTTCTCATCTGCCTTCTCCAGGCCTCAACCGTGGCAAATTGACTCTCGTCGATCAACAAAGACCTCCTTCGCGTTCGCTTGGAAAATAAGAGGTCGTTTTTGACCTTCGACTCCCGGCGCTTATGTCCTCGGAAACTGGCTTTATTCGCACATTAGCGATCTTCGTTCTCCCTGTAAAAGGGTAAGGGGGGGAAAAGAGCCCCGATCGATGGCTTTGCCCTGGACGGATCGAGGCTTTCTGGCGTAGCGCGAGGAAGGGGTCACCCATAAAAGCAGAGAGACGTCAGGTTTCTTTTTTTGGGAAAACGTAACTCGACGTTCTTTTCAGGGATGACCACCCAATGATTTTATGTCCTATTAAAGAACAGATGGTGAGTTTACTGGCGGGTGAGTAATTCCTTGACCCGGGGTCCCTCTTCGCCACCCATCAACAGCGAAAGCCAAAGATCTGCATAAAAATGACCAGACACGCACAGCAAGTCGGCATTCACAAGACTCCGCCTCTCATTACCTTGACACGACAATATCTTTACAAAGATACCAAGTGACCATACAGCCTGTCCTTGCAGATGCCATGATATTAACTACCCCTGCCTGTAAATCATTCCCCCCCCCCCCCCCCCCCCCCCCCCCTAAGGCCGCCTGGTTGAAAACCAGAGACTCTTCCCACAGTCTATTTTGTCTCATAAACACACGCAGTAAAACGCGATGATTCACCCGCGGAGCTCATGTTTAACGTCCCCCGAACCAATTGGAAAAAAAAACCGTCATATTTCGCAGTTCCTCGTTTAACGATATTACTTCCTCCCCGAGACCGAATGTTTCTTGTTTAGGGAAGTATTGTCAGCACAACGGGTACATCTGGGTGTAATGTATGAAGCTAATAGGGCATCGTGATCAGAAAGGATCACAGAGGGAGGAGGGATAATCGGATCACGGGAAACTCTCATCAGCTTTTGTCTCAATTGAGGTTGCTAAGGCTGGACAATCTGATTGATTGCCCAGACCAGCTTCATAGGAAACTATTAAGAAGGGGGGGGGGGAGTCTAACATCTTCAATCTGTCAACGTGACATCATCAACAATGCTATTAGAACGATCTCAATCTCGCAAAGGATGATTGATTTAGCACGCTTCTTTTATATATATATATATATATATATATATATATATTTATTTATTTATTTTTTTATTTTTTTTTATTTTTTCAAGCAGGGATTAGGGAGCGGGAGGCGGTGGTGGTGGAGAAGAAGGTCACATAATTACACAGGTTCTTATGGGTGGTTTAAATATAGCACGCGCAGAGATTTCTACGAGGAGACAAGCAATCTTTTGGTTGAGTTGCTTGTGTTGACACTTCAAAAGGTTTGCTTCACCCTGTGTGTGTAGGCGTGTGTGTGTGGGTGTGTGTGTGTGTGAGTACTAATGTACGAAGCCCCAGCGAGCGTGTGTGTGGAGGTTGCTGTAGCGCCGGCCGTTCTGTTATTCCACCAGCACTGCATTGAGCTCTGGGCACAGAGCCGATGCCAATCGAAGGCAAGGGGACTTGAGCCAATACTCCAGGCCCAATACAATCTCACTTAATGGTTTACTTGTCAAGGAGTTTTTAACAAAATTAATGAACTACATTTTAGTCAGGCTTATTTAATTGGATGGGGGGTGGGGGGTGACTCATATCAATTATGAGAAATATTGCCTCACTTCAGAGAGCTAATGACATTTGAACCAGAATGACTGGAAACAAAATTAATTAGGCAATACATTAATCACAGTCTGCCAAGTTTTTTGCTCGGAGAAAATCTTCCAGAGATCCAGAGACGGAAGAAACTCTTACCCCAACCACTTCACCCGAGCTGCGAGTGTTCATTAACCTGCGCATAGGCGCGCGCCTGCTGATTAGTGCAGAACCAGGCGCGCGTTAGCGCAAAAAAAGCAGGTTGTCCATGGCGTGACTGTCTTCAGCCTGTAACGACCCCATTGGCACGCCTTGGCACAATCGTTCTCCAGCCTGGAGACTCTAGGAATCGAACTAGGAACGAAGGCAGACGAGGCTCCTTTCCGTTTTTGACACTGTGCGCACAAGCCGCAATGGGTCGATGGGTCAACGACGAGCTGGCGCACTTCAAGAACTCACCTGTCCACGCTGATCACGCACAGGGTCATGATGGAAGCCGTGCAGCACATGACGTCCATACCGATGAAGATGTTGCAGAAGACCTCTCCAAAAAGCCACTGACCCCCGGTCAGATCCGTGACTATCACAAAGGGCATGACGACTATGGCCACGGAGAGATCCGCCACGGCGAGCGACACCAGGAGATAGTTGGAAGGCTGCCTTAGTTTCTTCACCACGCACACGGCGATGACCACTAAAGTGTTCCCCATCACGGTGACCGCGGTTACGATGGCCAGCATCACCCCGATCACGATCCTCTCCGCCTGGCCGAATTGGAGCAGCTGTTCCCCGCAGGACTCGTTCCACATGGTCGTAGGAGCGACGGTGGTGGTGGGGAGCACGTGGCGCCAGTGCTCCAAAGTGCCGTTGATGACTTGGGGGACATCCTCTCTCTGGATCCACGTGGAATCGACGCCCGAAGTGTTGAACATCACGGCGACCCGGGGGGGGAGGAGAGAGGAGGGACACCTCGCCAGAGTATTCCAATGACGCGCATGGCTTGGATCAGGATGGATCGGATTTAGGGTCCCAACTGTTCTATCTTCTCATCGCTTAAAGCTGTTTTTATATATATATATTTAGGGGGAAAGTCGGTGCGGTTGGCCAACGCTCCCACTTCTCCTCCTGCTCCGCTGTGGTTCAACTCAGGAGGAGGAGGCGCGCACCTGCGCAAGAGGCGGACTGCGTGGCGCGCCTCTCAGACGCGCACGAAGGCGCGCACTCATGGAGGCTGGTCTCCGTTCACTGAAATTCTAAGAAGGAATTCAGATAGGGAACCGTTTTTGACCACTACATGCATTTTCCTTGGAATTTTCTCTTTTTTAATAATAATAATAATTGAATTTTAATTAATTCTCAAGTTATATTTTTTTATTAAATGATTATGATTATTATACAATTATGAAAAATAAAATGGCTCGTCTTGGCTTTTGGCTCATAACTAAAAATAAGAGAAAGCTGAATAACAGGTATTGGGTGAATAGTTCTAGAAATGTTAGGCTAAAGATGAGTATTGATCATGCTTTGTAAACAAGGCAGCATATTGAAGTCATTATAGAAGATGCATAGGGACTTATATCATTTTAGAAAAGCCAAACCAGACACAAAGTAAAGTCTGATTACATAAAATATACATATTATTCATGAGCATAATATGTTATTAAGGAGTTTATTAATGGCATACCCAGTGCAAATGGTTGGAAGACCTCTGCATAGAAAACTATCTGCCACCCATGGTTAAAATAGGTCACATCCATATATTTATAAACTATTCATATTCATATTTTGTGTATACAGAAGCCCTATGATGAGAAAAAAACTCCATATAACAATATTCCCATTGGTAAATTTGAACATCGGTCACATGAGAATATCTCCTGACCTTTGTATAAAAACAATGGGAGAATTCAGACGCATCTGTGGGGAAACAGCATGGAAAAGGACGTTGAGAGGAGCTTTCCCAGGACATTGGGGTATTTGTATTATCATCTAGGCAGAAACAGCTGTGGTATGTTAGCCCTCTAGGACAGGGGAGGATGAAGGGAGGGGGAGGGGAGAGCAGCAGCTTCTCACAGACCACTGCTGTCTCCCCCCCCCCCCCCCCCCCCCCCCCCCCCGGATGTGATCATCACTGCCTGGGGGTTTACTCACCATTACCCGCTGTCCAGGCTGACGGCCAGGCCGGTAATGATGATTGTCATGTTACGTTTACACCAGCGACCGGTGATGCTAGCTCCCAGGTCAGCCTGCTGTCACTACAATTACCCCAACCACTGTGAGGACATTGTCACTGTATGGCCTCAAAGAGACAGTACGCATTCCCATACATAAATAAACTCAAAGGGCAGGTGGAGACATTGTGCAGGACAAGCTTTCAGCAGGACGGCAGCTTGTTTACAATGATTTACATTTACATTGAGTCATTCGGCAGATGCTTTTATCCAGAGTGACTTGCCGCAAGTACAGGGACATTCCCCCCCTGAGGCAAGTAGGGTGAAGTGCCTTGCCCAAGGACACAACGTCATGTTGGCACAGCCGGGACTCGAACGCCCAACGCCTTAACCACTGAGCCAGCTGACACCTGACTTATGTAATACAATGGAGGTTTTAGTTTGAAGAAAGGATTTCTTTTTTGACAATTAACTTTAACGTCTTGATTCAACCCTTTATTGTTTGAATATTGATTTGTCTGGCAGTGCGGTTATAGCTGAGGGGGAATGCCTAATCATTTAAAACGTTAAGTGGACTTTTTAACAAACAAGTCGAAAGGCCTCACACAGAATTACCACCTATTGCAGTGATGATACTCAAGGCATTATAAATGAACTGAGGATGGTGGTAGGAATGATCTAAAACTGTGCCTCCCTGTCTTGACTTCAAATGAGTCAACTCAATTGCATATAGTGCAAGTTTACAAACCATCTACAGTGTGATTGGATGAGACATGTTGTGGCCAATCAAATCCATTCTCCATATCAAGTTTTATGGCTGCACTTTTAATTCAGGTAGGCTACAGATTATTGAGATGTTTGTGAGAATCGGGGGTTTAACAAAGAAGATGATGACATTGTTTTCAAATGGAAAAATGTTAGACGTGGTATGATTAACTGTGTGAAGGCCCAATAAACCAGATGAAATTATAAAGATTATTAAAATAATGATCATCTTAAAGGCTTTGTCAGTCACACACCACACATTGATAGGAATGCCTTTAAATGTGCCATATGCTTGTATGTAACAAAATAAAAGAATATTGTAATTTCATTAGACGCCAAAGGGCAGGAAACAATGTAAAACGCACAGTGTTTTATTTGCTCATTACCTGACCAAATACGCAGAGCGCATGGACTTGTAAATGCATTACTTTCTGGAAGACTGATTCAATTATTCTAGGAGGGACAAGCTGGGGGCAGAAAATCATCCACTTAATGCTTCTGGGAACATTTTTCTGATTATTTGAACAAGTCCAAAACTAATTGCCAATGTACCTGACTAACTAAGCTTTTCTTACCTAAATTAGCTTTGGACAAAGATAATGTGTTATGGGCTAGTTTTAGCTTCATAGGCTGATGGATTTGAGTGGGATCCGTATGAAAATGGTCATAACAGTGGCTTGGAATGCAGCAAAATAACACCTATATTCTGATTATACTGTACACACTGTGTATATTCTGAGTATATACTATTATATTCTGCTGTAATAACTGTTTTGCACTTCAGGGGGCATCCCCCTGTGTGTAACCACAAATATTTCCTAATCCCTGACATATAAACTTAACATTCAGTTGAACTACACGGTTCAACTTGCCAACAAAAACTATTTGCTATCTGCCATAAACTGCAACCGCAGAAGAAACTGTTCTGGCCCGGGGGGGGGGGGGTGAACCCAGGTCAGTCTATTTGGTTCTCCCCACCCGCGCACCTCGTGAACGTTGACAGCGTTGTCGATATCGCGCGTGCGTGCGCGTGCGGGGCTTGCGCACGTGCCACGCGTCGCTAACCAGGTTGTGGGTCGCGCGCATATCAACATGTACCATGTCAATGTTTACTATGTTTTTAATGTGAAATTTTTATGATGATTTTATTGTCTGTAAAGCGACTTTGAGTACCTTGAAAAGCGCTATATAAATACAATTTATTATTATTATTATTATTAACAGTTCATCCAATCAGTGCACGTGGCCAAGTTACGTGGCGAAAAAGTTCTTATTATTCCGTCTTGCATTGATTTCGTCCAAATTACAAGTCGTCTTCCCGCTTTTGCGAAGGATATCTCGCTATTTCTCTACTTGCTTTGTGCAAGTTCAATTTCAAACTTGTTCAAGTTTGACCGAAAGGACCTTATTTTAATAGATAATTTTGGACGTTGATGAGCCAGTTAAAGCATTCTACTGCCCAAATAGAAGACCGTCGAGTAGAGGTTTGGTGCCCCATTTTGTATGCTATGGCGGGGATTGAGATTATTATTTTGGAATAAGCATTAAACTCTAAATAGCAAATTGGCCTGATGCTTCTAAATATATGCTATAGCTACAGTACCGTAGCACCTGTCGGCATGCACATTTTAAATAGCGAAATCAAATACAATTAAATATAAATACAAAACTAAATAGCGGAGCTGTATCCATAGCACATAACAAACATGGGACTTGTTTTTGTAAATAATGAATGTTAATCAGTAACTGAGTTCAAAACTTTGCCGGCCAGACCATCTTAACTTGCATGTTTTAAAAACACGTCCTCGTGACTTGCCAGCTTGGCGTCACGCTTTAATTGACCTTGGAATGGTGGAAAGGTCATTTCCGCCGCAATTAAGTCCGTTTGCGACGCTTTAGTTCACGAACGTCATCATAAAGTGTGTGCATATGGTCTGAAAGGTATTCATTTACCTTCCACAGACATCATATTTACACTTGTAGGTGTTACATGGATCCAAACAAGCCCCCCTTCCCAGGCCTCTCTTGGCTGCAGCCTCCGGGGCGGGGTCTACACGCCGAAGACCCCCCTGTCGGAAGAGCCAGGGGCCTCTTGTTCCAGTTCCAGCCGCCTGTCGTAGGCAGAGGCAGAGGTTTCACCTCCCTGGGTGATACGCCACCGATGCTGTATGGAAGAGGAGCATCTCTCCCTACGGCTGCGCCCGCTGTCGGTTTCGCCAGGGGGCTGCTAACACCCCCTGAAGATGGAGGACTCGTTAGGGCCAGAGGGTTCCAACGTCCTGCCCCTACGCCCGCAGCAGGAGGGGGACGAGGGGCCCCTCTTCACACTCCCCCTGTCCAAGCCCCCGGAGGTCAAACCATCACCCAAGACTTTCCAGAAGAGATGCCAAGTCTACAGGTTGAAGAGGAGGCAGTGAAGGTGAGTGATGTTTACGGTCTGGGGGGGGGGGGGGGGATTATAATGCCAACCATATGACTATGACTTGACTATGTTATGTTGGGACAGGTTCAGATGCCAGTTGGTTCGACCCTGGTGTCCATGTTCCAGGACATAGGCATAGATCCGTGTAGGAAGGCGTGGGGCAGGGGAGTGCCGCTGTCGCTGGGTGAGTACACCGGAAAAGACGGGGAAACGTTCGAGAAACGGAAGTCTTCCGAGTTCATGTCAGGCAGCGGACGCTTTGATCCCCCCCCCCCCCCCCCCCCCCCCCCTCCGACCGAGCGAAAATTAGAGCGCTGCTGAGTTTTTTGGGGGAATGGGATTATCTAGAGCATTGGATGAAAGCAGTGGGGGGGGGGGGGGGGATGTTTTTAACTGAACAAATCGCCGTCCGGAGTGGATATGCGATTCGGCTTTCCCTCGCAGCTCGTCTCCCGAGCGTACGCCCATTAAAATTTCACGGTGGAATCAAATACTTATTGATGCTTTTGAAAAGATTCAAGGAAGGCGTTCTGTCTGATGTGAGGCTCGTGAGACGTCACGTCAGC
The DNA here is from genome assembly GCA_030340665.1 of Neosalanx taihuensis. Lineage (NCBI taxonomy): Eukaryota > Metazoa > Chordata > Actinopteri > Osmeriformes > Salangidae > Neosalanx > Neosalanx taihuensis. Next base: position 5,570,042 of record CM059309.1, on the reverse strand, counting down.
GAGCTGAATCCCTGTGCCTCTGATCCCCCCTCCCCCCCCCCCCCCCCCCCCACCCTCTGTGTTCGGGTCCAGGGAGAGGTGCGGTCGAGGTCAGGCAGACGGAAGGTGTTGTCGCCGGCCCAGGGGGAGATGGAAACCTTGAGGAGGTCATGAGACGAGGCAGCAGGTAAGAGGCTGGGAGACCCCAGATGGGGAGAGGCAGCAGGTAAGAGGCTGGGAGACCCCAGATGGGGAGAGGCAGCAGATTTGAGGCTGGGAGACCCCAGATGGGGAGAGGCAGCAGATTTGAGGCTGAGAGACCCCAGATGGGGAGAGGCAGCAGGTTAGAGGCTGGGAGACCCCAGATGGGGAGAGGCAGCAGGTAAGAGGCTGGGAGACCCCAGATGGGGAGAGGCAGCAGATTTGAGGCTGAGAGACCCCAGATGGGGAGAGGCAGCAGATTTGAGGCTGAGAGACCCCAGATGGGGAGAAGCAGCAGGTTAGAGGCTGGGAGACCCCAGATGGGGAGAGGCAGCAGGTTAGAGGCTGGGAGACCCCAGATGGGGAGAGGCAGCAGGTTAGAGGCTGGGAGACCCCAGATGGGGAGAGGCAGCAGGTTAGAGGCTGGGAGACCCCAGATGGGGAGAGGCAGCAGGTTAGAGGCTGGGAGACCCCAGATGGGGAGAGGCAGCAGGTTAGAGGCTGGGAGACCCCAGATATGGGTGTGTACCTTATATTCTCCTTATGTCAGGATGGGACCAACTCCTTTGCTCCTGAAAGCTTGGCAGTAATGGATGTTTGAGTTCATCATTCATACAGAGTACATTACATTCCTCTTCCTATACATCACTTACACAAGTTTGTATAATTATTGAATGATGTTTTTTGACCTATATCTGTCTTCAGGCCAGTGGGGAGCGAGTCAGTCATTCATTGTTACTATTTCATTTGGAGAGGATGTTGTAGACCCCACACATATTGTGATTGCTGCTGTGTACACAGTTACATAAAATAAACGTTGGATAAAATGCTAAATCTGTGGTCCAATACAATGATTTGTAACTAAAACTGTCACTTAGAACAGCCTCTCCCTGGTTTTAGTTTTAGGGTTGATGTTTGTGGCTTGAGCACTTGACTGCAAATGGCAAGATGGGTGCAGGTTCAATTTGAAATTGTGACCCATAGGCAGATGAATAAACGGCACAACATTACCTGTTTGCACACAGCTTCGTCGACAGTGACGAGCAATCTCCTAAGGTGGGGATCGGAAGGGCGGTACTGCTAGCAGGGGGCGTAGGGAGAGCACACAGTGTGGTGCCTGCTCTCCTCCCTGGCCCCCCCCTGCTTCCTGCCTCCCTCACGGCCCCACCCTCCCCCCCGGGGGAGGCCCAGCAGCCCCCTGGTACCACGCCATCCAGGAGCGAACTGAGCATCGAGGCTAATCGGTAATAACAACAAGCACACGGCATAATCACAAAACGGGGCTTATGCTGCAATCATTGAGCAAACGCTTACAATAACAATAGTAGCAGACTGATCTGTATCCAAATCCAATTGAATTGAATTTGAAGGGGGGTTGGGGGGGGGGGGGGGAATGATTTAACCAATGTTTTCTTTTTTTTGGTAGTCCTCCACTGCACAAGGTTGGCACGAAAGGAACTCCGTTGACCTTGGGGTCTAACCACATCCCTATAACCTGTCGGAACGAGGCGGTCTATCAATATCATGTGACTTTCACGTCAGTATGAAGGATTATATATATATATATGAATTTTTTCTAATTCTATATATCAAATCGTTTTATTCTGTTGTAAATGTTCTTGGTTTTAAGATGCTAATGCCTGCTGGGTAGCTGAGGTAGGAGACCTTGGGCCTGGGTGGATAAGACATGTAAATCCCTCCCACTTGCATATTCATTCGCAGCCCAAATGTGGAATCCATGGGAATGAGGTTCGGCATGATGAAAGACCACCGCTCGACCACCGGCGAGGTCGTGGCGTTCGACGGCTCCATTCTCTATCTCCCTGTGCGGCTCGACCAGGTGAGTGCCGTTCCCACGCGTTACCCACAAGCCCCTGGGGTTCGAGACGGCAGGAGCACCTGCTCGGCGCCTCGGCGAGTAAAACTGCGTCTCCTTTTACGCGAGGAGGCGCGTTTGAACGTGTTCGGATTCGCCAGTTCACCTCGAACAACCGCTTTCCACCGGCCAGCGAGGAGAACGGAGAACGTCCTGAGAACGTCCTGTTAGAACGTCCCCCCCCATGTTCTCCTTCCAGGTGGTCAACCTGACGAGCGAGAGACGGACGGACAACCAGGAGATCACCATCAAAATCCAGATGACCAAGATTCTGCCGCCCAGCTCGGACCTCTGCATCCCTTTTTACAACGTGGTTCTGAGGAGGTAGGTCAGGGGATCGTAGCCCTCCCCCCCCCCCCCTCCCCAAATCCCCTTCCAGTCTGTTTTTATGAAAGCTTTCCGCCAAAAGAACGCCGAAGACAGCCGCGGCCACCTCCATTAGTCAATGTCTGACCTCGCAGAGTTCAGTCAAAGAAAGAATGGTCTATTCTCTGGCGGGAGAGCTGTGCCATGTTGGCTTTAATTAGCTAATCTCTCTTCTTTGTTGGCCACAAGGAGTCGCATTCAATGCGCTCGCTAAATAGCTTCAGGCTAAAAACGGGCTCCCTCTCTCTCTCTCTCTCTCTCTCTCTCTCTCTCTCTCTCTCTCTCTCTCTCTCTCTCTCTCTCTCGAGCTTCTCTTTCTCGAGAGAGAGAGAGAGAGAGAGAGAGAGAGAGAGAGAGAGAGAATCCTAAAAGCCCTTCGCCGAAGGGCTGATTATCCTTATCAAATATGTAACCTTTCCCCCCAAAAAAACAGATTTCTTTTCTGTTCTAAAATGTTCAATTATGGTTACGAGCAACACTTTTATCTCACCTTCCCCCCCCTCGTGTCTTGTCAAGGGTAATGAAGATTCTGGGACTGAAGTTAGTCGGCCGGAATCATTACGACCCGGAAAGCGCCGTCATTCTAGGAAAGCATCGGTAAGTCCCCTCAGAGAGGGCTCGTCTGCTATCGGGAGGTCCGCCACGCTGACCCGATCGCCCCAGCCCCTTTATGGTGTCTCTCTGCTCCCCCCTCCACCCCCTCCCAGGCTCCAGGTGTGGCCAGGCTACGCCACCTGCATCAAGCACACAGACGGAGGACTGTATCTCTCCGTGGACGTCTCCCACAAAGTCCTGAGGAACGACTCGGTCCTGGATGTTATGTACGACGCTCTTCATCCTCCCCGCCTCATCGCGCTCCGTGAATACTCGTTACATCTCTCATCTCGGATTCTAGATTTTATTCGCGAGGCAACTCCTTTTATTTTTTTTCTCCCCTCTTTCCTGGAAAGCTTTTGTTTGCGAAGGCCTTCGCTACGGTTTAGCTACGCGCGTTTGCGCGTTCATGAAAGATTGAACAGGCGGCGTGTCCGTACCGAGGTTCGCAGATACCCCAAGACAGGCTCGCTCGCCGCCATCCATAATTAAACGCTCGCCACGATCGGCTCCCGAGAAAGCGCGCTGATTTAGAAACTCGAGCTTCCTCACACTTCTAAACCACTTCCAGGCGCTTAGCCAGGCGGCGAGGGGAATGAAAAAAAAAAAAAGCTGTTGTGCGTGACTCGAGGCGGCTGGAGAGCGACTAAAAGGTGTGACGAAGGGGTGACCTCTGACCTTTGTTTTTTTGCAGGAACGTGATTTACCAGCAGAGCAGGGAGAGCTTCCAGGACGAGTGCACCAAGGAGCTGGTGGGCAGCGTCATCATCACCCGCTACAACAACCGCACGTACCGCATCGACGACATCGAGTGGAGCAAGTCCCCCAAGGACACCTTCGCCATGGCCGACGGCTCGCAGACCAGCTTCATCGATTACTACAGGTGCAGCTGAGGCGGGTCGCCACGACAACCACCCACCAGTTGGCAAGGGCAGACTGTTGAGATATTTTAGTTTCCTATTTTTTTATGAATTTCATTTCGGTGCTTTTTTGGGGGGGGGGGGGGGTTCTGTATGTCCTTGAGGGTTTTAAATCGGTTAACCCTACACGCATCTTCGAAGCTGTTTGTGACATGGCTTGTAAATGAAATTATAAGGGGACACACACACACACATAAAGAAACACGAATCATTGAATCTACCGCAGTGCTGCGTGTATATATTTCAAACGTGATGCTCATTCGAGGTTGTTTTGAATACACGCAAACAGCAAAAACTACGGCATCACCGTCAAAGAGATGGACCAACCGATGCTCGTCCACCGTCCCAAAGAGAGGTCCAAACCCATGGGGAAGGTAACGTGTCACCTCTCAGTTGCTGTTAAGATCACAGTTGGGATGGACGAAAAGGCCGGCGGAGTTTTGCGAGCTCTGGGGTGGGGGGGGTGGGGGTGGGGGGGGGGTTGTGGGGCAGGAAACGTCTAGTAATAGACCGCCACCTTGTGGTCATGTGTGGGCGTTGACAGTGTCAATTAACTAGACGTGGGGGGGGGGGAGACGACACCCAGTGTCAGATCCTGTTGTGATTGGCGTGTTTGATTGGAGTGTTTCAGTTGCGAAGGACTAACTGCCCTTTGCCCCCCCCCCCCCCTTTTTTTTCCCAACAGGTCATCACAGGAGAAATCCTGCTCTTGCCCGAGCTCTCGTTCATGACGGGCATCCCGGACAAAATGAGAAAGGACTTCCGCGCCATGAAGGTGAAGGTCACGGTGCCAGCAGTGGGGGCAATTGCGCTCGCAGGAGCTCTCAATGTTGCTATTTCATACTCTGAGATCAGGGGAGTCCAATCAGAGCAGGGAAACATCTAAAACCTTCAGGACAGCGGGTCCTCGAGGACTAGGATTGGACACCCCTGTCTTAGATCCTCATCTTCACATTTGATAGGATTCCCTGTACCTTACACTCCCTCTATTCTTTTTTTCTATTTTAAACTGTTACTCTTTGAGTGCCGTACTGTTCCCTGCTGTTGTCGCGAACTGCCATTTCCCCACTGCGGGACGAATAAAGGACGATCTCCTGTTAGGACCTGACGATGCACATCAACGTGAGCGGCGAGCAGCACACCCGGTCTCTGAAGCAGCTCCTGAAGAACATCAGAAGCAGCCCCGAGGCCCTGAGCGAGCTGGGCCGCTGGGGCCTGGACATCGGCCTGGACATCGTGGTGGTGAGGCCTCGACCACGCAATGTGGATACACGTCCATTGTTGGGGAGGGGAAAAATTGCCTTTTATCCACTATCGTCTGAGTGAATATCCAAGTATGTGTAAGGCTTTTTCCCTTCGTGTTCCTTAAATGAGATACGGAGTCGCGTACTTAAAATCGAATATGGTTTAATGAAAATAGTTGAAAAAGGTTTACAGAGCACCGGGTCGAATATAGTGTCCCTAACCGCAACAGAGTTGAGGTTGGTTCACGAAGTCCAACTGGCTGTCTCTCCCTGACCCGGCATATTTATTACACACAGTTTCATATTAGAGAGGTCTTTGAACTCCAAACTCCTCCTGTCCTTCACACAGCAGCCTGTTGGCCATCTTCCTGTGTCACACAAAATAGGGAGGGAACAGTACACCTTCCCAAACAGTTCTGCTTTGCAAAGTTCAAATGACTGTATATAGTAATGCAATATATCATAAGAAATAAACATTGTAGTGCAATACATATCATAAGCAATAAACCTGATAATGCAATTAGCTTTTAGCATACTTTTCCCCCACACCATACATGTCGAAGAACCTTCACTGCGGCTAGCAGCTGGATATTGACTCCTACGCAACCTGACCTGGGGCAATGCTGAACAGTTGCCTTGGAAAAAAAAAAAAAAGGGCACAAAGAATTCATTTAATTAGTTTTATGTTTTTGCGTCGTTACCAAGTAGAAGCCTTGTACAGTTGTATTTACAGACTGTTAATTAGTGGCAGAGTAGCTTTCATTAGTAGAAGTCATTAAATAATATCCCGGTCTAAAAAGCCAAATTCGTATGAAACATAATAGAAAAGGAATAGTTCCCCCCCCTCCCCCAAGGTTAAAGAAAGGGTGGCTACCCTCCGCTTTGATTTTCCAAGCACTCAGGACCCATTTGCCGTCGGCGGCCGCTCGTGCTCGTTGGCCTGTGCCGCGGCGTCTTTTGTGGTCGTCCTTGTTTGTTCCAGACCCAGGGAAGGAGCTTGCCCCAGGAGACCATCTGTCTGCAGTCGGCATCCTTCATCACCGGGCGCGAAGTCAACTGGTCGAGAGAGATGTGCAGGGACGCCTCCATCAGCTGCGTAAGTGAGGGAGCCGTGTGGCTGAGCCGGGGGGGGGGGGGTGGAGAATGTCCCTGTACTTGCTGTAAGTCGCTCTGGATAAGAGCGTCTGCTAAAGGACTCGATGTAAATGGCAGTTCTAGTCCAGCCCTCCTGCCTCGGGAGGAATGGCAGGCGGTGCTGTTCTCACACCTCTAACCACTCTGACCGTCTCTCTCTGTTTCTCCCTCCTCCTCCTCCTCTCACTCCCTTGCTTGAACTCCCAGATCCCCATGAACTGCTGGGCCATCTTCTACCCGCGGCGCTGCGCCGAGCAGGTGGAGGAGCTGGTGGCCGCCTTCGGGAAGGTGGCCGGCCCCATGGGCGCCCGCCTGAACCGGCCCGTCCGCGTGGAGCTCAGAGACGACCGCACCGAGACCTACATCAAGAGCATCCACTCCCAGCTCACCAGCGAGGTGAACACCCTTGTTTTGTTGCTGGGGGGAAACAGATGGCTCAGCAGGTTAGGGCGTTGGCCTCATGATCGGAAGGTTGTGAGTTCGAACCCCTGCTGTGATGTCATGTCCTTGGGCAAGGCACTTCCCCCTACTTGCCTCAGAATGTCCCTGTACTTAATATAAGTGGCTTTGGATAAAAATGAGGTATTGTTGTTATTATTATTATTTGATGTATTTTCTTTCTTCTTTGTTGAATTATTAAAGCCCTGTGCTGTTTTATGGGTGTTTTCCTCCCAGCCCAGTTTGCAGTTGGTGGTGTGCATCATCACAGGCAACAGAGATGACCTTTATAGTGCTATCAAGAAGCTTTGCTGTGCCCAGAGTCCTGTCCCCTCACAGGTGGGTTTCCTGTAGTGTCAAATGAAAACGCACCTCCAACTGTAGCCTCTAAGAATCTCTAATATCTAACCAACGCTCTCTTTGGATAAAAGCGTCTGCTAAATGAATAAATGAGAAGGGTCTGTTTGAGAATGATTTAGGGGTATAAATTGTAGAAGTCAGAATCAGTTTTAATCGCTATGCAAGATTTACTAACAGAATTCACTGTGGCAGAAAGGAGCAAACACAGAACATATATGTGACATACAATAACACAGGATTACAAAAATATAATGTAAAATACAATACAAATTAGATACAAATAACATAAAAGTACAAATAACATAAGTACAAAAGTGGGCAATAGCTGTACAGATGGGGGGTGTGGGGGTAAAGTCGGGCGTGTCCAGCAGTCTTGCGGGTTGCCAATGGTTACTGTTTTAACTGACAGCTTCTGGCACTTCTCTCACAAGGTCATCAACGCCAGGACCATCTCTCAACCCCTGAAGCTGAGGAGCGTCGCCCAGAAGATCATGCTGCAGATGAACTGCAAACTGGGAGGGGAGCTGTGGACCGTGAACGTCCCTCTCGTGAGTCGTCCTCTTTGCCTATCAATCAATCGATCAATCGATTTTTTATTTAAAGTGCAAAATCACCATAGTACATGGTCTCAATACACTTGACAATAAAATCAAGTACAAAAATAACAGACCATAAAACTATATTAAAACACTACAGGAAAATGATAAAACAGGTAAGAATTAGTTTAAACCAAATTGTATTGCACTGGTATGTAGATCCAGAAGTGTACAGCTTTGAGTGACTGTAGAGCTGAGCGCTGACTCATCATCATCATCATCACCCCCCTGTCAGAAACACCTGATGGTGATCGGAGTCGACGTTCACCACGACGCCAGCAAAAAGAGACAGTCTGTCATGGGATTCGTCGCCAGTCTGAACAGGTAGTCGGCCAGACGCGCTCACAGCTTGTACGCGCTGCTTCCGGAAAATTCCTTCCCCTAAATCGAATTTACTTGAGGTCGAGACGAGGACATCTTAACGATGTCGTCAGGAATCTCAAGTCTGCGTGTGCCTTTCCCGTGACGGTTTTACTGCGAGGGCTCATGGGTAATCGGTCGGCTTGTCTCCCCGACAGTCTTCTAACCAGGTGGTATTCGAGAGTGACCTTTCAGATGCCTCATGAGGAGATCATCAATGGTTTCCGGGTGTGTCTGCTGGCAGCACTGCAGAAGTACTATGAGGTAGGTAATTAAGAGGTGGCTGAGCCGTTAGTGGGGTCGGGCTAGCTATCAGAAGATTGCGAGTTCAATTCCCGGCTGAGGCAACATGCCATTGTGCATTGTGGCTATGTGATGTTGTGTCCTTGGGCAAGGCACTTCACCCTACTTGCCTCAGGGGGGAATGTCCCTGTACTTGCTGTAAGTCGCTCTGGATAAGAGCGTCTGCTAAATGAATAAATGGAAATTACCTCCAGGGAGGGGGGAAACCATGTTGACATGTAAGTATTAAATATTCATTTAGCAGACGCTTTTATCCAAAGCAACTTACAGCAAGTACAGGGAAAATCCCCCCTGAGGCAAGTAGGGTGAAGTGCCTTGCCCAAGGACACAACATCACATAGCCACAGCCAGGAATCGAACTCGCAACCCTCCAATCATGAGGCCAATGCTTTAACCCGCTGAGCCACCTGACTCCCTCAGTACAGTCATAATACTAAATCCTACACTTCCCGTGTCCCAGGTGAACCACAGCTTCCCAGAGAAGATCGTGGTGTATCGTGACGGGGTGTCTGACGGCCAGCTGAAGACCGTGGAGCTGTACGAAGTTCCCCAGCTGCTGAAATGCTTCGAGACGCTGCCCAACTACCAGCCCAAGCTGACCTTCATCGTGGTCCAGAAGCACATCAGCACCACCCTGTACTCCTGCAGCGGAGACCGCTTCGGAAACCCCCTGCCTGGCACAGTTCTGGACCACACCGTCACCAACAGGGACTGGTGAGTGGAAGGGGTCGTTCCGAAAATAATTTAAAAAGTAATAACCAGAGGCCTGTTTATTTGCTGCTGATTTCAATCACGAGTTTGATTTCACTAAGTGGAGAAACTCGTTAGTGAAATCAGATGGTGTAGGGGCTTGGTTGACGCGAAAACCTGCACCCTCTTGGCCCGCGATGGCACGAGTTTGACACCCCTGCTGTGGGCAGCGTTACCCCACTGTGAGTCCTTGTGTCTGGCCTGCTCTACTCATCTCTCCCTCCCCAGGGTGGATTTCTACCTGATGGCCCATCAAGTCCGGCAGGGTTGCGGGCTGCCCACGCACTACATCTCCGTGTACAACTCTGCCAAACTCTCTCCAGACCACTTGCAGAGGTGAGGGGTCATGGGGAAGAAAAGGTTGTGCTGCTCTCTAACCCTGTTCCTGGAGAGTACGCCTGTTATTGCTTCCGCCACTGCTTTTTCGACCTGATTTGATCAACGAGATAGTTAAGAATAAGGTGGTGCTAGATCATTAGCTCCCCAACCCTTGTCCTCAGGGCCCACTGTCTTGCATGTTTTAGATGTTTCCCTGCTCCAGCACACCTGATTCAAATGAATGGGGACCACTGCGCTAGATTAGTGTTTCATATGAATTAGGCTATTTAATTTGGCATATTAGTTCTTAATTACTTCTACTAATCTAGCTAATTAGGAATAGGTTGTGCTAGATTAGTGTTGGATGGAAAACTGTACAGGCAGGTAGCTCTCTAGATACACGGTTGGAGAGCCATGCGATTGTCGATCGCTTCAAATCGCTCGTCGTCGGTGGGTGAGGGGCTGCTTAAGGGTAGCCCTGCGTGGCAGAGTGGATAGGTGAGTTCACATCCAGGCCTTTCTTTCATATGCGGTGATGAAACTTCTGCCCCAGGCTGACCTTCAAGATGTGCCACATGTACTGGAACTGGCCTGGCACCATCCGCGTACCGGCGCCCTGCAAATACGCCCACAAATTGGCCTTCCTGTCCGGTCAGTTCCTCCACACGGAGCCAGCCATCCAACTGGCTGACAAACTGTTCTTCCTCTAGTCAAGGAAAGCGTGAGGAGAAAAACGATCGTTATCATCCATATGATACGATGTGAGTGGCGATGACCAAAAAGTATATATTTTTATTTGGAGTTTGTTTAGTCCCATGTCCACTGCCTTATCAGACATTGCCTTTGAGATCATTACTCTAAAGTTAATCTACGATTACTCCCACAATCTTTCGATCCCAAGTTGTATGTTTTAAAAGAGATCTTGACGCCAGAGGAGTCTAGTTTTTGTGATGTAAGTGACATTGCTGTTGCATTGCTGTTGCAAATAAAAAAATACTTTTTCTTAAAGAAAAAAAGTTATTTCTTTCTCAAATGCACTGAGAAGAAGTTTGGTGAATTAGAAATCCCTGTCGTTGAAGAAAAAAATTAAATTGAACGACAATGACACGTTCTATGAATTAAAGCAAACCCCTTGAAATCTGCGCCTCACCGGAAGTGGAGCTGGCTTGCACCGGAAACTGGGTTGGTGTTTATCGTTGCCAGAGAGCTGCAACAATGGCGGTGTCTCGTCGCTCTTCGCAGCAACAACAACAGCAGACCACCTTACAGTCTCCACCGCGGAACACGTCTCTTTCACCCAGCCCTCCTGGATCCCCACCGATGGCGATCACGACCGCGATCGTGCCGCCGGAAGGCGAGCGTGCATGCAGCGGAGGAGGCACCGGGATGGAGCTGCCTCTGGCCTCGCCGGACCTCCCGATCCCGGCCCCGGGTGTAGGGAGCAGCAGCGCGAGCTCGACTGCGACAACAACAACAACCTCGGGCGGGGGCAGCAGCAGCTCGAGCCCCGGTTCCGTTGGCACGAGCCCCGGAGGAGACGGTGGGATCAGCGGGATCGGAGGAGCTTTCCGGGAGTTATTCGAGGCCTGCCGGAACGGAGACGTGTCGCGGGTGAAGAGGCTGGTGGATCCCGTTAACGTGAACGCGAAGGACATGGCTGGGCGGAAATCGACTCCGCTGCATTTCGCTGCAGGTTAGCAAAACCAGTTAGCTCCTAAAACTACACATAAAAATTAAACTACAGATAGGGTGACGAGTTTATTTCGATAAATAAACTCATCGGGGATGATGTGCACGGTTAAATACGATTGCACATTCCCTAAAAACGCATCCTAATCCGCAATATTTGTTACTCGACAGTTAGCGTGCTCGTCAGCTGGTGACCGCTCGCGCAGGCCTCGTTCCCCCCCATCATCATCAACAACTCAATTGTCGTCGTGCCCACTTTGAATTCATACATTTATTCGTTTAGCAGACTTTTATAAAAACTGCGTAGTTGAATTGAAAAAGTGACGTCATTCCACCATCTTCACAAAAATACACAAACGTAGTTGTGAATTTACTGCTTCATTATTTGTCATTATTTCTCCATATTCTTCATTATTTCTCCATCTCCATATTATTTCTCCATTATCTATATCCATACGTATGCAAAACGACTCAAAAACATCGGAAATATAATCTTAATTTGAAATTCCAAAAGGGGGGGGGGGGACTACTACCTAAGTGGAAAAAGTCACTTGAAACGTCCTATAAACACTAAAAGAAATGTATTGAATGAATAAATGTAAATGTCTTCCACCTCCCAGGTTTTGGCAGGAAAGACGTGGTGGAGCATCTTTTACAGACCGGAGCCAACGTGCACGCCAGGGACGACGGCGGCCTGATCCCCCTCCACAACGCCTGTTCCTTCGGCCACGCCGAGGTGGTCAGCCTCCTGCTGTGCCAGGGTGCGGACCCTAACGCGCGGGACAACTGGAACTACACCCCCCTGCACGAGGCGGCCATCAAGGGCAAGATCGACGTGTGCATCGGTGAGGATCTGGTGTCAGCAGCACGGGGCCACCGCTTACCTCTGATGCGAAAAGCGTTTTCCTTTATGCGTGTGACGTCTTTTCCCCCTGGTGCAGTTTGAAACTCGGAATCCATTCTGTTTTGTTCATTTACACAGTGTTGCTCCAACATGGGGCGGATGCCAACATCCGCAACACAGACGGAAAATCAGCCTTGGATCTGGCTGACCCCTCTGCCAAGGCTGTTCTTACCGGTGAGACCGTGACGTCATTTTACCTCTCTCTGTGTTTGTCTTTGAACGTGTGTTAATGTGTGTGTGTTGGCTGGTTCACCTTGACCTTATTGTTTGTTTGGTCTCAGGAGAATACAAGAAGGATGAACTTCTGGAAGCGGCCAGGTGAGCTCCCGGAATGTTCCGCTTCCGTTCGGTTTTGGTCTCCTTTGAAATGCGTTTCTTCTCACACTTCTTCCTGTCTTGAATTCAGCAAGGAAGTGCGTCATGTCATGACTCCATATTGTTGCCTGTCTCCCTCTGCCTCCCTCTCTCTCTCTCTCTCTCTCTCTCTCTCTCTCTCTCTCTCTCTCTCTCTCTCTCTCTTCCTCTCTCTCTCCCTCTCTCTCTTTCCCTCTCTCTCTCTTTCCCTCTGTCTCTCCCTCTGCCTCCCTCTTTCCCTCTCTCTGTCCCTCTCTCTCTTTCCCTCTCTCTCCCCCTCTCTCTCTCTGTCTCCCTCTCTCCCTCTCTCAAATCCTCCCTCTTTCCCCCATCCTCCCTCTCTTCCCCCTCTCCCCCCCTCCCCCCCTGCTCTCTGGGGTCTCTTTGAAATGTCAGAAGTGGGAATGAGGAGAAGCTCATGGCCCTGCTGACCCCACTGAACGTCAACTGTCATGCGAGCGACGGCCGCAAGGTAAGCGATCCGCCCACAGCACATCCAACACTTTAGCGTCGTAGTGACACAGAGCAGCCTGCTGCATTGTGGGGTTTTTAGGACAGCCAGACTTCCACCTGACAGGATTTTTGATGCGTTTCTGAATTATCAGCCAAGTCGCTCTCTCGGTTTAGGATTAAAGACACTATCAGATGGGAGCTGGAATTAGTTTGTGTTGTACTTATTAAGAGGATTTAGGCGGCCGGATGGATGGAGGGATTAAGCAAGGGTGGCTTTAATGTGAACTTTATATTTGCCTCCGCCTTCGATTTAATGAGCTCTGGCATAAAAATGGCCCCCGGTGCGATGTCTTTCAAAACATGACCGTTTGTCTGAAGCATAGTTCAGGTTTAACTCGCCTCTAATGCTTAGCTTCCCAAAAACAAAACGATACGTCCTTTCTGTTGGGGACAAACGGGTTGCTTTTTTGTTGTTGCTGTTGTTAATAACATGTATATGCAGCTTTTTTGTTAGCTGTTAATTTAGGAGAGTTTTCTTTCAGACATGAATGAAAGAATTTTCATTATATTCTCACTATTCAACTCCAGGACTCCAATTTATTTCAGCTGTAGGCTGTTTTTTTCTTGGCTTTTGAAAAGACAGTGTCAGGTCATCACAAGTGTATTGTTTCTTTCATTAAGGTATATTAAACATTATAATCCTCATCTTTATCTGAGTACTATGTTGTGTGGTTTCCAGCACATTCCTCTACCGGGGACTTAAAATGCCAGTGTCTAGCTGTGTTCCCGCTGTAATATTCACAGTTTTATTACGATAATCATGATACTTATATAAGGGTATTTATTCCTTCATCCTATTTGGCACAGAATTTATTTTTTATGTGAGCTGTTTCCTTCTCATACATTATTCATTTCTCAGTTGGCATCGAACCTTAGTCTAATCCTCTCACCGTTGCATATTCATAAGGTTAGCTCGGACCGTTTTTCGTAATGCCGGTAAAGAGACCAGGTTAGCCGAGCATTTATGCTGTGTCATTTTTCCTGTATAGCCATCGCTCCTTCCTCCTCATCCGCCATCGCTTTCCCCCTCTTCTTTTTATCTGTCTAGGTTTCGCTGGTGAGATATGTTTAGGGAATACAACAGCGTAGCTTGTACCCTAGTTCCATATGTCAAGTCTTCAAGGCATTTAGGCTTTTATTTTCCTTCCCATGTTGCACCGCCATCATTCTTTTTGAGGGAATTCTCGCCGCTGGTGTCAGGACAGTGGCGTTCACAATGCACCCCCTAGCACCGTGTCAAATCAAGGCCACTTCTCCGTTGCGTGTGTGACCAGTGTGTTTTGCTATACAAAAAAAAAACTGTGACCCGTTTGTAATTTTTTGTTTCGTTTTTGTTTTTCTGTGTGACTCTGGCTACTTTGTCGATCAGTCAACCTCCCAAAAAATGCTGGTAAGTTTATTTTGTATAACAGCCACCTGATTAATTGCACTGTTTCATTTTTTCTTTTCTTTTTTTTTCTTCTTTAATCCATGTTTTATTTGCCCAGTAAAGATGGCTGTCACTTGTAATTGTGCATCATTGGATCTGGGTGTATTGTTACTGTCAAATATCCCACTCAGTTTGCGCGTGTGTGAGAGAACGAAAGTGTGTGTGTTTGTGTGTGTGTGTGTGAGACCTGGATTGAATCCTATGTGACCACCCTCACCTGTGGATCGGGAAGGGAACTGAATCCTCCACTGCTTGCCTCCCCACCCCACCTCCACCCACCTTCTGCTCCCTGTCTAACTCCCTCACACTCACCACCCCCTCCTCACCTCCTCCCAGCCGCTCGCTCCTCAGCGGGGGGGGTCCTTGTCTGTCACCCGATTGAATCTCATCACCGGGGAATCGCCTGCGCATGCGTCTCAAACCCCCGCCGCACTCGCATTCCGTCACTTCCTGTTTGTGTCGTCTCGTCTCCACCAATAAGAACGAGCTGTGTTTCTCCGTCGAAAATGGCGTGCCAAATCTCACAGTTTTATTGCTGTGCTGCTGCATTGGTTCGTGTTCATGGAAGCCCCTCCTTCTTTTTATCGATTGCCCTTTCCATCAAACGCCTCAGTGACCCCCCCCCACCCGCACACGGCCCTCCCCTTTGACCTCTCCTCTCTAACCTAGGCTGTAATGACACCTTCGGTTTTGCCTTGATGTCGGCGTCATACGACTGCATGAACAGCCATGTTGCTTCCCGTTTTAGAGTGCACGCTAAGCGTCAGCTAGCTCCGCCCAGTAGGGACCTCTAACCTGTTTCCTAGCTTGGCTGTACTAACCGCGTTTTGTTTGGTCGCTGTGTTGCACCATGCGATTCGAATTGGCCTGTGCACACACACACACACGCACAAAGATACACCATTAGCGTAGCACAAACGCAGTCAAGATCTGGCTTGTTCAAACGACCATCATCGCCACAGACAGCTTACTGACTCCCTAGACTTCTGTCTGAAGCCGTGCGATTTCCCGCCTTTTACTGTCAAAGGACACCAATCTATCTCTGCTTCCTGTCTTTCCTACCGCACCTAAACAAGGGTCAGGTGGCTCAGCGGTTAAGGCGTCAGGGTCACGATCGGAAGGTCGAGGGTTCGATTCCCGGCTGCGGTTTCATGACGTTGTGTCCTTGGGCAAGGCACTTCACCCTACTTGCCTTGAGGGGGGAATGTCCCTGTACTTTGCTGAAAGCACTCTGGAGAAGAGCGTCTGCTAAATGACTACGTGTGAATGTAAACAAGCTAGCGAAAGCTACCCCCCCCCCCCCCCCTTCCCATCTCACTGACAGTAGCCACCCCATCTGATCTAAACCGGGCCTGTGAGGCGGGCTCGTCCCAGCTCCACCCGTGACCTCCTTAACCACTGCTCCTCTCTCTTCCCTCCCCCCCCCCCCCCCCCCCCCAGTCCACCCCCCTGCACCTGGCGGCCGGCTACAACCGCGTCCGCATCGTACAGCTCCTGCTGCAGCACGGCGCCGACGTCCACGCCAAGGACAAAGGGTAACCCCCCCCCCCCCCCCCCCCGGAGAGGCGCCCCCTCCCTGTGGTTCACACACAACGCTTCGGAATATTCAGATTATGATGATTTTTCTGATCGCTGGTTGGATCTTATTGGCTGCAGTAGGCTCGGATGGGTGTTGGGTGCTGAGCTGGTTGTTTTGATTCGCAGGGGTCTGGTGCCTCTCCACAACGCCTGCTCCTACGGCCACTTCGAGGTCACAGAGCTCCTCCTCAAGGTGAGAGCGTCCCCTGACCCCCCCCCCCCCCCCCCCCTCCGCCCCTCCCTTCCCTCTCCATGCGGGGCCATGCATTCAGGGACCGGGGCTGTGGAGCGTTCCTAACCCTGCCTTTTACCACCCCCCCCCTCCAGCACGGAGCCTGCGTCAACGCCATGGACCTGTGGCAGTTCACGCCCCTCCACGAGGCGGCGTCCAAGAACCGGGTGGAGGTGTGCTCGCTGCTGCTCAGCCACATGGCCGACCCCACGCTGCTCAACTGCCACAGCAAGAGCGCCGTGGACATGGCCCCCACCCCGGAGCTCAAGGAGAGGCTCACCTGTGAGTAGAGAACCCTCAACCCCAGGGTCCTCTTCTCAGGGGCCCTGAGCTTAAACCTGTCCCCCCCCCCCTCTCTGCTGCACAGAATGACACTGGCAGGGATATTGTCTGAAGTACCAACAAGCTGTTGGTGCTGATTGATTATCTCTGTCTCATTCTCTATCTTTCTCTCTCTCTTTCTCTCTCTCTGTCTCACTCTATCTCTCTTTATCTCTCTGTCTCTCTCTCTGTCTCACTCACTCTGTCTCTCTCTGTCTTTTTCTCTCTGACTGTCTGTCTCTCTCTGTCTATCTTTCTCTCTGTCTCTTTCTCTCAACTTATAGATGAGTTCAAAGGTCACTCGCTGCTCCAGGCGGCCCGCGAGGCGGACATGGCCAAGGTGAAGAAGACTCTGGCGCTGGAGATCATCAGCTTTAAGCACCCGCAGACCAATGAGACGGCCCTGGTAGGAACCCTGGCCCCCCGCCCACCCTGCACACTGACAGCCCTGTGTCTGGAACACCTTCAGTCCTGACAGCTGAAACACTGACTGCATGAGACCCTGTTCAGGCCCTAGCATTAACCTGCTTGAGGGGGGAGAGAGTAAAGGGTCAAAATATAACAGCGCTGCATAGTAAAAAAAAGGGGGAAATATATATTTTATTATTAAAAAAAAAATATATATATATATACAAAATAATAATTCAGAATGCAATAATAATTGTATTGTGCTTGATAGTAAAGAATAGGATTGGGCTTTTCAATAATAAAGGGCTTCTGTCAATAATAAAGGGCTTCTCTCAGCCTTCAGTGTGAAGGGGACTGAGGTGGCAGAGCAGTGTAGAGGCGGTGCAGTGACTCTGCCTGTCCCTGTGTTTGCAGCACTGTGCCGTGGCATCTCCTCACCCCAAACGGAAGCAGGTGACGGAGCTGCTGCTGCGCAAAGGTGCCAACATCAACGAGAAGAACAAAGAGTAAGTGACCCCCCCCCCCCCGCTGCTCAGGAGCCAATCAGCGGGTGAGGAGGTGGCTGACCAGGTGCTGATGCTAGCCATCTCTCCCTCCCCCTCTCTCCCCCCCCAGCTTCATGACAGCCCTGCATGTGGCTGCAGAGAGAGCACACAACGACGTTCTGGAGGTCCTGCAGAAGCACGGTGCCAAGGTACGCCTGCCCCCCCCCCCGTCCCCCATGTTTGTAGTCCTACTTGTTTTCCATGTTTGTAGTCCAACCTGTCCTCCATGTTTGTAGTCTAACCTGTCCTCCATGTTGGTAGTCCTACTTGTCCTCCATGTTCGTACTCCAACCTGTCCTCCATGTTTGTAGTCCTACGTGTCCTCCATGTTCGTAGTCCAACCTGTCCTCCATGTTTATAGTTCTACCTGTCCTCCGTGTTTATAGTTCTACCTGTCCTCCTTGTTCGTAGTCCAACCTGTCCTCCATGTTCGTAGTCCAACCTCTCCTCCACGTTTGTAGTCCCCACACCATCCTACCACCAAAGCCCTGGGTGTCATGCGCTCACACTTCCCACGTCTCGTCTCCAGGTGAACGCGGCCGACACGCTGGGCCAGACGGCCCTCCACAGGGCAGCGCTGGCGGGCCACATCCAGACCTGCCGTCTGCTGCTCAACTCCGGGGCCGACCCCTCCATCGTGTCCCTGCAGGGCTTCACCGCCTCGCAGATGGGCAACGAGGCCGTGCAACAGATCCTCAACGGTGAGGGCCACACACACACACACACACACACACACACATACTTAACCTTGTTGGAGGTACATATGCACATTCACCGAACCCCTTCTTAATGGGTCGTGTCATCATGAATCATTTGAGTCGGATGTGTCTTGACCTCCGCCGAACCCCTGAGACTGACTCACCGAACCCCCGGGGTTCGATCGAACCCAGGTTAAGAACCACTGATATATATATATACAGTTTATACACACACATGCACATATACAAATACACGTAGTGCTATAATTCTTTTTTCTTTCTTTCAGAAAACGTTCCAACTCGTAACTCCGATGTGGACTACCGTTTCCTGGAAGCTGCCAAAGCCGGAGATTTAGACACTGTTCAGGTATTCATCCGGACGTTTCTCCTCAGAGCCCGACCGCGACCGACCCCTCTCGCGGTTCTCCGTGTAACTCCCGTCTTTGTGTCGCCGCAGCAACTTTGCACCCCGCAGAATGTGAACTGCCGCGACCTGGAGGGACGCCACTCCACGCCGCTGCACTTTGCGGCGGGCTACAACCGCGTGGCCGTGGTGGAGTACCTGTTGCACCACGGGGCGGACGTCCACGCTAAAGACAAAGGGTAGGGGACGCGCCGTGACGCGATTAGCTGACGCTCTGTAGACCGCGTGTAGCACACGCACACACACTTTGTTCTTTACAATACATGATTCCTCAACCAGAACAAACAAAAGAAACACTTCATTCATCCTCTCTCTCTCTCTGTTCGTCTCTGTCTCTCTCTCTGTGCCTCTCTCTCTCTGTTCATCTCTCTCTCTCTCTCTCTGTCTCTTACTCTCTCTATATATGTCTCTCTGTCTGTCTCTCTTTCTCTTTCTCTCTCTCTCTCTGTTCCTCTCTCTCTCTGTTCCTCTCTCTCTCTCTGTTCGTCTCTCTCTCTCTCTCTCTCTCTCTCACTCTCTATCTATATGTCTCTGTCTCTCTTTCTCTTTCTCTCTCTCTCTCTCTGTTCCTCTCTCTCTGTTCGTCTTTCTCTCTCTCTCTCTCTCTCTCTCTCTGTCTCTCACTCTCTCTCTAAATTTCTCTCTGTCTGTCTCTCTTTCTCTTACTCTTTGGCTCTCTCTGAACACTCTGTCTCTCTCTTTGTCTGTCTGTCTCTTTCTCTCACTCTCTCTCTCCTCCTCCCCCCTCCTACAGAGGCCTGGTGCCGCTCCATAACGCCTGCTCCTACGGACACTACGAGGTGGCCGAGCTCCTGGTCCGACACGGGGCGTCGGTCAACGTGGCCGACCTGTGGAAGTTCACCCCTCTCCACGAGGCGGCCGCCAAGGGCAAATACGAGATCTGCAAGCTGCTGCTGAAGGTGCGTGGGGGTGGGGGGGGGAGAGATCTCCGTCGCCCAACCCCCGACTGAACCATCACCAATCAGGTTGCGTGTGTACATTCTGACTGATCTTTGGGTGTCTTGTGTGTCCAGCACGGAGCCGACCCGACCAAGAAGAACCGCGACGGGAACATGCCCCTGGACATGGTGAAGGACGGGGACACGGACATCCAGGACCTGCTGAGGGGCGACGCCGCCCTGCTGGACGCCGCCAAGAAGGGCTGCCTGGCCCGCGTGCAGAAGCTCTGCAGCCCAGAGAACATCAACTGCAGGGACGCACAGGGGCGCAACTCCACCCCCCTGCACCTGGCGGGTAACAGCCCCCCACCCCAAACACACCTCTCTACTCCATACACACACACACACACGCACACCTCTCTACTCAATACACACACACACCTCTATACTCCATACACACACACACCTCTCTACTCAATACACAAACACACCTCTCTACTCAATACACACACACGCCTCTACTCAATACACGCACACACCTCTCTACTCAATACACACACACACCTCTCTACTCTATACACACACACACACCTCCATACTCCATACACACACACACACACACCTCTCTACTCAATACACACACACACCTCTCTACTCTATGTATACATACACACACACACACACCTCTCTACTCCATACACACACACCTCTCTACACTACACACACACCTCTTTACTCAATACAGACACACACACACACACATCTATACTCCATACACACACACACACACCTCTCTACACTACACACACACACCTCTTTACTCAATACAGACACACACACCTCTATACTCCATACACACACACACCTCTATACTCCATACACACACACATCTCTACTCCATACACACACACCTCTATACTCCATACACACACACCTCTATACTCCAAACACACAGGTAGACAGGTGACTGCTGACAGGACTTAACCGTAGACGTGTCTGACGTTGTGTTTGCCGTCCCCGGGCTCAGCGGGCTACAACAACCTGGAGGTAGCTGAGTATCTCCTGGAGCACGGAGCTGACGTCAACGCCCAGGACAAGGGAGGACTCATCCCCCTGCACAACGCTGCCTCCTACGGGGTAAGACACACACACATCCCCCTGCACAACGCTGCCTCCTACGGGTAGGAGACACACACACATTCAAATTAAATCAAACGTCCGTCCCCCCCCCCCCCCCCCCTCCTAGCACGTGGACATCGCGGCCCTCCTCATCAAATACAACACGTGCGTCAACGCCACGGACAAGTGGGCCTTCACTCCCCTCCACGAGGCAGCCCAGAAGGGCCGGACCCAGCTGTGCGCTCTGCTGCTGGCCCACGGAGCCGACCCCACCATGAAGAACCAGGAGGGCCAGACGGCTCTGGACCTAGCCACGGTGAGGCCACGCCTTCAGGACAAGCTTGGCTTTTAGCAATAGCAATTACATTGAAATGGAATTACATTTGAAATTGAAATTGAATTACATGGAAATTGAATTACATAGAAATTGAGATTGTTTTATGTCCCTGATCTCCAATCGCCTGGCGTTCGATGTGACTTTTTAAGTTTAAAGGCTACAACCCTTTGATCACCCCCCCCCCCCCCCCCCCCCCACCCTCCTCCTTCTTCGCAGGCGGACGACATCCGGGCGCTGCTGATGGACGCCATGCCTCCGGACGCCCTGCCCAGCTGCTTCAAGCCCCAGGCCACGGTGGTCAGCGCCTCGGTCATCTCCCCGGCGTCCACGCCCTCCTGCCTGTCGGCCGCCAGCAGCATCGACAACCTGGCCGGGCCTCTGAACGAGCTGGCGGCCTCAGGCGGAGCCTCGGGAGTGGCCGACGGAGCCACGGGCTCGGACAGGAAGGAGGGAGAGCGTGAGTTGATCTGGAAGACTTTTCCAGAACTGGACAGGAAAGAGTCACTATGTAGAAAAGTGAATTTTGTAGGGGGGTTTTTACTGACTAAATATCTTGTCCGCTAATTTCCCTGTTATCTCTTTGTGTTTGTTTGTTTGTTGGTCAGTGGTGATGCTGGACATGAACATCAGTCAGTTCCTGAAGAGCCTGGGCTTGGAACACCTGAGGGACATCTTCGAGAGGGAACAGGTGAGTCCTGCAGCCCCCCCCCCCCCCCCCCCCACATTCCCCCGCCCCATGTCTGTGACCATCATGAGGAGGACTGGGAGGAGCCGGATGTCATAGTTGAGGATCGTGTGTGCGTGTTTGTGTCTCGCTGCTGTGTCAGATCACCCTGGACGTCCTAGCTGACATGGGTCACGAGGAGCTGAAGGAGATCGGGATCAACGCCTACGGTCACCGACACAAGCTCATCAAGGGGGTGGAGCGTCTGCTGGGCGGGCAGCAAGGTGAGGGAGGCTCGGAACCCGGGAATCAAATCAACATTCATTTGTATAGCCCTTTTTACAAGCAATGTCACAGAGGGCTTCATATACGCCCATAGAACTGCCCCTCAACCAACCTAAACCCTCAAGGAAGACGAGGAAAAACCGGTCCGGAAGTTTCCGGAATCCTCGCTTGTCAGGGTTGTTAACCCCCAGGTCGTTTGTCCCCCCCCCTCAGGTTCCAATCCATACCTGACATTCCACTGTGCCAACCAGGGCACGGTCCTCATCGACCTGGCCCCCGACGACAAAGAGTGCCAGTCGGTGGAAGAGGAGGTAGGTCTTCTAGAATGGGCGAACCGTATTAGGAGGTGGAACGTTCTAGAATGGATTGGGATGTGGAGGTGTTCTAGAACGGACGTAGCATTTTGGGATGCGGAACGTTCTAGAACGGATTGGAACGTGGAGGTGTTCTGCAATGGATGAACCGGTTTTAGGATGTGGATAGTTCTAGAATGGATGGAATGCGAAGGTGTGCTTGAATGGACGGGGCTTTTTTTTTAGGATGTGGAACTTTCTAGAACAGATGTGTTTTAAAGGGAGTGTTCTCCCTGTGTCGTGCAGATGCAGAGCACCATCAGAGAGCACAGGGACGGAGGCAACGCCGGGGGAGTGTTCAGCAGATACAACATCATCAAGGTCCGCCTCCACACACCCAGCTACCCAGCCACTCAACACCTCCTCTCCCCCTGAGGACGAGCGGGCCGGTCTCGCACACCTCACCCGGAACCTGGGTGTTCGTTCGGTTCCTTGAACCTCGATTTGTGTTCTCAGATCCAGAAAGTGGTGAACAAGAAGTTGAGGGAACGCTACGCACACCGCCAGAAGGAGATCTCAGACGAGAACCACAACCACCACAACGAGCGCATGCTCTTCCATGGTAGCTACGCTTCCTAGAGTGCAATTCATGGATTCAGCTAGCGCAGGGGTGTCCAATCCTGGTCCTCGAGGGCCGCTTTCCTGAAGGTTTCAGATGTTTCCCTGCTCCGGCACACCTGATTCTAATGAAGGGTCGTTATCAAGCTCTGTGGAGGTGTGCTGGAGCAGGGAAACATCTAAAACCGTCAGGACAGCGGCCCTTCGAGGACCAGGATTGGACACCCCTGAGCTAGCGCTTGGATCCGGAGGGGGGGAGGGGGGGGGGGGGGGGGGGACACTTCAGTTCCAGCACTCAACCACTGAGCTTCCCCCTGAGGATGAATAAACCCTCAGCTTTGCGTACGATGGCTGCAGCGTTTGATCCGAACCGCGTTTGTGCGTTTGTCCTGGGGTCAGGTTCTCCGTTCATCAACGCCATCATCCACAAGGGCTTTGACGAGCGCCACGCCTACATCGGAGGCATGTTCGGGGCGGGCATCTACTTCGCGGAGAACTCCTCCAAGAGTAACCAGTACGTCTACGGTATCGGAGGAGGCACCGGCTGCCCCACGCACAAAGATCGCTCCTGTTACTTGTGCCATAGGTAAAGAAAAAAGGAACATTCACATTTTTTAACATTTACCAAAATGTTTTTTTACACTTGAACTAATACTTTTTTTCTGGGCTATTGAGCGCACCTGTGTACCACACCAATTCAATTTAGTTAGAATTATTTATTTATTTTTCTTCATATACAGGCAATTGTCTGTTAGCCGCAGATGTTGATGACATTGGAAATTCACATTAGCCTAGAAAAATACATAGATTAGCAGCATCGTTGTTTTGGGCACAGGGTTCAAAGCAAAAGAAAAAAGTAGAGGGTTATAGCCTGGAAAATATGGTATATATTTTAGACAAGTATAATTGTATTTATCGGTAAAATGTAAGTATAAAAATAAACTGTTGTTAAGCAATGATTGGCTGTAGTTTGACCTGGTCTCCTGTCTCGTCTCCAGGCAGATGTTGTTCTGCAGGGTGACCCTGGGGAAATCCTTCCTCCAGTTCAGCGCAATGAAGATGGCCCACGCCCCCCCCGGACACCACTCCGTGATTGGCCGGCCCAGCGTCAACGGCCTGGCGTACGCCGAGTATGTCATCTACAGGGGAGAGCAGGTGAGCCAACAAACAAGGAGAACCACCACCCAGGAACCACCCAGCACTTCCTGTTGGGACAGATGTGTAGGGAGTCATGTGACCGAGTGGGTGTCGGGCTAAGTAATCAGAAGGCACCCGGTTCGAACCCTGGCTGTGCCAACATGATGTTGTGTCCTTGGGCAAGGCACTTCACCCTACTTGCCTCAGGGGCAGGGAATGTCCCTGTACTTACTGTAGGTCGCTCTGGATAAGAGCGTCTGCTAAAAGGGAGTCAGATGGCTCAGCGGGTTAAGGCGTTGGCCTCGTGATCGGAAGGTTGTGAGTTCGAACCCCGGCTGTGGCTATGTGATGTTGTACCCTTGGGCAAGGCACTTCACCCTACTTGCCTCAGGGGGAATGTCCCTGTACTTAAATGTAAGTCGCTTTGGATAAAAGCGTCTGCTAAATGAGGTGATATTATTATTATTATTATTATAAATGACTACATGTAAATGCGGCCTGGTGCATGAGCTGATGCCATGTGTTGTGTGTTGCAGGCCTACCCAGAGTATCTCATCACCTACCAGATTCTTAAGCCCGACATTACAGCCCAGACAGCAGCTGGAGCAGAGCAGAAGTCCTAGTCCACATCCAGACCAACTGTCAAGAACCACACACACATATACACACACTGTTACTGAACATGGCCCCCGCGCTCACAAGGGGTTGGTGGGGGGGGGCGCTTGGTGTTACTTGCTATTTCTCGACTTACTGTAAATTGCCTAAAAAGAGAACCTTTTTATTTTCATCGAGCGAATTCCATTAATCAAGCCCAGTAGAATAACCAGGGGACGGGTGAAATATATGAACTATACTGTGTTATGATCTTTCCTACTCGTGGTGAAACCGTGTCTGTTTCGTTTGCGATTGGCTGCATGTACCATACGGACGCATGTACGGCCCAGTAGCGTGCCTGGGTTCTCCCTCTCCCAGTCTAGAGCCCCGCCCTCCCGCCCTGCAGTGTCCACGTTTCAACCGCTGACCGCGCTCGCCTCGTCATGCCTCGCGTCCCTGAGAATCACATGACAACCGACCCCCCTCCTCCCCTCTCCCCCCTCCCCTTGTCTCCATACTCTCCAGAGCCATTTCTGACATTTGTGGTCATATATTAACAGTAAACTGCTACCACACGGTTCATCCAATCCAAACTGCTTTACTGTCATGTTAATTATTTTATTTTTTCACTGACTCATTATTTTGGGTTCAGTTTCAATTGCTTGGGGGTATTCCATATTGAGCAGTATATCACTCAATCCACATGAACAAGATGATGACAATCATCTACTCAAACATTCTGTAGTAAGTTGCACAAGATCACGTGATCTCCGCTGACAAACCAAGATGGCCGTGGTCTTATTTACCGACATCTCATGTGTAAGGATTTGCACTTTTACATAGAAAACTATTTAAGTTATTTGAATTGCAAATGTTGTGGGGTGGGGGGGGGACGTTTATGTACAGGTTGTGTAAATGGATTGTGTATAACTGTCTATGTTAAACAGTGTCATTTGAGTTTTAATTGTAAATGAAGTCTACTTTTCTTTCTGGCCTTTTCTTGATTGTTTTTTTGTTTTGTTTTTTGAATAAACGTTGTCCCAGAGTTTTATGGTCTTTTTTATTCACACATGAAGCTTCAATTGCATGGGAACAATTGAAGTACAATTGAATCTGCTGTGTCTAAACTTGTTCATAAAATGCAGTTTTGATTGCATAAATGAAAGCCACACATTTGTGATTAATGCTGTAGCAATGTAATTTCCCCTATAACACCATCGGTTGTTCACAAAACTGGGAAGAAGGCAACAGATCCTCTCTTCTCATGTCTGCAAGTTATTAGAAGCTGTCAACCAAAGATCTTGTTCCAGTATTACTGGTTTATCTTCATGGGATGTGTTTTCTCTCCAGTATCTACTCAATAGACACAAATATGAGATAATCCTTTATTTGTCAAGCAGTGGGGTTAATTGCAGTTTTCAACAGCAAGGTATAGTACAGCACTCAAGAGTAACATTATAAAATAAATACAGGGAAGCCTATAAAAATGAAAAACAATGCGAAGGCACAGGGAATATGAAAGCCACGGGGTATAAAATATACGGAACTGTTTATTTATTTACTTTATTTTTATTACGGAACTATTTAGAACTGAAGCCTCAAGAATGAAATTGCGTCGAGTTGCGTCTTGCGTCATGACGTCATCATCGCAACCAGCTGATTATAACTGGTCTTTGGGCAGCAAGAGGTTTGAAGTTTAGTATTCTAGTAAAAGTAAAATTATTACAGTTATCGGATGTATTTTGGAGCGTTTTCACCAGGCTGCTTCATGAATTTATATCGTTGATAGTTTTTTGCGTGTTAACTGAACACAGCATGCTAGCTTAGCTCGCGCTAGGCTGGGGTAAACTGTGGCAGAAGATGAAGAGTTTGATGAAGGCAGTACTCTTCATCTTTGTCTTCTCCATGAACTCACCCCAGACTTTCTGCTCCTTGTATGAGATCTCAGTCGATGTCGGCAAGCCATTAAGGCGGTTGGAACATTTCTGGAGAAGCACTGGTTTCTGGTATGCCAGCCTTGTCGAAATTTACATTTACATGTATTCATTTAGCAGACGCTTTTATCCAAAGCGACTTACAAGAGAGAGCTTTAGATGAAGAATAGCATTAGATGCTTTGACAAGCAGTCAAAGTTGTCACGATGCATACTCGATAAGCGTCATAACAAGCGAAATAAGCGTCAATAAATATCCATTTACTCATAGAAACACTTGTCCCACCATCCAGCCCCCCTCTCCCACACACCCAGGCCGACCTGTACGACCTGAGCAGGGACCAGGAGCTGAATATGGCCTACGTGGGCTCCGTGCCCCACGGGGGGATCCAGCAGGTCCGCATCCACTGGATGCTCGAGCTGGTCTCAGCACAGTGAGTGTCTGTCTGTGTGTGTATGTCAGTGTGTGTGTGGATGTCTGTGTGTGTGGATTTCTGTGTGTTTGGATGTCTGTGTGTGTATCTGGGTGTGTGTGGAGGATACAATTCTTGTCACTGCTGTATACTTTTAATATTCCGCAAACGTCAGTTTGAGATAAACCAATTACATGGAATTTACCAGAGTTAACAAAGGAGTTCTGATCTACAACTTTACTAAACTGGACCAACTGATCGACCTCTTACAGCTCAATGGACTACGACCAGGTGAATAACCCTGCTCCTTACCCTTGTACAAGAGCACAATTGACATTTTCCCTCTTGAGTATCAGAAATACATTACTGTACACACATTACACATATCCCATACCTTCCTGTACATAACTGCACATTTAAAGAATCAGCATTTAACTAATCTCTACATAATTTATCTAAATTATCTCAATATTTGGATAAAAGCGTCTGCTAAATATATATTTATATATATTTATATAACTGTGTCTCTTACACCTCTGATTGGATGCTAAACTGTACTTAGTTTCCTTGTATTTATACATGTGTAATGATAATATAGTTGAATCTAATGAAATCTAAATTCATCTGATTTCCCAACTGGCTTTGTTCACTTGAATCTCTTCACTCGAATCTTGTTCACTTGAATCTGTACGTACCCTGTATATTCTGATTATACTGTTCATACTATGTATATTCTGAGTATACCCATATTTATTATATTCTTTTGGTTTAACTGTTTTGCGCTTCTGGTTGGATGCTAACTGTATTTCGTTACCCTGTACTTGTACCTGTGTAATGACAATAAAGTTGAATCTAATCTAATCTAATCTAATCTTACAGGTTTTGAATTGATGGGCAGCGTTTCCAGTTACTTCACTGACTTTGAGGACAAAAGACAAGTGCTCGAATGGAGGAACTTGGTGTATCTCATTGCCAAGAGATACATTGGTGAGCTTGTCACGGGATGATGGGAATCTACACCACAGTTCCATTAAGCTTACCCGCCTTGCGAAAGGGTTTTCCTACAACCCTTTAACCTGAATTTCAGAGAAGTACGGCTTGGAAAATGTCTCCCAGTGGAACTTCGAGACGTGGAACGAACCCAACAACCGTGATTTCGACAACGTCACTGTGTCGGTCCAAGGTGACTCGTTTTACATTACGATAGACGTATGGACATATTTGATAGGATTGTACTTAGTATTTTTGTATATTTTACCCTGTTACTCTTGAGTCCTGTACTGTACCCTGCTGCTGTCGCAAACTGCGATTTCCCCACTGTGACAAATAGAGGATAATCTTATTTTATTGATACGGCTAGCTCAGTTTAGTGCAGGTCCAAGAGATTACCTGCTATATGAATACATGATTACATGGTTAGAGTCAGACTCCTGGTATTTAATGTACTTCTCCTGATACTATTCACAAACCCCTAACTCCCCCCTCATGTTTGGATCTAACCG
The DNA here is from genome assembly GCA_030340665.1 of Neosalanx taihuensis. Taxonomy (NCBI): domain Eukaryota; kingdom Metazoa; phylum Chordata; class Actinopteri; order Osmeriformes; family Salangidae; genus Neosalanx; species Neosalanx taihuensis. The sequence goes on along the minus strand of CM059309.1, from coordinate 5,541,714 downwards.
GCTGTGCTGTGTATGTCCGCCCTTCCTCCCTCCAGGGTTTTTAAACTATTACGACGCCTGCTCTGAGGGTCTGCGGACGGCCAGCCCCGCCCTGAGGTTCGGAGGACCGGGAGACTCCTGTCACTTGGCCCCCCGCTCCCCCTACTGCTGGGCCATGCTGCAGCACTGCTACAACGGAACCAACGTCTTCACTGGAGAGACGGGGGTCCGCCTGGACTACATCGCCCTGCACAAGAAGGTGCGTGTGTGTGGTGGGTAGGGGGCTCAGCTGTTACTATAGACCAGGTGTGTCCAGTCCTGGTCCTCGAGGGCCGCTGTCCTGAAGGTTTTAGATGTTTCCCTGCTCCGGCACACCTGATTCTAATGAAGGGTCGTTATCAAGCTCTGTGGAGGTGTGCTGGAGCAGGGAAACATCTAGAACCTTCAGGACAGCTGCCCTCGATGACCAGGATTGGACACCTGCTATAGACTCTAGGTTATGTCAATTAATTAAACCTGGACAGTACATTCCAGAAGAAAAGCTCAACAAAGAATCCCCCCACTCCTCAAAAACCAAAATCCTGAAAGATCATTGTCTTCCAGGGGGGAGGCTATTCCCTACCCATCATGCAACAGGAGATCCAGACCGTGAGAGAGATCCAGGAGCGTTTCCCTGGTTTCCGGGCCTTGCCTGTGTTCAACGACGAGGCGGACCCCCTGGTGGGCTGGTCCAGGCCCCAGCCGTGGAGGGCCGATGTGACCTACGCTGCCATGGTGATCAAGGTAGGGCAGTAGAGCTTTCCATGGTGCTAGGCCTTCCCTCCAGGGTACTATTGAGGTTTACTTAGCTGCGTCTGCTTGCTTGCATCTTAGGTAAAGAACCAATATGTAATGAATTGTATTGATGTAGCTCCGGGGTAGGAAACCCTGGTCCTTGAGAGCCACAGTCCTGAAGGTTTTAGATGTTTCCCTGCTCCAGCACACCTGATTCTAATGAATGGGTCATTATCAAGCTCTGTGGAAGCGTCATAAGGACCCAGTCATTTGAATCAGGTGTGATGTAGCAGATTATACGATCCATTTGAAAGACATTGGGGGAATTCTGCAGTCAGATGCTCTAACCCAGTGGTCACCAACCCTGGCCCTAGAGGGCCCCTGTCCTGGCAGTTTTAGATGTTTTCCTGCTCCAGCACACCTGATTCTAATGAATGGTCATCATCAGGCTTCCAAAGAGCTTGACAAACGATCCATTCATTAGAGTCAGGTGTGCTGGAGCAGGGAAACATCTAAAACTGTCAGGACAGGGGCCCTCGAGAACCAGGGTTGGTGACCCCCTGCTCTAACCGCTGAGATCCATACCCTCCGTCTCCTCCCCCTGCTGGCCAGGTTATCTCCCAGCACCAGGACCTGCTGCTGGCCGACCGCAACAACACCATCAACTACACCCTGCTGAGCAACGACAACGCCTTCCTCAGCTACCACCCGCACCCCTTCACCCAGCGCACCCTGACGGCCCGCTTCCAGGTCAACAACACCCGGCCGCCCCACATTCAGCTGCTCAGGAAGCCGGTGCTCTCCGTCATGGGCCTGCTGGCGCTGCTAGGTGAGTCATAACAAACTACCACACGCTCTACAGCAGTGGTTCACAACCCTGGTCCTCAGGGCCCCACTGTCCTGCATGTTCTAGATGTTTCCCCCTTCCAACGCACCTGATTCAAATGAATTGTCATTATCAGGCTTCTGCCGAGCTTCATAGTGACATATTCATTTGAATCAAGTGTGTTGGAGAAGGGAAACATCTAAAACATGCTGGACTGTGTACAAGAGAAGGGAAATGTATTTGGATGACTTGAGGCGCGTTCGATTTGGCCCGTGGCGCATGCACGAAAGGTTTTTAAAAAGGGGGTTCAAACCAAGCGATCCTCAAATTCAAAGTCATTGGATTTTCTCTGATAGTTATGGAATGGTTGGGAAATACAACTGATGAATGTAACTCTTTTTTTGTGTGGTTCTGCTATAAGGAGAGACCCAGGTTCTTACTCAGGTGGAGGCAGAGGGAGGGTCTGTCAACGGCACCGTGGGGGTCCTGGCCAGCACCCACGCCCCCCTCGAACCAGGCACCTCAGACAGCTGGCAGGCCGCAGTGCTGCTGTACAACAGCGACGACAACAGCACCTCCACCTCCACAGACCACCTGACTGTGTCCCTCCAATCCCTCCCAGCACAGAAGGGTGGGTGGAGCAAAATGAAGTCACTATTCTAGGGATGAACTACATTTTTATTGAGTCATTCAGCAGACGCTTTTATCCAAAGCGACTTAAAGCAGGTAAAGGGACATTCTCCCTGAGGCAAGTAGGGTGAAGTGCCTTGCCCGAGGACACAACGTCATGTAGCCACAGCCGGGAATCGAACTCGCAACCTTCCGATCGCGAGCGGAGCGCCTTAACCCGCTGAGAGTCGTGGCGCATTCGGTGAGAGTGTCGGGTTAGCAATCAGAAAGTCCCTGGTTCGAACCTCGGCTGTGTCAACATAACGTTGTGTCCTTGGGCGAGGCGCTTCACCCTACTTGCCTCGGGGGGGGGAACGTCCCTGTACCTGCTGTAAGTCGCTCTGGATAAGAGCGTCCGCTGAATGACTCAATGTAAATTCACAGGACCATGCAGAGTGTGGAAGATCGCAGATCGTTTTCCATCCGCAATCATATTTCTGCTCCTCTGAGTTATTCATTGAGTTTGTCGGTTCCAGGTCTCGTCTATGTGACCTATTACCTGGACAACAACGTAACAAACCCTAACCAGCTGTGGCAGAGCATGGGCAGCCCTGACTACCCCACCCCTGAGCAGTTCAGGCGACTCAGGACCGCGGAGGTAAACGAAACAAACGGCCCCTAATTCCTCCGACAAACCGAAACCGATTATCGGTCGTCTGCGTCTACAAGATGGAGTCCGCCGTTCCGAGATCGCTCAGGTGATCGCGACGGCTCGGAACGACGGCCGTCTCGGGATGTGACCTCACAGCCTGTCTGTCATGTGACCTCACAGCCTGTATGTCATGTGACACCCCCTTCATTGCTCCTCCCCTCAGGCAGGAGATTCAGAGTTCCTTGTTTTAAGTCCAATAGGACAAAGAACTTTTTTATACCAAGTGCAATCAGGTTACTAAATCTGCACAGTTCTTGCAAGTTTAGATGAGTTTTAGTGTAACAGTGTTTTTAACTAGTCTGTGTTATGTACATTTACATTACATTTACATGTATTCATTTAGCAGACGCTTTTATCCAAAGCGACTTACAAGAGAGAGCTTTTACAAAGAGCATCAGTCATTGAGCATAGCAACGTGATAGACCCCGAACACAGTCGGTTTTTTAGATCGTGAATCATACATCATGAGAACCAATAAGTGCCAAGGGAAGAACTATAAATGCATAACACAACGATTGTGAACATAAAGCAAGAGATACGTGTTATGTGTGTGTTAGTTATGTGGATGTAGATGTGCCTTGTTGATGCACTGTTGTGCTATCTGTATGTTTTTTACCTGCTGCAAGACAAGTTTCCTCCTTGGGGGACAATAAACTTTAACTAAACTGAACTGATAGGACCCCGTCGTGGAAGGACCCTTGCCTGTACCCGGCGGAGGCACGTTGACCCTGAAGGTCAAGCTCCAAGTTCCTTCTGTCCTCCTCCTTCACGTGTGTGCCCAGCCCAGGGCTGTGCCAGACCAGGTCAGCGCGCCAACACGCTCCGGGTATCGAAGCTCAACATCAATCCAATCCAATCCAACTTTATTTCACTTTAAAACAACACGGTTGACCAAACTGCAGTACATAGCAATATCAAAAACGCAATAAATAGACACACACTATACACAGTAGAAAACAACACAACAATTGGTAACAAAACTCAGCAAATAGAGACACACTGTACACTGTAAAAGTCAACACATCACTGAAAAGCTAAGGTAAAAAGATAAGTCTTCAGAGCCGACTTAAAGACGGATATGGACTCTGCCTGTCTAAGGTGCAGGGGCAGCGCGTTCCATAGTTTTGGACCCGCGACGGAGAAGGAGCGATCCCCTCTAAGTTTCCTTCTTGAGTTTGGGACCACTAATAAGGAAATGAATCACATTCATTTACATTGACTCCTAGATATTTCTAGGGTCTGATATTATCATGCATTGTCAGAAGGTGAATGGATTCATTCGAATTCAGTTGGCTTTTTGATGACTGGTTGGTCTTATCTGGTCAAATCTAATAGTTGTTTTTAACCCTGTGGAAGGTAAATGGATTGCGGTTCATCGGCCTCACCAAAGGCCAAGTCCTGGTCATATGGTCAGATCATTGTGTCAATTCCAAGTAAGTTTCCCGCCTTTCGTAAAATGGTTACTGTCCTACCTCTCCTTGTCACCTGTAATAGGAACCAATCAGAAAGCTGCTCTGTTTCCTCCACAGATGTATCAAGACATATGAGGTGGAGTTATCCCAAGAAAAGGAGACCTTCTTAAGAGTGAACCCCAAGGATTCCATCTTCACGTCGTACGTGTTCTCACCAGGTAAGAACGTAGAACGCGCGGAGGAACGTCGACGAGGAACGCTCCGCCCGTAGAACCTCACCCCTTTAGACGGAGAGAGTGACGTCGGGCCGTGTGTTTTTCGTCTTCTTTTCCCCGAGCAGAGAGCGGGGAGGTGAGCGGTGTGTACAGGGTAAGGGCTGTGGACTACTGGGGGCGTCCGGGGGAGTATTCGCCCACGGAGAGGTACTCAGACGCAGGCTGAGGAACCAGTCTCACTGCCCAACAGCACCAGCTGGAGGTTTTCGACCATACTTATATTTGTTGACCAAAAAAAACTGTTGATATTTGACATCGTCGGTTAGCTTCATATATAAAAATGCAGTTTTATTTTTTTAATCATGTTTTTTTTGTCGTTTATATTTTTACAATAAATACAATCGTTTTGTCCAATGTATTTGTGCGAGTTTGCATGAACTGACACCTCAGAAGTTTCTTTACAAAATTTATTGTCACCGAACCAGTTTTACAGGATACGAGGGAAACGGTTCTATCACCACATTCGCACGGGGAGAGATAATATCCCAACATGCATCACACACTCAGCATATATCACACAGCATCGCATGTAGGGGGCTAACTCACCAGGGGTTCTTTAAGATTGCATTCACCGGATCTCTCAACATTTTTAAACAGAAGATCGGTCAAAGTTTAACATTTTGGTTCTAACAATTCCCCTATGGCTTTAGTAAGACTTTCCCTCTTTGGTCGTTCGGACTGCTCGACCAGCGTGCCGCTGGAGAGAACGGCAAACGGCTCCGGACGACGTATTTAGCAAGCGCCTGGAGGAGGAAGAGAGAAAAAAAGCTGGATTAGAGAAGAAACGTGAGGCGTGAGGGTCGAAACCAGCCACGATAGGCTAGATTATCGCCCTGGTTTACCTACTTAAGCTTGGACAGACTGTCTGACCCTTCCAGCCATAACAAACATGGGGGGGGAGGGGGGGTAAGAGGTCGCATGGGGGGGGGGGGGGTCACCCACCTGACTGCAGCACGGGCTCGAACTGGCCGGCCATGCAGATCTCCTCCTGCTTCTGGCGGACGATCCTCTGGATGGGGGGGGGCAGGCCGCGGGGGTTACGGGAGAAGATCAGGGAGTAGCCGTCCTCGCAGCTGCCGTCGTCCTTCAGCGTGCGGCAGGCGTAGGTGATGGCGTAGTTGTCGTAGTCGGTGTCGATGATCCAGTAGTTGTCGCCTGCGAACGAGAAGAGGAAATGAGGCGTGGAGACTTCCCGTCGAGGGCTGCGTCCGAGGGGAAAACCAGCTGGAGTAGAACGAAAGTACATCGGGTTTTTTAAAGTTCCTAGGGCCTACCTCCGCTGGACAGGTAGCTAGCCAGGCCCTGGTAGTTCATGAACATCTTGCCGGGGTTAGCAGGGTCAGGGACGGAGTACTGGGCCGCCATGTCAGCGCACACAACCCAGAATCTACAGAGAAGAGCGATGGACAAATGTAAATTGCCTTTCAAGTTCTCACCATCGACAAACTTTCCCAAAAGGCAGAGGTAAAGGTAAAAAGACAGTGGAACGTCAGGCTAATCTGTTCCGTTTGCTCGACAAAAACCAATGACCGGACGTGGAGGGGTGCTCGAGTTCCCCGTGAGGGATGTGCGAGGTTCTTACCCGAAGAGAGTGACTCTGCCCTTGGAGGACGCGACCATGGCGCCGTCATCACCGATGGTGTACTCTGCAGAGATGTTGTCCTGGAGGAAGAGGCCTTCCGGATCCTTCTTCTGAAGAGCGTACCACTTTCCTGCATACTGGAAGGCAGACACAAGCAAAGCTCTTGGCATGAGGGACCCTGTTTTTCCTCAGAAGGTTGGGAGGTTTGAGGATGGAGACCGGAAGCGGTGGGAACTCACCCTTTTGGGGTCGAAGTCCGGTTTGACGGTGAAGCTATCAACCACGCAGGAAGCCCAGCTCTGCTCGATGCAGGCGAGGAGGACCAGAACCAGGGCGAACATGCTGTAGTCCATTCTGATGGAGAAGACAACCATTAGGACCGATACTGAACGAGTGGTACGCAACTACACCAAGCCATAGAGGCAGAATACCTTGTCTCTATTTTTAAAAAGTCTTTGGATTTCCGTGACATTTCAAAAGTATAAGACTTTTGGTTGCGTTTCAAGTTCTCACCATCGATAAAGTTTCCCAAAAGTCAGACAACAAAACCCAACCACTAACACTGTGCGTGAAGTGAACCTTACCTGGATCGGTTGAGAACGTAGCAAGATGTTGAAGCTGTGTTGAGTTTGTCAAGTGAAGTGAGTCGCTTGGCCAGAAACCTTATATACCCAAGTCACAGACAATCCAGCTGATATTTTCACATTGGGAAGCCTAAATGGGGGGTTTAAATCTATCCCTAATCCTGTTAACAAAATCCCAGCCGTAAGCTGTTGGACTGTTGGACAGCATTAAAATAGCTTTATGTAATTGTTGAGGGGCTGTATAATGGTCTACAGAGAGACAGAGCACATGTCAGTGGTGAGTGTTGCCCTTACCGATACCCTCACGGTGCCAAGTCTGTCAAACATAGTAACACGCTTTTATTTTGGGTCACAGATCACTGCGTTAGGGAACGAACAGTGTGTTTACTTTTCCTCGGAGATTGTTGGTGTCCATTTTAGAAATTGTGACCTAATGTTAGTTTCCCCCAGGACCATAAGGACTCTTATTGAGGGCCTTGTTGCTCTTTTAACCCAGTTCCAACCCAATTTAGAATTTTTTTACTCGCAGTAAAGTATTTTGTATTATTATTAGTCCTTGCTTTCCTATGCAGGCCATGTCATTGTAACTTGTTTAGCTGAATGTTCTTGTGGTTCTTCCCTTTGACACTTGTTTGGTTTCCCACAATGTATGTTTCATTATTTGATGTTTGGGGACTATCATGGTGTTCTGCTCAGTGACCGATGCTCTTTTGTAAAGCTCTCTCTTGGAAGTCGCTTTGGAGAAAAGCGTCTGTTAAATGAATACATAAAAAAATGAAGAATTAATCAAATGAAAGAGAAGGCTTAAAACTCACCTATTTAAAGAATTGAATGGCACTTAGGAATAGTATGGCACTTCACATAATCTAATGTGCTTTAGAACAATCTGTTGGCCCCCTATATGGTGACTTGCCAGTGTTGTTTGTTGTATCTCTTGCTTTATGTTCACAATCGTTGTGTTATGCATTTATAGTTCTTCCCTTGGCACTTATTGATTCTCATGATGTATGATTCACAATCTAAAAAAACCACTATGTTCGGGGTCTATCACGTCGCTATGCTCAATGACTGATGCCCTTTGTAAAAGCTCTCTTGTAAGTCGCTTTGGATAAAAAGCATCTGCTAAATGAATAGATGTAAATGTAAAGACAAATAAGCCATAAACCTGCTTTATTAAGAAGACCATTCAACTGTACCTCATCACAATGATGTTGTGAGAATGAACAATTAATAATTTTTTTTATCATGAAATATGAGGAACTTCATTTAACATCAAGACCCAACTAAAATAATAGTTTGATGGGTATATTTACTGATCCTTTTTTTTTATGAGAATATACTCAAATGGAAACTTTTTTCCCCCTCAATATATCCCTTTATATCGTAACATAATAGGAAATCAAAAGTGATGGTTTTCCTTTTGGCAGTAAGAACTCCCCTTCTTGGTAAAAAACAACATTGTATTACAGTCTGCATCCATCCCTGTGGTATAATCTGGAGTCGGACGTTGGGGCGGCAGCATGTGAAGGAAAACACGTGTTGCTAAGCGACTAATCGACGTGGGAGCTGTTATGTTCAGCTGTCTTAAGTAACGGTCTGTGCTGGAGCCTGAACTGAAATACCCCTGAAGTCTTTACCTGTAATCCCAAACAAAACGTTGCAGAGCAGGGGGGACAACAAGCGCATTAGTGGCCAGACCAGGTGATGGAGGTTTTTCGGAAAACACAAGCCTGTCTTTGCTGAACAGGGTGAAAACTGTGTCACAACTTATTAACCCCAAATCACAGTGACATCTGGATCCTACACACATAATAAAACTCTATTGATACTTTTACTTTAGACAACAGAATCAAAAATGGGATGAATAACGAGTAATATCTTAAAATACACGCGGTGTATTGCGGTGTCCACAAGTGGGCATCTCACTGCAGTCACATGGCCTGTCACACACACCCTGTCTACCCCTGATCTAAATAGATAACCAACCCTAACATGGTGGTCTTAAGATCTAATATGGCTGCTCTTTCCTAGATCTCAGATCTTTCCTAGGTACTAGGACCAGCCATCTGGTGATCCTTGGAATTGACTGTCAGATTGGTCACAATATTCCTGGCCGTTTTATGTGATGGCATTACGTACTTCAAATGTAATGTCCTTATATTCTTGTAGGTTGTAACAGCACATAACAGGGAAAAGTTGTGATATATATTTTTAATACATTAGATACATCATCCTGAACCATGGAGACCTTGCAAATCTAGAGACAAGTTATGTCAAATTCTCATTTCAATCATTACATGAGAGTCTTTTATTGTGAAGATAATGGCATGGATAAAAGACACCAGTTCACCAATTTTCCATTTAGTTACTGTGCATTTGTGCGACGTTGTCATGGGTACAAACGTGAACTCGCGATATTCCAATGATGGATTTAAATAAGCCATTATTTGACATGCCATGTAAATGCGTACTTCGCACCATTCTTCTCTGGCACAGAAAGAGGGTTTGAGGTAAAAGTGTGACAGAATGTTTGACCATGGATTTCCAAAACAGGAAAACGAGAAGAGGATTTCCATAAAGGAAAAACAGTTAGTGGAGACATTGACCTTCCTGGAGACGTAACTTCTTGTAGCTTCTCATTTCAAAATGGATTCTTCGCTGGCTGTAGAGAGAAAAGGAAGAGGTCAAGTTTCAAATACTAAACAGACTTTTTTTAAGTCTACATGGGAACTTTATGTTGTCTGTAATGATCTACGTCTTTATGAAAAAGGCTTTAAAAGTGCAAAGTGAGTCTTCCGGATCAACAGACCTTCAGCCAGCTCTTTAGCGATACGCTCCTTTTCTTCCCGGATCTTCTTCTCCTCCTCTTCCACTCGTCTTTCTTCGGCAGCTATGGGCTTCAGTTCATCTGAAATTCACCGTGTTAAGAAGTTAAGGATGTTCCGCTAGGGGTGCCGATTAACCTACACGAAATTGCGTCCGTGGCTCAGCCAAGCATTGACCCTGGGACACACCCCCATTAGAATTTAGTGAGAATAATTATAAGATAAGAAAATCCTTTATTTGACCCCCAGAAGAGAAATTGCAGTCTACAACAGCAGTAGGCTACTGTACAGCACTCAGAGTAACAGGTTATAATATAAAGTACAGTAGAATAATAAAATCTCTATATATAAAAGTACAAGATCGGGACCTAAGATCAACAATTATGTGGAAAAAGTCTGCAAAAGTGCCCAGCGCATGTCTTGGGCTATAGTTCTGTGTCTTGTTTTACCTCCACTGTGGGCCTTGAGAGTAAAATATAAAACCTCCCCTATACTAGTTACCATTGCTTGTTAGGATCATTGCTCTCTGTAAAGTCACATTCCCTAGACTACAGAGTGATCCGATCACCTAGACTAGAGACATGAGCTCCTTACGACCTTAGCTGGTTAGTCAGACTTCAATCATACCTATTGTCCATGTCTGCTTTGATTTATAGTGTACAGAAACTCACCATATCGTCTCTTGCCATAGATGATCCCAGCTATGAGAGCGGAGTATCTGGCCGTCTGCAGAGAAATACACGTCAAAGCAACGTCTACAAGGCCTAGTTTCACTTCTAGCAGCTAGTCTAGTTACAGAATTAAGAACTGTTTTAGTAAGTTTAGCTGGTTGGCTTCATTTAAAGTAGATTTCAATGTTATACTGACCAATATTGGTTTTCATGCATGTAATTTAATGCCTGCACGTTGTATATCTATCTTAGAACCAGCAAGTATAAAGCGAGGAATCAGGGCAGCTAATCTGAACGAGATCACTTGATATCTTCCAGGACATTGCGATTGCAAAAGCAAAGAACAACGTTTGAGTGACACAAACCTTGATAAGCGGTGATACTTGTACTGGAGGGACCATTTTTCTGCAGAATCTGGCTGTTTAGCCTGTTTCCAATGTAGCTTCACAACAGAGGTGACTTTCCCTGCAAAGAGGATGTCGGGAAATCGGTGACGCCTCCTTTTAAATGTCGTGTTTTCACCACAAGGTGGCAGCAGAGATCCATTTAACTGTTGACACCTTAATCCAGTGGTTCTCAATTCCGATCCTCAGGGCCCCACTTTCCTGCACGTTTTAGATGTTTCCCCCTTCCAACACACCTGATTCAAATAAATAGTCGTTATCAGGCTTCATAAGGACGCATTCATTTGACTGGCTTCCCGTCATGGCCCGCATCAGATTCAAGACCCTGGTGCTGACCTTCCGGGCTGTAAACGGGACTGCCCCGACCTATATCAACTCTCTCCTCCAGCCCTACACCCCCACCCGTCACCTACGGTCATCTGCTGACAACCATCTAGTGGTACCCCCCCCCCCCCCCCCCCCCCCCCCCCCCCTCAAGAGAGCCCGAGCGCAACACAAACTCTTCCACTGCCTGGCTCCCCAATGGTGGAATCAACTCCCCACCTCCATCAGAAGCACAGACTGCCTTCTCACCTTCAAAAGAAGGCTTAAAACTCACCTATTTAGAGAATTTAATGGCACTTAGGAATAGTATGGCACTTCACATAATATAATGTGCTTTAGAACAATCTGTTGATCCCCATATGGTGACTTGCCGGTGTTGTTTGATGTATCTCTTGCTTTATGTTCACAATTGTTGTGTTATGCATTTATAGTTCTTCCCTTGGCACTTATTGGTTCTCATGATGTATGATTCACAATCTAAAAAACCCACTGTGTTCGGGGTCTATCACGTTGCTACGCTCAATGACCGATGCTCTTTGTAAAAGCTCTCTCTTGTAAGTCGCTTTGGATAAAAGCGTCTGCTAAATGAATAAATGTAAATGTAAATGAATCAGGTGTGTTGGAGCAGGGAAACATCTAAAACATACAGGACAGTGGGCCCTGAGGACCTGGATTGAGAACCACTGCCTTAATCCAATTATTTTATTAGACTTGTCAGCGTGTCTTTGTCAGTGTATACAGCATGTGTGTGCTACATAAATATAGTATTTGACACACATGCTACGTTATGCAATCCAAGACCAAAGCTTAAACTCAAAGATGACGTGTAAAAAAAAAAAAGAAAAAAAAGAGATTTAATTCATTGTAATTCATTTCCAGGCAAACAAAAAGCAGCGTGGGCAGAAAAGTACATATCAGTAGAAAACAGGGACATAGTAAGTTATTCATTATTAGTAATTACTAAGAGAAACATGTTGCACAAAAGATACATAATCTGACCTTTCACCTGTCAGATCAGGCAGCACAATTGCTCAGTTACCTTAACGGAGTTCAAATCAGGAACTTTTATCTAAGTAGGCATATTCCGTCCAGTTTTCGTCGGACGCCTATATTTCACTGAGGCTGGGGAAATCCCATTCAACTGTGAGTGTTTCCACAGCAAACGGTCATCTTCCTCGCAACCCTTTTGCTGAACCTGATTTTCCCCCTGTTCTTCATGTTCGCCGTGTACTCGTTGGACTTGAGCTTCGAATAATAGTCCGAGAACTTGTTGAAGAGGATGGAGATAGGAAGGCCGTTGAGGATGATCCCAAAAGAGATGCAGAAGAACGCAAAGAGTCGTCCCAGGAGCGTCTCCGGATAAATGTCACCGTAACCAACCGTGGAGATGCTGACCTGGAGGGGACAGACAAGGGTAAAGGTCATCAGGGGGTAAAGGTCATCAGGGGGTAAAGGTCATTAGGGGTAGCGCAGCTTATCTGAGACGCTGTACGCCCACAACAGTACTCAAATACAACATCACTAGTCATTAGAAACACCAGTATAAGGACAGTGCTGGTTGAGTGGTATTGGGGCACGCTGATGGTAAAGATTGGCAGTCAGCAAACAAGCTTATGTATAACAGAGCAAATCCCATATTACAGATTTACATGACAGTTTAAAGTGGAATTTTCTACTGTGAATAATACAACAGCTGTATACAACTGTGGAGAGAAGAGAGCTTACTGGAACCCTGTCGTCCAGTTCAAGTTCACCACACAACATTCTCTGATACGATTATCGTTCAAAAATGACATTACCTTAAATAATTATTGTTCACTTCCTACAAGCAGACTATTGTATTGTATACCTGCCTTAAATGTGTAAACTGTTCGGCTGAATGCTCTTATAGCTCTTCCCTTGGCACTTTGGTTTCTCACGATGGATGTTTCATAATCTACAAGCCCGCTATGTTTGGGGTCTATAACGTTGCTATGCTCAGTGACCGATGCTGTTTTGTAAAGCTCTCTCTTGCAAGTCCCTTTGGATAAAAGCGTCTGCTAAATGAATAAATGTAAATGATTAGCAGCCACATTGCAAAGTACAGTTGCAAACCCCACCAGCAGCCTTCTGGGTTTCTGAGACGAGAGGCATTACTCACAGCTGCCCACCACCAAGCATGAGGGATGCTGGTGAAGTTGGTCTGAGGAACATCGTGCTCCACCGTGTACACCATGGCCGAGAAGCTAAAGATCCCCATGGCGATGAAGAGAAACAGGCAGCCCACCTGCTGGTAACACTGGCGCAGGGTGAAGCCGAAAGCCCTCAGTCCCGTGGAGTGGCGCGCCAGCTTCAAGATCCGGAAGATGCGCATCAGCCTCATGATCCGCAGCACCTGGCCCAGCTTCCCCACCTGCCCCACCGCGTTCATGTCGCTCTCGTGCTTGACGAAGTCCGCTTGCTTGTCGAAGCACTCCAGACCGAACTGCACGTACTGCGGCAAGATGGCCACCAGATCCACGGTGTTGAGGACGCTACGGCCGAAGGTGTGGAGGTCCGGGGTGGAGGCCAAGCGTAGGAGGTACTCCATCGTGAAGAAGGCGATGCAGAGAGACTCCACGTACTCGAAATAGGTTCTCCCGCTGGGGAGACCGGCGTGGGTCTTATACTGCATCTCCTCCACGGTGTTCAGGGTCATGGCCACCAGGGAGATTAAGACGAACAGGCTGGAGGCCAGAGCCATGAGCTTGGCCGGGATGGAGGAGAAGGGCTTCTCCATGAAGTTCCAGATGATCCTGCGCTCGTGGCCCATGAACATGTCCCGGAAGAGCTCCTGGTTCTCCTCGATCTCCACCTCGGCCTCCAGCTCCCTCTGGATCTTCAGCTGCTCGTTCAGCTCGTCCTGCCGCTCCTCGAAGGAGATCCGGCAGCAGCGGTGGGTGTTCTTGATCCTCACCCCCCAGTAGTTGATCTCCTCCAGGAAGTTACGGGGGCACAGCTCGTCCTTGATCCACAAGACACCTGTGCGGTAGAAGGTGAAGATGTTGTTGAAGACGTCTGGGTCTCGGTCGAAGAAGTACTCGTTGTTCTTCACCGTGTAGTCGTCGCACAGGTCCAGCTTTTTGTTGTGGTCCGTGTAGGTGGCCAAGCGACCTATCCGAGTTTTGGGATACTTGGCAGCCACCCTGTACGCAATCTGATAGGCCTTTCCCCCGACGTTTATATTGAGCATGTAGTTGCGAGCCGGGGAGGAAAGCCTTGAAACGGCGCAGGAGACTCTTCCGTCGTCATCTTCGTCGTCGTATTCGGCGTAAATATCGTAGATGTCCCTGCTCAGCTCCTGCATGGAGTTCCATTCCTTCACGCAGCTGTCCTTCACGAACGGCAAGGAGCTGTTCTCCGAGGTTTGAGGGGCTTCTTCAGGACCCGTGACTTTGTAGTTGGGGAAGAGGCTCTGCCTTCGGTTCCACAGGTTTAGCACTTTGCTGGGGCTCCCCATGCTAGCGGCCTGGGGTTACAAAGCCCTCTTAGACCGGTCCGTATTGCCCCCCCTCCCCCCCTCTAATACCCCCTCCGTTCAGTAAAGAACAAAGGAAGTGATCAGGACTCCACACAGCCACATTAATGTTGCTGACTGAGAGGATCCATGTGCTTACAGGACTGTTAAATACTTTTATCCCCTGCCTGGTTGCCCTGGCCGCTCGTGACGTCTGCCCTGTGACAGGTCTTCTGGAACCTCCTACCTTGACTCACTTCTTCAAACCAACTTAGTCAGCGCTTTGTTGGTTGCCAGGGAAGTGTTGGCCAAGGACCTAAAGAATGCAATCCTACAACAGTCATCTTGGATACTCTTTAGAGTTTATTTAGGAATAAATGCTTATTTACTTATTTGAAACCTGATTTAAATCACTTTATATGTTTGAAGGCCAATAACAAATGTATGTTTGAAGGCCAATAACAAATGTATCCGTTTGAAATATGGAGTTTTATTATTTAAAATGTTACGGTGTGGTATCCACAATGTGCAATGGTGTGATTGGCAGTCAAATAACATGCTTGTGCCGAGATATTGCTTTGTCCGCAATATGAATGCTGGCAAAGCATTGCAGCTTGTTCAGTAATCTTTTTGTAATCCCATGTCTTATAGGAATGTAAAGATTAGTTGATGGCTTGCCAGTCCAGGGGACAAATGAAGGTATGTTGTTTCTGCTCAGCTATGTATGATTGCTGTTGCAGTCCAGAATAATAATAAAACATTTAAATAAAAATCTGACAGGTGAAAATGAAACAAAATGACATTGTTTGGGAACAATGAGGGTGGGGTGTTAAACAAGGATAAGGGCATTAGATAATTACCAATTAGACTAATTATTGTGTGAGTGGTAAAGGGGGGGGGGGGTTAGTGTGAGCCTGGTGTTCTCACGCAACATTAGGAGTCGGTGCTGATACAGAATATCACTGACAAAGACAAACACCCACACACAGAAACATGAGGCGTCAATTCTACTATAACATTTCCATATAGTTTTGGCTACACAAACTCCAATCAGAAGAACCATTCACACTTTAAATTTATAGGGAGTCAGATGGCTCAGCGGGTTAAGGTTTTGGCCTTGTGAGCGGAAGGTTGTGAGTTTGAATCCTGGCTGTGGCTATGTGATGTGGTGTACTTGGGTAAGGCACTTCACCCTACTTGCCTCAGGGAGAATGTCCCTGTGCTTGCTATATGGATATGCTTTGGATAAAAGCGTCTGCTAAATAAGTATTTATTATGTATTTGTTATTTATTAATATTTTCATCATGTCCAGTTGACATGCTGTGGGGAAGGTAGATGCTATCAGGGGTAGTCTTGTGCGTGAGTTATCTCTGTTTCATCCTCTGCTCCTCCTAACGGTGTTAATAGATTAAAACAATTAACGACTTACTTACAGTCGTGTCATTCAAAGGTATCTCTTACACCCTGGACTGACACGCTTGTGTGTCCAGAGAATTAAGCGCGTGAACTACGATTTTCATTCGTTACGGGAGCTGCTGACAGTATCACAGTATCCATCCATCCATGATGATCAGTAAATGACGGGTGCGTCTCGTACCTCAAATGCTTGGATCTGCTCAAGAGTTTCCCAATCCCACTCCAGCAGATTAAAGACGCTTTATCATCTCAGGGGGACAGATGACTAATATATCCCCAAAGGATTTAATCTGCTCTACACAGACAGACATGCTGTGGTCTGTCTGATAAGAAGCAATGGTCATGGCTGGCCCATTCATTACACCTTAAAGGCGATTTGATCTATACTATGCACATTTTTACATGAGAAAATTAATGTAAATAAATACTCATTTAGCAGACGCTTTTGTCCAAAGCGATTTACAGTAAATGCAGGGACATTCTCCCTGAGGCAAGTAGGGTGAAGTGCCTTGCCCAAGGACACAACATCACATAGCCGCAGCCAGGATTCAAACTCACAACCCTTCGCTCATGAGACAAATGCCTTATTATTTGTATGTTTTATTTTATTGTACTACAGTATATTGTATCTCATTGTATATTTTACCCTGCAACTCTGTGTGCTGTACTTCACCATGTTGCTGTTGTGGACTGCAATTTCCCCCCCGGGGGACGAATAAAGGATTTTCTATCAATTATATTTCTATTATATTATAATTCTATTCTATCTAAAAGTATGGTCTATAAGTGATTCAAATGATTTGGCAATAACACCCTTCAGCCAGTAAGTGTCAGTAGTCACCGCTTCTACCAGGGATGAGTTCTGTCGAGCCAAAAAACGAAGAAGACGTTCAGCCTGGGGGGAAAAAACATGGCGACCCCCGATGGTTGTGAACATTACGTACGCAGCTGTTCGATGAAAGTGAGCTTGATCCTTTTGTCATGCATGCATAACTACTTATAATCCCTTGTCGGTATCTAAGATAACACCATTTGTTCATGCGTTGCTTATTTTCAGTCGCGGCAACAACGCCTAATATAAAAACGCTTCGTGTTAATAACTAGCTAGCTGGCTAGGTCTATCCAGGATCTCAAAAAGAATGTGTTTAAATATGAAGAAACTGTGATTCTTGTGATCGTTTAGCTAGTTACCCCTGCATTGGCAGTATGAATTATATATAGTCTACCTATGCATGATGCTAAATTGGTAATCAAGACCTGTCATTCCTCAAGATAGCTTAGCTAGATACAGCTTTTATAGACTCACACCTAGGCAATCCTGGTCCACGAGGACCGCTGTCCTGAAGGTTTTAGATGTTTCCCTGCTCTAGCATACCTAGATTCAAATCAACAGGTCGTTATCAAACTCTGCGGAAGCCTGATCAGTATTATCAGGTGTGCTAGAGCAGGGAAACATCTAAAACCTTGAGGACAGTGGCCCTCGAGGACCAGGATTGCCCACCCCTGGTCTAGCTGGATAGGATCGCTCAGTAATTGCCCCTCTCCCTCTTCTCAGGCACCTTGCTGTGGCAAATTATACGTCTGTCGATTATGCCACGATGCTGAGGAGGACCATCAGATGGACCGTTTCCAGGTTAAAGAGGTCCAGTGCTCTCATTGTCTCACAGTGCAGGAGGTAGGTGCAGGTCATAATGTTGCTGGGCACGAGTTGGGTATTCTTTGTATACACTGCCTACATGATGTATGTTTCACACATTGTATATTAAAGAAAAACCCAGGCATCTCCATGGCTTATTTGGCGCAGTGCTAATGTAAAAAGCTGTAGTTTCTTGTGGGGTTTTTTCTCAGTCTAAGAGCAGATCTATTAGATGGTTGGTTGAGGGGCAGTTCTATGGGCATATGTGAAGCCCTTTGTGACATTGCTTGTAAAAAAAATACATAATACATAATCATTTAGCAGACGCTTTTATCATAATCGATTTACAGCAAGTGCAGGGACAATCCCCCTGAGGCAAGTAGGGTGAAGTGCCTTGCCCAAGGACACAACACCACATAGCTACAGCCGGGAATCAAACTCGCAACCTTCCGATTATGAGGCCAACGCCTTGACCCGCTGAGCCACCTGCCCACTAAAAAGGGCTATACAAAAAAAGATTTTGATTTAGTTTGAGCTACGCTTATTTATGAACTATTATTGCTAAAAGTGCGGTTTTGGTTATATTTCTTCAGACACACCAAACCTGCCAGGAATGTCATGTCACATTTGGGGAGTACTATTGTGACATCTGCCACCTGTTTGATAAGGATAAAAAACAGTATCACTGTCAACCTTGTGGAATTTGCAGGTGAGTAACATTTCATCTGAACCCAGCGTCTTAATCCTTTTGCACGTTAATCATTAGAGAAGAATCATAACCGTTGTTGTGATATCTTTGCAGGATCGGCCCTCGAGAGAAATATTTCCACTGCGAAAAGTGCAATCTCTGTTTAGCGAGTGAAATGCGGGGGAACCACAAGGTGATGATCCAGATTTATTGATCGAGCTACAAACGATGGAAAAAAATGGCGAACGACTTCAATTGAATCTCTTGTGTTTCTCTTTCAAGTGCGTTGAAAATGTTTCAAGACAGAACTGCCCAGTGTGTATGGAGGTAAGGAAACAATAGGGAGGAATGATCATAAGGGTTCCTAGTGTTGCCCAGGCAGTTCTATCTAATCTGGATGCATACTGTTATACTTTGTCTCTTCTTCAGGATATCCACACATCCAGAATAGGAGCCCACGTTCTTCCCTGCGGGCATCTGTTGCATAAGTACGACCTTTCCTAAACAATTCACCTCTATTACCAGAATTTCACTTCAAACTGTACAAAAACAGACCGAAACAACATTTTCAAAGACGCTAACGTGTATTGGTTGTGCTCCACAGGACGTGCTTTGATGACATGGTCCGAACAGGGTAATGATCATAATGACATTCTGCTAGTCATTATCGTTCATAGATAACCAGAAGCGTTTCTGCTAGCTAGTCATTATCATTTATAGATAACCAGAAGCATTTCTGCTAGTCAGTCATTATCATTCATAGATAACCAGAATCGTTTCTGCTAGTCAGTCATTATCATTCATAGATAACCAGAAGCGTTTCTGCTAGTCAGTCATTATCATTTATAGATAACCAGAAGTGTTTCTGCTAGCTAGTCATTATCATTCATAGATAACCAGAAGCGTTTCTGCTAGTCAGTCATTATCATTCATAGATAACCAGAAGCGTTTCTGCTAGTCAGTCATTATCATTCATAGATAACCAGAAGCGTTTCTCCTAGCCAGTCATTATCCTTTATAGATAACCATATCATAAGCGTTGTCTCCTGCCTTGCTATCTGGTGACTCACATCCGTGTCTTCTTCGTAGAGCGTATCGCTGCCCCCTCTGCATGCACTCGGCTTGGAATATGGAGGACCACTGGGACATGATGGACAAAGAGATCGCTCAGTCCCCTATGCCCACTGAATACCAGGATGCCACAGTGAAGGTAATACACTCATTTAGGAGTGCATCCTGGGAGAATGGCAATCATAACCGATCGCATGCAGATCGTGTGTCTACTTCCTGTTCCAGATTGTGTGTCATGACTGTCTACTTCCTGTTCCAGATTATGTGTCATGACTGTCTACTTCCTGTTCCAGATCGTGTGTCATGACTGTCTACTTCCTGTTCCAGATCGTGTGTCATGACTGTCTACTTCCTGTTCCAGATCGTGTGTCATGACTGTCTACTTCCTGTTCTAGATCGTGTGTCATGACTGTCTACTTCCTGTTCCAGATCGTGTGTCATGACTGTCTACTTCCTAGAGTCTACTAATGACTCTATTTCCTGTTGCAGATCGTATAGAATGACTGTCTACTTCCTGTTGCAGATCGTATAGAATGACTGTCTACTTCCTGTTGCAGATCATATGTAATGACTGTCAGGCTCACTGCACAGTTCCGTTCCACGTCCTGGGCATGAAGTGTGGGGGGTGTGGCTCCTACAACACGGCCCAGGACGGAGGCCTGATGCAGCAGCCCCAGGAACGAGCAGCCCAGCCCCAAGAACAACAACCACCACCACCAGAACCACAGCAGCAGCCAGAACCTGAGCCTGAGACCCAGTCTCAGTGATGACTCACTAGCCTCCCTTCCTAGTACTCTAGCCTAAGCACTTGTTGCCATTTTGTCCCGCCTTTTCTTAAAAATCCCTTTCTCAAAAATGAAAAAAAGATATTCCGATAATGGCTTGATCCAGTGTTCACTTGTGCTTTTAAGGTCTAATGTCCTTAAATGTTTCTCTAATTGTCCCTTTAAACAGCACTACTAAAGGGTGTATTTGGTACGTGCACCGTATACATAAAGGTAGGGTACAGATTTTCTCCAATATATTTTTCATACAGTAATCCCTCTTGCATTGAACAGCCGGACAATATGTACTGAAGGCCAGGGTGAAAAAAATAAAAGGCATTTGAGTACTGTCGAGTACTGGAAAGGAATATTCTAAATGATTTGTTTTAGAGCGTATGTGACATCCATATTGTTAACCTCACTGCTGATTGACCTATCACTGCATGGCTAAATAATAACATCTTGACATTTTACATGAATGGGAAACATATATATATATTTACAGTATATAAAAATACACAAGTGTGTATGTGTGAAACTCAGGTAACTCAGAAAGATAATGGTAAAACATTTTTAGCTCAACATTTGATTTCAACTTTGTAGCATTCGATGCTTGATTGTGTATTGAGTGAGTAATACTAAATAATCATGAATTGTTAGTACAGTTGCTTTAGAGGGGTGAGGTGATATTTAAATATATTGCCTCGGTGTCAACAGTTGATGGCAGGTCTTATGATTTGGTGATATTTACCATCGCAGGTACTAAAATAACGTGGACAAAAATGTAACGCGTTGCAATCATGTTGTATTATTTATGTACTTACTGAACAAACTGAAATTGAAAATAAACATTTTAAAGGATAACCTACATCCTAAATTTGGTGTCAAGTAAGTTTGGTTATGACTTGGAGAAATAGTGCACCTTTTCAACCATCCATGATAAAACAGCTATAATACAATCAAGCAGTAATCAATCAGTACAGTATAAACCAGAGGTCAGCAACCTGCTGCCCTTTAACCCTTCTGCAGTGGCTCTCTGCCGCATTGGCTTTCAGACGGAACACCTCAATATCGGAGGTGGATGTTATACTGTGACTAACATCAATCAATAAAGCGTTTTAATATGTTGTCAACCAAACAACGCCCCCCATCCTGCAAAGTCTATTGCTGTCTTTCTCCATTGCCGGTGGAGATGTTGCGTTCGACAGGTAGCCATGGATAAATCCCAAAAAAGAAAGGTTTCAGAGGAAAATAGATAGTTGAATTCTGCGCGGACGAATGCATTTGCTTTCACTGTCGACGATGCTGATTTACATGTGGGCTACACTGTGCTTGATATGTGACGACAAATTATATAAAACAAAAAACGCTAAAAGACATTTCCAGAACAAACACGCAGGTTTTGCTGAAAAGTAGTGTAGTAACTAATGCTGCTAGTTATATGGCAGTTAGTTTATGGTTGTTCATTATAATTTATTCACATTTATTCATTTAGAAGACGCTTTTAACAGGCATAACCAACAACAAAATATGTTTTCTTGTCTCTTTTATTCTATATAGCTCATTAAAGTTGATGATTCAATTTTTTCACGCAATTTCACGAGATATATACATATCTAAACATATATGTTCTTGAAAATATCGTTTATTTTATTATATTATTAAATTAACTTCAAATTGAAGGACCTCTGACCTAGAAAGCTTCCATACTATGACATCATAATAGCAGCAAGTTATGGATTGAGAAGTTGCTGAAGGTAAATCATTTATGAAGAGACATTTGAGGAAAGCACAAGTAACCACTTACTACAACTGGCTTTAAAAACAAATATCAACTATGGCTGAAGGCGAGCAGCATCACTGGACAGGTGAAAATTATGAGCTTGAACTCTCCAAGTTCCTCCTCTCCCAGGAAAACATGGCCCTCAGGTCCGAGATGAAGAGGTACGAACTGTAACACACACACGCACTCAGGCTAGTAATCAGAAGGTTGCGAGTTTGAATCCTGGCCGTACCAACATGATGTTGTGCTCTTGGCCAAGGCACTTCACCTTCCTTGCCTCAGGGGAATGTCCCTGTACTAAATGTAAACATTCATAACAGTTTTGTGTTTGGACTTTTTCAGTCTCAGACAGGCATTGAACGAGGCCACTAAACTGATCGATGACCTGGAGGAAATCTGTCGTGTTTCTGTCGCGATGGATGTCCCCACCTGCACCGAGAGGAACAATCTCAGAGAGCTGGTGAGTGTGTAGAAAGTTCAGGAGCACATAAGATGCACTTTTGCACAGCACAGGTATCAGGCTCTAAAGGTATCTCATCATCAACTGTTCGCACACGCACAAACACATACACATTTATTGTAAATATACATATATCTTTTTTTATATTTAAAAATGAAAAATATGAATGATTGGCGTTTGACTCTCAGAACCTGGAGGAGAAGCACCGACAGGACTTGCATGAGGTAGGATCTTTCTCCGTATGTAATATCAGACAGAGTTTCTGGAAGAACTTTCCTGCTCTGGCATAGTCCTGTTTGTGGTTTTCTACTCTGTGTTATTACAGGGTTAGACATCTGATTCTGTTTTATTTGTAGAAAGTGACGACCATCAAACGTTTGGAACGTTTAACCGAAGAGCACCTCGCCACAAAAGAGGTATAGTAGAATGCCTTCATTTATTCCTTTTCTTTCTCATTGACATTATGACGACAGTGTTGGCGCTTTCATGGTTGACCTTGACTGTGTGTTCAGGAGCTGAGGACCGAGAATAAACGCCTGGAGGTCCAGCTGTGGAAGGCGCTGGTGTAAGTGTGCACAACACCACATCTGACTCACATCACCTGCCCACTTTCTTACCACATCTCCATGCCGCTGCTAAATGAATCTGAATCTGATGGACAGGTTTGGTGGACCCCATGTAGACGGACCCATGGCCGAGGAACAGCTGCCTCACTCAAACGTAAGTGAAACCCTCTGTGATGATCCTCTGCCTCTCTCCACCTTCCTGTGGCAGTGAGCAGTACTGCAAAGAGCTTTTTGTTTAGCCAATTGATCACATGTCCTTGCCCTCATACAACCATGGTGTGCATACCCTGAAAGCTTAGAGTATTCCCTACCTTAAAGATTAGCTTCCTTATCTCAGCAGCTGTTGGTCCGGAAAACTTTTCTGAGAAGTCTGGTTATCCTGTAGGTTGAGTTTGCTGATGTGGAGAAGGAAAAGGAGGAAGAGGAGGAGATAAAGCAGGAGGTCCAGACCAAAAGGTGCATTACCACTTCAGCGTAGAGAGAAAGGGTGGGAGTTTATACAGTCCACAACTCCAGCAAGAGATGGAGTCCAAACTCCTGGATCACTTCCCCTGTTGTTGTGTCTGTCTTCACAGGACACACCCACGTTACAACCATCTAAACCATGTTCTCAGTTGTTTTCAACTGTATCTCTTATCTTCCTGCTCCCGCTCTCCCTCACTTCCTTTGTCTCTGTCTTCAGCTGGTGGCGTCGGCAGATCAACAAGGCGGCCAAGGGCATGGGCACCTTCCGCCAGCACTTCAGATGCTGCCTGGGGACCCGCAAGAGGCGTGTGGTCTAGCCTTCAAACATGGCGCTTGTGTCTGTGTCACTGTGTCTGTGTCACTTCCCCTCTCCCAGCTCTCCTCACCACGCTCCTCACCGCTCTCCTCACCCTCCCCCCACCCCCCCCCACCTGCATCTTCTGGCATGCCCGAAGTGTCTGTTTAGTTCTTTACTTCCCCTATCCCGGCTCTCTCCTCACCGCTCTCCTCACCGCCCCCCACACTCCCCCCCACCCCCACCCCCCACCCTCGACCCCCTCCCCTTCACCCCCCCACCCTCCCTTTACATCCCCAAAATAAACTTTCTTAAAATTCAAAGGGAGCAATGTCTTTTCACTTTTGGTTGAAAGTGCAAAAATCCACGTGTATAAAAAACAAAACATTGAAATATGCAGTCTTTTTCTCCAAACTGTGTTTGTCCACGATTTATCTTGTAATGCTGCATGGACATAAGCGCTTTACTTGTGGACTGTCCGGAGGCGCAAACTGGGCCAGCTTTGATCTTGGCCACATCCTCTATTGAGTACATATGCCCATGTGACCTGTGTGACAGAATGGGTTCTTATTTCTTCATCAGTCTAATGGAGTGTGAATGGATGTGTATTCACACATGGCCAATGCTGAGGTTTAACTCACAGCAGCTCTGCATTGCGGACTTGGACAGTCCATCCAGCAAGTGACTTGGTTGCATGTTCCTTTCTCAAACACAGCAGCATTTGACTCCCATACTGTAGTATTGGAGATTGAGCCAAGAATTATGCATAAACCTTCAAGGTAAGCGACCTTCCAAAGTTTGTCAAAAGGTATAAGACTAATAATAACTAGAAAAAAATTCCTAAAGAAATTTTTTGTGTGCGTGACTCTGGCCCGGGACTCTCCCCCATATATCAATGACACTGTTGAGTAATTTTCTGATTATGATTTCTACCATTGCTTAGGTATGTGACAGATCAAGCTTTCAACAGGTGTTCATATGCTGATGCACTAGTAGTAGCGTTAACACTAATTTCAGCAGGATTAAAGACAGCTCCACTTGAGCACACTGCCACAGTTTAAGGTTAAGTAGTAAGCAAGCAGTAAACAATTGGTCACTCTGTGTCAGGTAGCACTTTACATTACAGTTCAGTAGCATAGTAATAGTTTGGTTCTAATTTGATAATAGTGATAAATGCTTTCAAAAACTTAGAGTGTAAAATGACCCAAATACATCCAATGCCAGAATTAGGCCATCAATGGCTATGACTTTGGTATTAGAAATACACCTTTTATCAAAATGATACCGCATTATAAATATCAGATAACATTATAAAGTTATATAGCTGTGTTAAATGTCAAATCAATCCACATGCAATCAAACATGTAACAAATCAGGATTCAGCAATAAGCTAGCATCAAAATTCACAAAAAGCACTAGGTCACACAGTTCTGATATCACACTAACAAAAACAGTGCTTTTTATCCAACATTAATTGAGAAAAACACACACGCACATACACATACACACACGCACATACACACACGCACATACACACACACACACACATATATAGATATATAGATATATACATATATGTGCATACACACAGGCAGTCTGTACATTAATGACTTAATGATGAACTGTCAATCAAACCATTCAGTGCAATGAATCACTTAGTAGCAGACACACAGGTTCAATCATCTATAAACTACAGGACTACAGGACTCCCCATACAACACTAGCCAATAGTTTGCAAGGTCAACCAGTATCCAGACGATTATGAATGTTTTACAGCAAGCCCCCCCAACAATTTAAATAGCAATTCCTAAAAGACCTGTATTTAATCCCCACTGTTTCTCTATGGAACTGCCGATCCCAACCACCCACACACCTCCCCAATACCTGGTTGGATTCGTCTGGACCCCACCACATTAACTCTGGCCTCAAACCCCTCCGAAATCGCCCCCCCGAGCCCCCCGCAACGTTACAAACTCCGCTTGAAAGTGAAACTAAATCATTCGCGATTGTCAAACCTCTCCCCCAAATAGGCTCATAGCTCATCAACCCGACCTCCCACACACCTCCCCAATATCTTGTTAGATTCCTACGGACCCCACCACATGAACCCTGCCCTCAAACCCCCCGCACGAGCCCCCCCGCCCCCCGCCCCCCGCGAACGCCGATCGCCCCCCCCCTCCGAAAACGACCCTAAACGGTCAAAATGCACACAAATAACCCCCCCCCCCCACTACCCTCCTTACAACCCTCCACCACCGTCCTGACTGACAAGCACATGAATACATATAAGCCCAAATGTTAAATAAGTCAAAAACCCACATCTTATATAGCATGCTAGCAAAACATATGCTGATGCACTAGCAATTAGCTTAAGCGCTAATTTCAGCATTGGTCGCTAATGTTAGCAAACAGCATATCTTTACAGCTAGTTGGAATGTCAGTTGTAAATCCTGACTGATAAGCACATGAATACCTATGAGCCCAAATGTTAAAGAAGTCAAAAACCTACATTTTAGATAGCATGCTAGCGAAAGAGTTGAAAAAAGATGTTCGCTTACCTTAGAGACTTAAAGCCAGAGAGGAAGAGTTGAGTTGGAGTACAGTTTATAAATACACCCGAAACAAAAAGAGCCAATTTGATTCCTCCAGTAAATATCCTCCAATTAAAGTTATTAAATGTGAAATGAATTACTGTTCGTAAAATAGCCGTCATTCGTGGCCACCGTCTCTCCTCTTTCAAGCACGTTGCTAAGTAACGAACTTTGCAACTGTTGCAACTGTCATGGCAGTTGGATAGAGAGAAAAGGCTTACAGCACCCCTCGAACAGGAAGGATTTCTGGCCAAACCGCGTTTCCAATCATAAAACCAGGTTAACGTGAAGCAGGCTGAGCCCTTCCTGAACGTCTACATAGGCATTTTGTGTTGACAAGTGAAGAAATGTTCTCTTGGGAGCAATTCTAAAAAGTGTTCGTTTTCTTTCTTATTAGTTACTATCCCACCACTCTTAACATGGGAGTCTATGAGGCTGTTCATGGGTGCTGCGGCCGAATCTTCGCATCTCAAGCTAAAACAATAAATCTGACAGATTTTTGAAGTAAAGCAAGTGTGAGCTAGAGGACACATTTTCCTACGTTTCTATGTATAAATTGTGTCTGTAGTGGTGCATTTGAGGCCATGGTAGTCAAATACGTTTTATTTTTTTTACACAATTCTCTCTCTTCTCCACACTCTAGCGATGACATCACCACTCTACCTCTCAAACATTCTCTCCATTGACACCTATTCATTTTTTTGGTGTGGTTTTTGGCAATTTTTGGGCAAAATTGTTCGCCAAAAGTCTTAGATAAATCATAGCACACATGTCGGGGCCGAGCCGCACGTTTTGACATAACTTTTGTGTATATGCGTCAAAAACGGCGTAAGAATAAGCAGAATAATAATAATAAACGCTAGTAATAACATAGTGTGCGCCTTGCAGCACGCACACAATTAAGAATATATTTTGAGTATGTTTAAAGGCCACATGGCAAAGGCTGTGAGTCAATTCAACAGCAACACAGGCCTAGATCTTTGGCTGAGCTGCTTCAACAAAGATCTAATTATAAGATGGAAGAAAAAAAAAAGATTCATGTGAACTCAATACCTGAGGAAATTTGAACAACTTGAACACCACACAACTACAGAGTTGAAAAAATATATTTGCCTTTATTTGACAAACATGCACACATGCAGTTCTTAGTCCGAGGGCACCACTTCCTGTAAAAGAAATGAGCGAGAGGTTGGTATGCTGGACGAGTCGCATTCAACAATTTAGACTTTAAGAAGCTTCCTACTTCTGTGAAGTCGGTCTCGTTAGGTTGAGACGGAGGCGAAACGGTCTCCACGGGAGTTTCCGGAAGCTTCTCCAAGTCGGTCAAACTAGTGTCTTTCACTAGTAGACTGTCTCTCCTGGAAAAGGCAGGGATGATTAGAGAAATGTCCAAAACCACACAAATTCCCACATTCAAGGACGTTAAGGTTTTCCGGAACCTACCCCACCTCTGGGCAAAGAACGAGCATGTTAGCATTTAGCCGAGCCGCAGATTATTATTTTTACCTGGAGGCCTTGTGTCTTTTGACGATGATGGCGAGGCGTCGCACGTTTTACATCAGCAGGGGTGGACTGGGACCAAAATTCAGCCCTGGCATTTTCTGTCGACAGGGGGGGACGGGGGGGTCCCGATGTGCCCTTCTTTCATGCCCAAAGACGTCAGTTTTGTAACTAATTTTTCGAACTTGTGGGTTACATTTGACGCTCAAGTGACCGACATTTAACCGAGAGCATCTGGTAATTTTTCGAAATAAAAGATTGTTATTAACTATCGTATTTCTTTGGCGGCCCGGTACCAACTGATCCGCGGCGGGCCCGTCCCACATTGGGTCAACGGCCCACCGGGGACGATGCCCGGTATGCAGGGCCAGCTGTAGGCATAGGCGACGTAGGCGGTCGCCTAGAGCGCCATCGGCTGGAGGGGCGCTGCACCCTTAATCGATAATTAATACGACAAAAAAAGTTAGTGTTTAATTTTAGCGATTTCCAAAGACGGGGGGCGCGCGCAGTAATCTCGCCTAGGGCACTAAATTAGGTAGAGCCGGCCCTGCCGGTATGCCAGATGGCCAGTCCACCCCTGCACGTCAGACCTACAGTTTTCATCCGAGTGGTCGGAGCAGTCGACGTGGCCGTCGCAGAACTGCTGCAGGGGCAGGCATGCGCTCCCGTCCAGGCACGATCTGCTGCCTGCTTGGCACAGCTGGTCTGGGATGCAGCGCGTGCCCATGGAGAGGTGGTCGTGGGCACACGCGCACGTTCGCCCGCCGGGGGTGGCCAGACACAGGTGCGGGCAGTCTCCGTTGTCAACGGCGCACAGGTTGGAGCCTGGAGGTGGGAGAGACAGGCAGAGAGAAAGACAAGCAGAGAGAGACAGGAAACGCATGACAATGCATCGCTCAGAATAATAATAATCCCTAATTTACGCTTTTATCCAAAGCAACTTGCATTGACGTACAGGGACAATCCTCCCTGAGGCAAGTAGTGTGAAGTGCATTGCCTAAGGACACAACATCACATAGCCACAGCCGGGGTTTGAACTCACAACCTTCCAATCACAACGCCTTAACCCGCTGAGCCATCTGACTCCCGTAGAAGGAAAACAGGCATGCGTGCGTGTGTGTGTTCCCATACCCGTCTGGCTGGACTCGCTGTAGGCCCTCATAGTCAAGACCCCAGTGTTGACCTCAAACCACAGCTTCTGCACCTGCCGTTTATCCCTGTACCACAGTTTGGCCGTATCTGGAAACGAGGTCAAAGAAAGGTCAGTGATTAAATGCGAGATCACACACAACGTTACTATTAATCTGCAGGCATTGTGACCAGATAACTTTATCGACATGATAGGATCAGATTATCGAGGATCAAATGGATAAAGAAATTGGATATTGAATACACAACCAAGCATTGGGTTGCATTAATAGCGCCATCTTCTGGTCAGGTGGATGTATGGCATGGATGCGACCATCAGCTGTTTGCAGTGACCGGTTAATTTACCGTTGACCGTCATCCACAGCAGCATTTCATCACTGAGAGCAAACGCAGTCAGACCCTCTCCAGTCTGAAACTCCTTGAATCCTGAACCGTCCACCCTGATGGAAGCAATGACCCCAGAACCTGTAACACAGAAGTAGGAAAAGGTTCCAGTTCCCATGTCCTTTAGCAGACGCTCTTATCCAGAGCGACTTACAGCAAGTACAGGGACATTCCCCCCCTGAAGTAAGTAGGGTGAAGTGCCTTGCCCAAGAACACAACATCATGTTGACACAGCCAGGGTTCAAACCTGGGTACCTTCTGATTACATATCCCTACACCCTAACCGTTCAGCCACGACACTCATTGTTGGATTTCAAACAAATTAAACTTATTGTATAAGACCGTAAATCAGGAGTGTCCAATTCCTGGTCCTCGAGGGCCGCTGTCCTGAAGATTCTAGACCAGGGGTCTCCAATCCTGGTCGTTGAGGGCCGCTGTCCTGAAGGTTTTAGATGTTTCCCTGCTACGGCACACCTGATTCTAATGAAGCGTCGTTATCAAGCTCTGTGGAGGTGTGCTGTAGCAGGGAAACATCTAGAACCGTCAGGACAGTGGACCTCGAGGACCAGGATTGGAGACTCCTGCTGTGAAGCGTATTAGATCAAACCTTTTCAATGATTAGAAAACCTGTGATGACCAGGCTCAGTGGACAAGCTTTGACCCAGTATATCGGAGATTCTTGATTGGACAGCCCTGGGTAGATAGTTCTTAACCTTGGACAGGACCCATTGGGCTTAGTGTGGACCATTATTATTATTATGATCTGAACTCATATTCCCTAATGTGGAACCAAATATGTCATATTTAGGATGCTTTTTTAGGATCATAAATGGGTCTCCTTCTGACTAGAGGACTACGCCCTCTGGCATAAAAATTATATTATATCCACATTCATCTAAAGAATCAATGGTCCAATATGTGTGTAAATTAAGGGATTCACCTGAATTAGTAGAATAATGTAGGCTACTACAATAACATCACTGTGGCTGGGTAAGCTTCTAAATTGTGTATTTCCACGATGATATATTTTCCATATTTGGAGAGTGATCTTGTGTGCCTCTTTAAATCCTGTGATGGCCGTTTTCCTGGTAAACATGGAACTATCTTGGCCTTATTCTCAGAAAGCGCTCAAGACCCCCATAAACTCCGTGTAGCAGCAGTGCCCCCTTGTGGTGTCTTTGGGAGGTTGCAAACAAGCTGCATTCATTAGTTGCGTGACCAGTCAAGGCCTGAAAACACCCCGCTGGTCTGTATGAAAACATGAGCTTGATTAGCAGTTAGTATTTGATTGCTTCTATGATGTTTTACAAACCTTGTGTAGATTTGGACCAGGGCTTAGAAACCCGGGGCTCTGGAGCCGCGTGCGTATCTTCATTGACTTCAATGCAAGTTGGACTTTAACCCTTCTGCAGTGGCTCTCTGCCGCATTGGCTTTCAAACGGAACACCTCAATATCGGAGGTGGATGTTATACTGTGACTAACATCAATCAATAAAGAGTTTTAATATGTTGTCACTGTGAAGTCCAACTTTAGGTTAAGATTTATTTGAGAAATAGGCCATCCAGTTAAGATAAATGTTAGGTTGTTAGTTTATAAAATAAGCATTTTATTTTTCAGTTGCCCCCCTGAGGGATTGCCACCTTATTGTGGTCAGGGGGGTTGCGTGTCTCAGTGACCTTAAGAGCTATACCAGCAGGAGCTTAGTCTTCAGGTGGGACACCCAAGTTGGACAGGTCTGAAGGTAGAGGCCTGACAAAGTGCAATCCACTTCTCTAGGTTGGGGTTGGACACATAGCTAACAACCCAATGAAGAAACACTGTTACTATAAGCACAGTGTACACATGTGTACACATGATGCCCCCTTCACGTTTCTGACTGCCCCCTCATATATGCCTGTCTACAAACACTCCAAACTGGGTTAGAAGCAGACAAACAGAGCAACAAGGCCCTCAATAAGAGTCATTTTGGTCCTGTGGGAAAGTAAGCCAATATTAACATGGTTGATCAAATCTGATTTAAAGCATATTTGGAACTGATCATCAATGTTCAACCTCCACACAGTTCTGACTAGATGAACCATCAGTGAGCTTTGAGTTTAAACTGACTAATGTTCACTAACTAACGTTCACTAACGTTTTAATATGTTGTCAACCAAACAACGCGCCCCATCCTGCAAAGTCTATTGCTGTCTTTCTCCATTGCCGGTGGAGATGATGCGTTTGACAGGTAACCATGGATACATCCCAAAAAAGAAAGATTTCAGAAGAAAATATATTATAGATATTTTAGTTCTGCCCTGACAAATGCATTTGCTTTCACTGTCGACGATGCTGACTTACATGTGGGCTACACTGTGCTTGACATGTGACGAGGAATTATATATATATATATATTAGGGCTCTTAATCGTTTAAAAAAATTAATCAAGTTAATCACGTCTATAGTATAGGCTGTGATTAATCATGATTAATCACACAATTAAAATACTACTATTTACAGTGTTTGAGTACATAAATGTATGACAAAGTGGTTAGGGCTTTTTAAAACAAAAACTTTTATTTTACATCTCAGCCAATTAGAATATCTTTTTGTCTTTTTTTAACCTGCTCATCACGGCACCTGTGTGCCACTGTAGTAAACACGCCTCTATTGGGCTCTAACAACATCCATAACGAGTCATCCTTGTCTTCAACTATGTTAATGAGTCTGCAGTCCGTTGCGACCCATTTAGTGATCTTATAACATTAGTTATTTTAGCTGTTGTCGTCGTGTTGACTGCTGCACTCCGCCAGCCTAGTTTGACGAGCACTGCTTGAACTTGTCTCTGTTTTAGCATCTGTGTTTGCAAAGATGTGCTTTGCACGGAGATGATACTTCAGACTCGTTGTACTACGTCGGAAAGACAGTTTATCACTGCAGTATTTACAAACAAAACTCTGGTTTTATCTAAACTTCCATTCGGAAGCTTTTTAAATCTAAATGTGCCGTTAAGCACACCCGGGTCCATCTCCTCACTCATCACTTCGCTACAGGTTAAAGTCTCAGAGGTAAACGTCCGCGCTTGAGGACTACGGCAGGAGATTGTGGTCAGATTTGGTGACGTGATTAATTTGCGTTCAATAATAAATAACGCGTTAAAGTTTCCAGATTAATCACATGCGTTAACGCGTTAACGTTGACAGCCCTAATATATATATATAAAAGAAAATATAAAATAACACTAAAATACATTTCCAGAACAAACACGCAGGTTTTGCTGAAAAGTAGTGTAGTAACGACTGCTGCTAGTTATATGGCAGTTAGTTTATGGTTGTTCTTTGTAATTTATTCACATTTATTCATTTAGAAGACGCTTTTAACAGGCATAACCAACAACAAAATATGTTTTCTTGTCTCTTTTATTCTATATAGCTCATTAAAGTTGATGATTCAATTTTTTCACGCAATTTCACAAGATATATACATATCTAAACATATATTTTCTTGAAAATATCGTTTATTTTATTATATTATTAAATTAACTTCAAATTTAATGACCTCTGACCTACAAAGCTTCCATACTATGACATCATAATAGCAGCAAGTTATGGATTGAGAAGTTGCTGAAGGTAAATCATTTATGAAGAGACATTTGAGGAAAGCACAAGTAACTTACTTCAACTGGCTTTACCACAACTAGCAACTATGGCTGAAGGCGAGCAGCATCACTGGACAGGTGAAAATTATGAGCTTGAGCTCTCCAAGTTCCTCCTCTCCCAGGAAAACATGGCCCTCAGGTCCGAGATGAAGAGGTACAAACTGTAACACACACACACGCACTCAGGCTAGTAATTAGAAGGTTGCGAGTTTGAATCCTGGCCGTACCAACATGATGTTGTGCTCTTGGCCATGGCACTTCACCTTCTTTGCCTCAGGGGAATGTCCCTGTACTAAATGTAAACATTCATAACAGTTTTGTGTTTGGACTTTTTCAGTCTCAGGCAGGCATTGAATGAGGCGACAAAACTGATAGACGACCTGGAAGAAATCTGTCGTGTTTCTGTCGCGATGGACATCCCCACCTGCACCTGCACCGAGAGGAACAATCTCAGAGAGCTGGTGAGTGTGTAGAAAGTTCAGGAGCACATAAGGCACAGGTATCAGGCCCTACAGGTATCTCATCATCAACTGTTCGCACACGCACAAACACATACACACACATTTATTGTAAATATACATATATCTTTTTTATATTTAAAAATGAAAAATATGAATGATTGGCGTTTGACTCTCAGAACCTGGAGGAGAAGCACCGACAGGACTTGCATGAGGTAGGATCTTTCTCCGAATGTAATATCAGACAGAGTTTCTGGAAGAACTTTCCTGCTCTGGCATAGTCCTGCTTGTGGTTTTCTACTCTGTGTTATTACAGGGTTAAACGTCTGTTTCTGTTTTATTTGTAGAAAGTGACGACCATCAAACAACTGGAAAGTTTGACCGAAGAGCACCTCGCCACAATAGAGGTATAGTAGAATGCCTTAATTTATTCATTTTCTTTCTCATTGACATTATGACGACAGTGTTGGCGCTTTCATTCTTGACCTTGAGTGTGTGTTCAGGAGCTGAGGACCGAGAATAAACGCCTGGAGGTCCAGCTATGGAAGGCGCTGGTGTAAGTGTGCACAACACCACATCTGACTCACATCACCTGCCCACTTTCTTACCACATCTCCATGCCGCTGCTAAATGAATCTGAATCTGATGGACAGGTTTGGTGGACCCCAAGTGGACGGACCCATGGCTGAGGAACAGCTGCCTCACTCACACGTAAGTGAAACCCTCTGTGATGATCCTCTGCCTCTCTCCACCTTCCTGTGGCAGTGAGCAGTACTGCAAAGAGCTTTTTGTTTAGCCAATTGATCACATGTCCTTGCCCTCATACAACCATGGTGTGCATACCCTGAAAGCTTAGAGTATTCCCTACCTTAAAGATTAGCTTCCTTATCTCAGCAGCTGTTGGTCCGGAAAACTTTTCTGAGAAGTCTGGTTATCCTGTAGGTTGAGTTTGCTGATGTGGAGAAGGAAAAGGAGGAAGAGGAGGAGATACAGCAGGAGGTCCAGACCAAAAGGTGCATTACCACTTCAGCGTAGAGAGAAAGGGTGGGAGTTTATACAGTCCACAACTCCAGCAAGAGATAGAGTCCAAACTCCTGGATCACTTCCTCTGTTGTGCTGTCTGTCTTCAGAGGACACACCCACGTTACAACCATCTAAACCATGTTCTCAGTTGTTTTCCACTGTATCTCTTATCTTCCTGCTCCCGCTCTCCCTCACTTCCTTTGTCTCTGTCTTCAGCTGGTGGCGTCGGCAGATCAACAAGTTTGCCAAGGGCATCAGCCCCCTCCGCCAGCACTTCAGATGCTGCCTGGGGACCCGCAAGAGGCGTGTGGTCTAGCCTTCCAACATGGCGCTTGTGTCTGTGTCACTGTGTCTGTGTCACTTCCCCTCTCCCAGCTCTCCTCACCACGCTCCTCACCGCTCTCCTCACCACCCCCACCCCCCCCCCCACCCCCACCCCCCACCCCACCCCCCACCCTCCACCCCCTCCCCTCCACCCCCCCACCCTCCCTTTACATCCCCGAAATAAACTTTCTTAAAATTCAAAGGGAGCAATGTCTTTTCACTTTTGGTTGAAAGTGCAAAAATGCACGTGTATGAAAAACAAAAAATTGAAATACGCAGTCTTTTTCTCCAGACTGTGTTTGTCCACGATTGTCCTTGTAATGAATTGAAAGATTTTAAGTTGCTATACTGTTATTACACTTTTTATCTGTTTTTACAAAGTTATTACACTGTTATTATGTTGTTATTATACTTTTTACAAAGCGAATACGCCGGTATTAAATTGGTATTACACTTTATACCAGTTATTACCACATTGTTATACTGTTATTAAGTTG
Organism: Neosalanx taihuensis; assembly: GCA_030340665.1. Lineage (NCBI taxonomy): Eukaryota > Metazoa > Chordata > Actinopteri > Osmeriformes > Salangidae > Neosalanx > Neosalanx taihuensis. The sequence goes on along the minus strand of CM059309.1, from coordinate 5,506,553 downwards.
TTGTTACACTTTATACCATTGATTACTACATTGTTACACTGTTATTACGTTGTCATTAAACTTTTTACGAGTTATTACCACGTTGTTACATTGTTATAACTTTTTTAAATAGTTTCAGCTGTGGTCAGATGACTTTTGCAGCAATGAGTCCTGATGTGTCAGCAAGGCTTTGTGGTAGAACCTCCTCTCAAAGTGTTCAAACATAGGAAGATTCATTAAATTAAACGTCATCTTTTTACATTTTTAGCAAACGCTTTTTTCATCCAGAACAACATACAGTAAGTACAGGGACATCATATAGCCACAGCTGGGGTTCGATCTCACAACCTTCCGATCATGAGGCCAATGTCTTAACCATTGAGCCATCTGACCCCCCTTTTTTACAAGAAAATGTTTGAACTATGAATTTTTCTTGAAAGCACCCATGACATGCATAAGAACTTAGATGTCAAAAACGTTGGCCCAGCTCCCCATATTGTGGTACACCTTCCGGGCCTACTCCGAGCTGGTCTGACCACGAGCCTAACCGTAAATGTAAAGAGTTTCCCCTCAGGGATTAATAAAGTAATCTGAATCTGATTTGTATGGTGAAAGTAAAGATGCAGCTAAACATTGTGTTATTTATTGATTCTTGGCTACCTTTTCCAGGAAACATATAATTTATAGCTGAGATGACACCAATTTGGCAAAGATGTAACACGGGTAACTGTTAAAAACACACCTGATACCAATAAGTGTAATTACAGACTGAAGCATGCCCTATATAAAATGCTGGTGTCACTATCTGCGACAAGTAATTCATAATGGTTTTCGGTCTGGCATGCTTATAACCGCGCTCAAGAGCGCAACTTAGCATGTTTGTGCGGATGAAATTACATTTTAAACGATAAACTGTGTACGCAGCGCTTTATAAAACGGAGGGCAGTAGATATGCGTTTATTAAAATATGCGCCTGTGTGTGTACACACAGCCTCAGTCAGCTTTGCTCTTGGGCTTTCCCCCTCGACAGCAGCACTTCCTGATGCAAAAGCTGCATGTTTTGAGGAAGAGGAAGGAGAGCAGCAGGATGAGAGCCAGGAGGAAGACCAGCACGTCCAGGCAGGAGTACTGATACCAGGCCAGCTGGTGGGCCTGGACCCGCAGGTGTTTTGCTCCTTTGTTCCTCATGGTGAACTCGATCCAGAACACGGCCTCGTCTATCGGGCTGATGGGTCTGTCATGGTGGATCCTGGACAACCTCAGGGCATTCTCCTTGTACCTGTCCCAACGCAGCCAACGTACACACAACACCTTAAAAACCACTGTAATTTTGCGCCACTGTGTATATACACCTCCTGTGTATATATTTTTTTGTAATCTTGTTTCATTTTTTATTATTATGTCACAAATATGTTCTTTGTTTGCTCCTTTCTGCCACAGTGAATTCTATGTTTGTAAATCTTGCATAGCGATTTAACCTGATTCTGGTTAGCAGTGATGTCATCAGTTAATTAATCACACTTTTCCTTGCTGAGTATGAAAACGGCTTACGAAGGGTCGTTAATGACGGCTTTGAGCCCGTCCACCAGGTCCTGGGTTTGCATGGAGTTGAAGTCCATGACGACTGCGGCTCCTTTGGTCTTCATGTGAGCCATGTTGTCAGGCTGATCAACGAACAAGGGGATCCCCACCATAGGAACCCCGTGGTAGATGGCTTCATAGATCCCATTGGTTCCTCCGTGCGTGATGAAAGCTCTGGTTTTGCGGTGGCCTTGTAGCCAAAGTGTACGGGGAGAGGAAGGTATCACATGTCAATGTGGCCACTTGTAAGGTTAAATAATGACATTGTTCTGTATTATGTAGCATCCCACCCATGGTTTAGTTGATTTGCACATTAGGTTTATTACTGATTAAATGGTTAATAGTTGTGGGGTACCCAGCAGGTCGTTCTGTGGTATCCAGGTAAATATTCTTGTGTTGTTCCCCAGGGTCTCTGGTTTTTCCCCGCCATGTCGCCACAGAACCTGGCCACAGGAAAACATTCACACACACTGAGAACATTGACAAAGAATGCTTTAATGACGGAGTTATGGGTATTGTAGTTGTTTGTGCCTTTGGCCTTCAGTTTCAGCCTACAGTTTAGGGTAATAGGTAATCACTAATCCAGGTTCATTGTTTCTGAGCTGGAAAGGGTTGTGACCACTGGGGAACAGTGTAGAGCAGGGGTGGGCAATTCCGGTCCTCGAGGGCCGCTGTCCTGAAGGTTTTAGATGTTTCTCCCTTCCAACACACCTGCATCGAATAATTTGTCGTTATTAGGCTTCTGCTGAGCTTCATAATGACCCATTCATTTGAATCAGGTGTGTTGGAGCAGGGAAACATCTAAAACATGCAGGACATTGGGCCTTGAGGACCAGGGTTGAGAACCACTGGTGTAAAGGCAAGGCAGTAAACAAGTACGTAGAAGTGAAGCTAGTTCGTAGCCCGTGACTAGTCTGACCTTCTGTGGAATCTGAGCCAAGGCTGAGGCGATCATATCGCTCATCTCCGTTGTCATATTCTTGACCATGGACCCAAGGGTGAAGACCACAATACCATGGTCTCCTGAGCTTTGCACAAACTCCTCCATATCCTGACGATACAGGAAGTGAACGTAAAAAAAATGGTGTCTCGTCATCTTCGGATATTTCAGATATTAACACAGATGCAGACTGATGATAGATGGTTTTAGGTGAACCCCATACTGGTACCTTCGGTAAAGGTTTGGCCGGTTTACAGTGGATCCCTCCCACAAACTTAAAGTTAGGCAGGAAGGGGCGGGGGTACTCAAAGTCCCAATATGTGCGGATCAGCCATATATCTGCTTTGCCCATTGTCTCACAAAAAGACACTGGTTTCCCTGTTGATTGGCCGGGCAAAACGTTTCAGCAGAACTGACACGGTAGTCATTTTATCAATTCATTCATGGAAGGATTAGCAGTTCATTGACTTGGCTTTCCCTTAAAACATCTCACACTGCAAGTCCACCTCTTAACCCACACGTCAACCTAGATTCGGTAACACTTGGTGTTGATCTCACCTTTGACCTCGCTGTAGAAGCGGTCCAGTTCCCTCCACAGGACGCGCGCGAACGCATCCTGAGACGCGTAAAACAAGAAGTTCCAGATCCTTTCGGAGAAGCTCATCCGGTCGGTGTACTTGAGCATGGCTCCTGGAACGTAGGAGGGGGGGGCGGGCATCTGACCGCACAGCCTCTCCCAGGTGTAAGCGTTGGAGAAGCGCAGGGTGTAAACCAGAGGGATGTCCAGAACGTCCGCCAGCAGGTCGCTGCAGTAGTAGATGGGATCGGCGAGAAGGAGATCGTACTTGGCCTCCTTCAGTTTCCCCATGACGCTGTCGGACTGCAGGAGACCGGCGCACACCTTCAAGGACAGTTTCATATCCCTCTGCATGAGGTCGTAGAACTTGACATGGAGATGAAACAGGTTCAGATGCTCCATCTCGTACATGGAGAAGTGAATGAACTCCTCCAGGAAGTCGTTCATCTCCTCGACGGAGGCCGTCACGTTGAACGGTTCGTAGTTGAAGCGAGAGGGTTCCTTGGGGTTCATGAAGAGGGTGGCGCTCTGAATAAGGACCGTCACGTTGTGTCCCCTGTCCAGCAGAACTTCCAGGACCGGCTTGAGGTTGATCCAGTGACTGCCTTCGGTGTGCCAAACTAAGATGTTTCCTCCATCGGCAGTCTCTGCCAACCCCAGGAGGAGCATGGACGCTGCGAGCCACCGTGCTAACTTCATGGTGACTGTATGTACATATGGAAAGGTGGAGAAGTCCTGAAAACTACATTGTCAACTCGACAAATCATTAACTGTGATTTTGAACCTTGAATGGATGCTCTCTGATCACATGATAATTCTGCCTGCCTGGAGTGGTGAAGACTAAGTACACAAAGGGGAGGAGGGGCTGAAGTGAGCAGTAAAACTATATTTATACTTCTGGCTTGTCATAGGAAGTCAACCCCTTGACCCAACCAGAACTGATATATGAATGTTTCAGCTGTTCGACAATGATAACGAAAGCTGATTGTGCAACATGCTGTTTACTTTAACCCAATTCCTTATTCCTGAATGTGTGAAAGACAGGGAGGCATAATTCAGAACGCCAGAGTCGTATGTCTGTGTGTGGGTATTTACTAAAACAAAGTTGTGAATTTTGACATATTTCCATGGACAAATTCCTCCCATTCCATATGTTTTCGTGCGTGCTGTTTCATCAACCTCTGTGTTTAGCATCTCACACAGACAACGCCAAACACAGAGGTAACTTATTATTTAAGAATGAGACAGCTGATTTCAGTTTGAGGTCCAAGGTCATCTCTTCTATAATGGCTTTGTGGGTGTTTTTCCTCAGAAATGTCACCACCTAGAGAGTGGGGGTGTAAATCTCTGCCTCTGACACTTTGGCCCCATATTGTCACATTGTGGAGCCCCATTGTAGCGTTCGTTCCAGGAGTGTCTGGAATAACAAGGAGGATTTAAATGTCTAATTTCTATTTCTTCCCCAGCTTGTTTTGTGTGTTGTGAACTGTCAAAGTCTTGGTTGATTTAATACAAGTTATTATGTTTCTTTTTTCTTTCTTTTTCTCTGTCTCTCTCTGTCTCTCTCTGTCTCTCTCTCTCTCTCTCTCTCTCTGTCTCTCTCTCTCTCTCTCTCTCTCTCTCTCTCTCTCTCTCTCTCTCTCTCTCTCTCTCTCTCTGTCTTCCCATTGGAGTCCGGTGAAGATCTCCTCTCTCTCCACCATCTTTCCTCCTCCGCCATTCTAGTGCAAGGGTGTGGGTTACAGCGTGTTGCCTTTTGAAGTAGACATTTGCATAATCAGATTAGGACCTGGGATTGTCAGTGTGGTCTCCCTGTAAGAAAGTGCTTCAGCGGCGAGAGGGAGCTGTCCAGCCCAACAATAGGGGTGGGGGGGGTGTGGGGGGGGGTCGTGTCTCCCTCTCCCCATCCCTCCCCCCCCCCCCCCCCCCCCACACACACACACGCAGCAGCGAGTTTGCACCTGCATCCCAAACCGAGGGACGGTCATCTCCCCGAACGCCTGCGTCGGAGCGATGGAGTGAAAGAGAAAGGAGGGGGAGAGAGAGAGAGAGGGAGAGAGCAAGGAGGGAGGGGGCGTTGGGGTGGGGAAAATATTTAAACATGCAGAGTGTGAATTGGCTTTAAGGGGATAAAGAGCTCAGGGCCTATCGGTTGGCACCCAGCTCCAGAAATTCTTTTTCACAGGCGTCTCTGCCGGGAGAGCGAGGGCCTGCCTGCACTGATCTGGTCCATTGTGATAAGCGATTCGGACAGTGTGCTAGACGACGATAAGGAAATGTGCTCTCAATAGACGATTACCCACATACTTGGGAGAGAATAGTCAATCGGGCAATATACTTGAGGAGATGAGCAGCATACAGATTTGATATTTCCTCCCTATTTTTTTTTTGGAAAGGTGTTCGATAATTCTTGGGGAAACTTCTGGAAGTAACACCGACTGTGTGTAAATATTTTCCCTTCTAATAAAGAATAGCAGCCAGCACTATATGAATGAATATTTGTTTGTGTGCTTCACATGAAAGAGGTTGTGATGGGGGGGGGGGTGACGTTCATTGAAAACAGCGTTTAACTGATATTACAAATTCTCACAAGCACCGGGAGAGCTAATGCTAATGCGGGGACAATGTATAGACAGAATGGAAAATTAAAAGCCAAATCAGAATCAGAATCAGGTTTAATCGCTATGCAAGATTAACAAACATAGAATTCACTGTGACAGAGAAGATCAACATAGAACACGTAGCCTTGTAGTACAGTATGGCTTGATTCACCTGTCCTCTCCCACTGGCCTGTGTGTGTGTGTGTGTGTGTGTGTCCAGCTGCCCTTAGCGCCGTGTACACACCATTAGTAGGTCTAACAGTGGGAAGAAAGAGGCGAAAGCCTTAAAATCAACTGCTTGTTTACCCTTCAGCTCAGCGGGAGCAGCCATTTGGCAGGAAACAGATCTGATTTCCACGGCGACAATAGGCGATTAAGGATGTAAATGTGTGACCTCGGCGCCTTTCGCTGATGACATCACAGCTCAAGGGGTGCGAGTCAACAAAGGAGGATTGTTTGATTGGTTTGAATTTGTCAGTTATATCTTTTTATGGATTCATTCTCGTGTTTTTCTTTATCGGATTACCTCCTGTAACATTTATCGCAGAGTATCACGAGGCTTACTTAGCCCTCTAATGTAGTTTAATAATTGCATATAAATGGGGAAAAAATCAACCTTCAATTGGTGTATTTGTCAGTAAAAATATTGTCAATAGAGTGAACCACTATTCCATTCACGGGCAGCATTTTACATGGCACAAGGTTTATCCAGGAGGAGTGAGCTGGTATCAGATCATTTTGTATTGTGTGTGGTTAGGAACCCTGTTAGTATCTAAAGCCTGCCTGTATCAATGAGCTGGTCGTGTGTTTGGTCAGTGGTCAGAGTTTGACCAATGGCTGACCCTGTGACTTCAGGCCACAAGTTAAGCTGTTCTTTCTACCTCTGGGCCTGGACACAGGACAAAGGTCATAGGGCAGCGCTGTGTCTACAAGGCCTTCAGAGGGCCTGTAGTGGACAATCATGGCTTGACCCATTGAGCAGGGACAACAGTGTTTTGTCCACGATCAGGACGAATAACGGAGGGAGCAGGTGCGCTCTTGACTTGGGTCGTTTTGGGGATTTGTGTGCGATACAAACATGGCGTCAGATGTGAAATGCAATGCGAGGGTCTCCATCTAGAATCCGGTAGCTTCTCTCTCAAAAATCCAAATATTGGCAACCCGATTGATGAACAAATAATTTATTAAATTCCAATAAATAACATATAAATAACATATTCACAAATAAATCCAAATAATTTACAAAAACATATCGAAAAACAAGAGTCAAATAATAATCTTTGGCTACATGACATGCCTGTACAAAAAGAGCAAATGTTTAAATAGTTCAGCGGACAGACGGTCCTTCAAAATGAAATTCAAAGAGGATTGTTTTCATTCAGCGTCTCAATCCCTGGAATCCCAACGGATAAGAAAGTGAGTCGTTTTATTTATTGTAGTGCTTAATCCTATCTAGTCCTGGAAACAAGTAGGGTTCGGATTCATTCTCATCATGAAATCGGCAGGTTTTTCGTAAATATGCTGTAGTCCCTGGTGAATCGGACGCTCCTTTATCAAGAAAATAAAACACCTTTCTAGAACATTCTTAGGACATTCGCACATATTTTTTAAAGCTCCCTCCGTCCCAATTCCAACTGACAGGCGCGTTAACTGAAGACATGAAGGCAGAAGACATCCATGTTATATCCATGCAGACTACAGATTGAATTTAAAAGGCTCCCCCCCCGCTCTCCACATTCTTAACATTTCAACACTTGATGGACAAGGGAAGCTACAACCAGCAGGTTCATTCTGCTGGTACACAAACATATCCTCTGCATGCCCGGCCCAGGCGCTGGTGGCAACTCAGCTCAAAGCCCAATTAGAGTCTGGAGATGGGAGGGAGGCCGTAACAACCTCACCCAGGTACCCAGCGCTCCGGATGCCCCTCTGGAGGGGGTCAAAACCTCCCCTCTACCAGGCCTCGCTGTCACAGCTGGATCCAGGGGAAGGGGCGTCCGTGTCGCTGGCCAGGCCCAGGCCCCAGGGCCGGGAGGAGGCAGTGAGACGCTCGACGTTGCCCCTGAGGAAGGTGAGCAGGGCGTTGGGGGAGTGGGAGGCAGGCTGGCCGCTCTGGCTCTCCAGCAGTTGCACCAGGAAGTTGATGTAGCGCATGGCCAGGCGCAGGATCTCGTTCTTGCTCAGCTTCTTCTCGGGGGGGTGGGTGGGGATGAGCTTGCGGAGCTCGGCGAAGGCCGTGTTGACGTTGTGTTGGCGCCAGCGTTCCCGGGTGTTGGTGAACACCTTCCTGGTCATGATGCTGCTGCAAGGAAGAGCAGAAACATATAAGATGCATGATCGTGCCACAGTGAAAGGATTACTGAATAAAAAATGAATAAATGAATAAAAAAATAAATCAATGTAAATTACTATTTAAGTGGTCTAATTTGATGACGTCTTAGAGTAATAATTTACTAATTTACTAATTTACTATATATATATATATATTTTACTAATATTGACTGTACTGTATCCCACAATCATTTTGACTAAAATATTAATACATTTGGAAAAAAAATCTCTGAATAAATAACAGATATTTAGTGATCTAATCTGAGTTTAAATATGAAGGTTGCATGATGTTGGTCATCTAAGTACAGCGACGCCTTTGCCAAATGTCACTTCACACATTCCTAGAAAGAAAATCCCATCAGTTGAATTCCTTCCGCTTTCCCTTATTTTTCCTTCGATTTTCCGAAACCTTTACATTTTTTACAACATAAAAAAAACGACAAAAAAAACATCTGTCCTCAGAGGTAGACAAATCCTGCTTCTTATTCGGTCGTCTCACCTGAGAGAACTGCGAAGGTGTCGGGTTATCCAAATAGGTTCGTTCTCAGGTTATCCCTGCTGTAGAGGTGTGTCTAGTAGGTACATCCACTCAGTCCAGGCTTCTCATGCTCTCTGTGCTACTGCTGTGTGCGGAGAGAGAGAGAGGGAGAGAGAGAGAGAGAGAGAGAGAAGGAGGGAGAGAGGGGGATGGCTGGTGCACGCATGCATCTCACATTTTTATAGCGGCGTGAGTCCCATTGTGTGACGTCTCCCCTCCCCTCTCCCCTCCCCTCTCCCCTCCTCTCTCCTCTCCTCTCCTCCCCTCCCCTCCCCTCCCCTCCCCTCCCCTCCCCTCTCCCCTCCCCTCCTCTCCTCTCCTCTCCTCTCCTCTCCTCTCCCCTCCCCTCCTCTCCTCTCCCATCCTCTCCCCTCCTCTCCCCTCCCCTCCCCTCTCCTCTCCTCTCCTCTCCTCTCCCCTCCTCTCCTCTCCTCTCCCATCCTCTCCTCTCCTCTCCCCTCCTCTCCTCTCCCATCCCCTCCCATCCTCTTCCCCCCCCTCCCCTCCCATCCTCTCCTCTCCAGCCTGAAGCATTGTGTAAGGTGTTAACTCCAAAGTGATGCTTCTACAGCGGTATCCCCTCGGTGAAGGGAAAAACCCTGGGAGTTTTGCTTTTGACAGGATCGTGCGACCAAAGGGAACGCAACAATTACGACAATTACAATCTCAACGAACAGAATAGAAACCTAGAATAGAAACCTTTCTTTAGTTCAACGCCCACTGCCATTTCATGGGAAATATGCCAATTCATTCCTGAACAGGAAGTTTCTTTTACAGCGTACAGCAGGCGATGGTGAATCCAAGATTCAAGTCTCGTTAAAGTGAAACTGAGATGTTTCTCTGCTCGATCCTCTCCTAGCACTTTCAAAACCCTGGCTTCCAAAGCTCGCCACGGCTACTTCAGCCAGCCAGTCCGTCCTTCGTACTGCTAACGACCGCCGCCATTGAATTCACCCCCCCGATCACCGCACAAAAGGTAAAAAATACCACATCCAGATTGACAAGTTGAACAATGTGGGTTTTGTTATGACTATGGTAATCTTGTTTAGCCATCCCAGGGCCCACGCATAAATTACAGGGAACATGGGGAACACCAATTCTCTGGGTCACAGGCACGAACGCGGGCTTTCTCTCTCCTTTCCTCTCCCCTCCCTCCTACTTTCAACCTCTACGCAGATCCAAAAAAACCAAACCCACCACGTCTAGTTTAACCAATTGTCACTGTTCCTTTTTTTTGTTGTTTTTTTTACACCCTTCAAGTGTTGTTTGAAAGACGCAACCTTCCAGAAAAGTCTCTCTCTGTGTGGAGTAGAATTTACATAATCCGATTAGGGCCGGGATTAGCCCGGGCTTGGAGAACAGGCCCGATGGGGCCCGGAGATGAATTGGTGCCATTCACAGGCCTTGCTGCACTTCCAAGGGGCTGCACCTGCAGGGGGCTGCTGGGACTCCTCGGCCTCTCCGGGTCCTTCGCTGCAGGTCTGCAGACACACTCACAGCAAGGCCCCCCCCTTCCAGCCAAGCCGGGGCCCTTCCAGACCCCCCCCCCCTCCTCCAACCCCCCACCCCGGCCGGCCCCTGCGCTAGACCCGAGGTGCGGCCCAGCCCTCACCGCGGAGATATGGTTTCGTGTTGGGTTGGCCCGGGTTCGAGTTGTGCGGCTCTTGACTCGTGACATGAAACGTTAAAAGCAGCTGTGTTTAAGCGTTTAAAGGGACAAGATGTGGCTTATGTGTCTTGATCCGAGTTGGTGTTCAGTTTAATTCCGTTCACCTCACGAACGTCCAGGAAAATCCAAGACGATGATTGCGCGTGTTTTAAAATAGTACAGATGTTATGAGAGTAACGGGTGGGGTGTGTGATTGGGAGGGGTCGGGGGGGGGGGGGGGGGGGGGGGGAATCCAAAACGCAACCAAAAACAAAGTCAAGTACGAGAAGCGTCGTTGCGCTTCGGCCAGAGACACCCTATCAGGCCCTCTATCAGGTTCTCTCAGGAGAACGGCCTGCTGGGATATATAAAACGTCAGTCCGGCCATATGACCTTTAGAAACCGGGGAGGGGGGGCGGGGCCTGGAAGCCCAGCTTCTAAAGGTTAGGTTTGAACAGCCTGTCAATTCTCACAGTATGTCTTCTATTCACGGCGACGGGGACAGGGACGTTAGCGGCGGGGGCCACTGCTGCGCCGTATCACGCCCGCTGTTTACCTAGCCTGCGCTGGCACCTCTTAAAACCGCCGGCTCCTTTTGTTCCTCCGCCATTTCAAAAAAAAAAACCTTTTCGCTGACTTTTGCAAGGGGGGGGGGGGGGGGGGGGGCGGGTTCGCTCTCGAGCAGAGGCGGTGTTTCCAAAAAGGAGAGAGAAGACGGAGGGGCCGGGGGTTGGGTTCGTCGGCGCGGGGGGGGGGGGAGGAGGCCGCGGCGCTACGCTAGCCGCGCCTGGGCGGATGTGGATGCGGTGGGAGGAGGAGGAGGCTGGCTGGCTGGGCTGGCAGAGATCGGCGTCCCCTGGGGGGGGGAGTGGGAGGGGGGAGGAGGGGGGAGGGGGGAGGAGGGAGGGGGGGGGGGGGGGCTCTTTGTGCGGGGCTCATTCCTGCGGGAGCCTGGCTTCAGTATGCTGGCTCGCCAAGATAAGCGCTCCCTCCGCACGCTGAGAGCAGCTGATAAGGGGATTGAAGCGCTCGAACGAGGGGGTGGGGGGGGTGGGGGGGGGGGGTTGTGTGTGTGGGGGGGGGGGGGGGGGGAGGGGGGAAACGATCGTTTGAGCCCCCGAAATGGGAGACTTTATCAGTTCAACTGGGAAAAATGTCAAGGGAAATACCCATTTTGCTTGGAAAGAAAAAAAAAAGTGGAGGGTTTCTATGACGAAATAGAATAAGGGCTAAATATAACCTTGCGTTAAAGACAATACATCTGGACGTAGAATCTGACCGGCTTCTGAATTTGGACGGTAAAATAGGCGTTCGTGTCAAATTGGTTTCCCAAAGAAAACGAGTTGAAACCTAATTATGAAGTATTCAATACAATCATACACATTATCACATTTAAACTCCAAATACGATCAACTGACCCATGAAAACATATAACAGGAAAATATTTGGTCCCTGAACGCTATATCACCAACGCTTTCTGAGGTCTGTTTTGCCTTGACAACACTGTGCTGTTTTTAAGAGTCTCCCTCGTATAGAACCTGTTCCTCGGACCGCCATTCATATTGAAATGCAGTCTGCCTCACTACAATAAAGCCTTTTGAACTGGTTGTGTGGTATTCTGGTGGAGTGTATCTCCAGTAACATGGCTTATTGTTGGTAAACACGGTAGTAGAACTCCTGAATGGGGACTTTACTGCACCGTAAGTCCACCTGCTGCTGGTCTCCAACAGGAAGCAGACTAGAGACTGCAGACTGCGATGTACTGGTCACTGAACAATGGCTAAAAATATATATGAATGGATGAGCAGTTCAACAAACCCTAACTAATAGAAATAACCGGAATAAAAACATTTATTTTTAGACATCATACGACACCCAGTCAATAACTACAACACTTGTCGAGCATAGCTTAATTTAACCTGAAATAACTTGTATTATAACTGTATTATTTGTTTATAAAATGAGCGGTTAAACAGCGTCAATGAAGAACATTTCCTTGAACCTGCGCCTGTGTCACTGTCCCGTCTAGAAAAACCTCAGTCTGGTTTGACCATCGCTCCGTCCCGGAACCTTCTCAAAGCTGAGCTTTCCTCGCTTCAGGGGCGTCAACGCTGGAAAACATGAGACCACCATCAAATAGAATCGTTCGTTTCCCTCACATTTGTACTTCCAATCACTCTTAGATGATTCGATTCAACTTTAATGTCATTACACATGTACAGGGTAATGAAATACAGTTAGCATTCCAACCAGAAGTGCAAAACAGGTAGCATAAGCAGAATATACAGAGCATGTACAAGGTATTAAAAGTGATTTGTAAGTACAAATATACAGATGTATTGTACAAAATTCTACAGTATTTGCAGTGTTATATGTACAGATATATAAGGTACTATATGCAGATGTGCAAAATGGAAAATGGAACAGATAGTGCAAAATGGTAAAGATGGTGCAAAAAGCTCTTTACATACTCTATATTCTGCTTATGCTGCCTGTTTTGCACTTCTGGTTGGATGCTAACTTCATTTTGTTACCCTTTACTTGTACCTGTGTAATGACATTAAAGTTGAATCTAATCTAATATATTACACAGCTTTAGCCGAGAAGCTAATGTTGCGCCTGTAGCATAACATTCACGCTTCGACGTTACCTGAACTGAACATCTCTCCTCCGGCCGCCACCCTCTTCCTCTCCTGCCCCGACCGGACATGATTCCCGTATCCGGGGGATCCCACCAGGCCGCCGAGCCGCTGGGCTCCCACGTAGCTGGGGTTCACCTGGTCGCTTGACCACGGCCTGGTCCTCCTGGGGGAGGTCAGGGGGAGGTATCGGCTGCTCCCAGTGGGGCCGTGGGGGAAGGAGAAGCCGGGGTCGGTGGAGCAGGCTGGATCCTGGAGCCTGAAGCTGGAGCCGGAGAAGGCGTGCTGGAAGGGGAGGCTGGCGGCGCCTGGGTGGGCTGGTTCTCTCCTGGAGCCGTACGCCTCGCCACCCGTCCAGCTGCGTTCTCTCCCTTCTCCTCCTCCTCCCGGAATCCTCCCACCGCTCTCCCCCTCCTCCTCCTCCTCCTCCCCCCAGCGATTGTCGTTCCACCAACCCTGCCGGACGCCGGAGCTCTCAGAGCCGAAGAGGTGGCTCGAGTCCACCTGGAAACCTGCCTGGTCGTCGGGTGTTGAGACAGGGTGGTAGGGGTGGAAGCCTCCTGCTACGCTCCCAGCGCAGGGGGAGCCGGGGGGGAAGACGTCCAGGGCTCCAGGGGGGGCCTGTGGGTGCTGGTAGCGGTGGAGCTGGTGGTGTTGGGGCTGGTGGTGGTCTCTGGTTATCCAGGGAGGGCTGGGGTAACCGGGGGCAGTCTGAGGGAGGCTGAAGTGAGACTCCGGAGGGGAGGGGGTGGTGGGGGTGGTCGGCTTGTACAGGGATGTGGTTTTGCTGAACAGCTGGAAAACAACATTTTTTAACCTATTGTTGTGTTGTTTTTACTGTGTATAGTGTGTGTCTATTTATTGCGTTTTTATTATTGCTGTGTACTGCACTTTGGTCCACCATGTTGTTTTAAAGTGCAATAGAAATAAAGTTGGATTGGATTGGATCGAGTGGAGATCGACTGATCTTAAAGAAGGACTTTGAGAAAAGAGGGAGACCACAGAGAGAGGCTCTTCCGGTCACCTTGACGACTTTGAGGGGGACTTCAGGCAGCAGCTCCTGTAACTGGGGCAGAGGGGCCCCCAGGAGCCACTGGAGGGACGGGGCCCTGCTCAGCATCATCTGGGCCACCATGGGGTTCACACACGGGAAAGCTAGGAGACACTTCTCCTCCTGAGAGAAACACACACACGCAGGCCGACGAAACACACACACGGACACGCACAATAAGGCAGCCACGCATTCGTATACACGCCGACGCATGCAAACACAAACGTACATGAATGAGGCAAGCTTGGGCGCAAACGCAGCAATCAACACACCTGTGAACACACACGTAGACACACACACACACACAGTTTCCACCCCTCTCTCAGCTCTAGTACCTCCGAGGGGAGTACAGACAGCCATTCTCTACTGAGGTAGGTAAAGGCGTCCGTTTGACTGGACATCAGGGTGCGGAAGGATATCTGGATGATCCAACCAGCTACATCCTCCATCCGCGGCACGATCAGCACCTGACCACACGCAGATCAAACCCCATCCAACTTTATTTACATCACAGAACAAGGACAAAGTGGAGATAATGTAAGAGTCAGGTGGCTCAGCAGGTTAAGGCGTTGGCCTCGTGAACGGAAGGTTGTGAGATCGAGCCCCCGCTGTGGCTATATGACTTTGTGTCCTTGGGCAAGGCACTTCACCCGACTTGCCTCAGGGAGAATGCCCCTGTACTTACTGTAAGTTACTTTGGATAAAAGAGGAATTATTATTATTGTTTGTCCCGCAGTGGGGGTATTTCAGTTTGCAGCAGAGCACAATACAGCACTAGTGAGTTTAAATATATAAAATAAATACAAGATACAAGGTGGGCCTCCTTTACAGCAGTGGTCCCCAACCCTGGTCCTCAGGGACCCCCACTGTCCTGCATGTTTTAGGGGTTTCCCTGCTCCAACACACCTGATTCAAATGAACGGGTCGTTATGTAGCTCTGAAGAATCCTGGTAACGAACATGCGTTAGAATCAGGTGTGTTGGAGCAGGGAAACGTCTAAAACATGCAGGACAGTGGGGCCCCTGGGGACCAGGGTTGGGGGACCACTGATCCACAGGTTATGTTTGCGAAAGTCAGTGTTTCACCTTAACGTCCAGATCTTCAGACTTCAGGCCGAACAGCACCAGAGAGGAGTAAATCAACACCAGGTTGTTGAAGGCCTCGCTATCCAACCTGCATCCGCAGAGAAACCCCATACACATGAGACAGAACCCAGCTATGAGATATACAACCTACATTATTACATTTAGTCATTTAGCAGACGCTTTTATTCAAAGCGACTTACAGCAAGTACAGGGACATTCCCCCCCTGAGGCAAGTAGGGTGAAGTGCCTTGCCCAAGGACGCAACATCACATAGCCACAGGCGGGGTTCGAACTCACAACCTTCCGACCATGAGGCCAACGCCTTAACCCGCCACCTGAACCCCTGTTTACATGAGTGTTATTTGTGTGTGTAGTTGTGTACGTGTGTGTGTGTGTGTATTGGCCCACCCTCCTCCCTGGCTGTCCGGACAGTGGATGAGGAGCCAGCAGCAGCTGTACTGCAGAGAGAGAGCCATCAGCCTTAACACCACGCCCTCGCACGCCCGCCCCTGGCACAGCTCGTCCTGCTGCTGCAACACACACACACACATACATTACTAAACACGTGAATACACATTCAATAACCCACACATACACTGTGTTACAAATTATTATGCAAAAAAGTGTTCAGATTCAGAATAGGGAGGGGAAACTCCTTCGTATCAACGGCACACAGTCTCGCAAAGCACACAAGGGTAAGGGTGTGAGGTAAAAGATTAGAAAGTGCACACACAGGGAGTGCAAGAGCGGTAAAGTAAGATTTTTTGGTTCGTCAGTTTAAACTCGTGAATGGTAACGCGTCTCATGGCTCTGTACATCACTGAAAGCAGTTGAAGACACCTGCGCTAATTCGTTGGGCAGGTAAGTCCAATTCAAACCTGACTGGAAAATCACGATGGCCGCCATTCCTACGGATCATTGTGGAAAATCGGAGAAAATATGACTTGCGTCATAATTTGGAACAGAGTGTACATTGGACAGCCGTAGAAAACACCCCCCCCCCACCCCCCCACCCCCTACCCACCCACCCACACACACACATACAGTTACACAACTGAACAAACGTTGAACTGGAGGAATATGATCCCTGTCCTAAGGGGGGAGTGGGTGGGGGGTGGGGGTGGGGTAGTGTTGGGTTTCCACGGTAAACGGCACTGGATCTCCCACGGAGATGGACGACCTACCTGGATGAGCACAGCCGTGCTCTCGTCCACTGTGACCACTGCATAGTACTGAGTCCCTCCTAGTCTCTCTAACGACTGGGAGTAGCTCCTCTCCAGCACAGTCATGTTATACCTGCCACACACACACACACACACACACGTATATTCTGTAACATGACATCCTGTAACATAACACTGGATATTCTGCAAAAGCAATACTTGTACAATTGTGTAGTACGTACATAAAAACCCACACTGCATTTAGATGGTGTATATTACAGCTCCTAGTAGTACTATGTATGACCCTATGTATGTAGTTTATCTCATGGGCCGTATATATTGTATCCCAGCACTCTTATTTTACTCCCGGCCTTTACCCCTTGTGTGTGTTTACTTACTTATTTTACCCCTATTTACATTTCACATTTACATGTATTCATTTAGCAGACGCTTTTGTCCAAAGCAAGAGAGAGCTTTTACAAAGAGCATCAGTCATTGAGCATAGCGACGTGATAGACCCCGAACACAGTGGGTTTTTTAGATCGTGATATACACATAAGACATGCACATATCGAACCGGCAACCTTGCGATTACCAGCCCGACTCCCTAACCGCTCAGCCACCGGTCCCCCCCCCCCCCCCCCCGGCCCTGATGACAGTGGAGACTCACCTGGCCTCCAGCAGGTGCAGCAGCAGGGGACAGTTCAGCAGCCCCTCTGTCACAAACACTGTGTAGGGAACCTTCAGCTCCAGAGGCCAAGAGGCTGCTGGGTCATCGTCTGAGGGACGAGCACATTACATTTCATTCAGCAGACGCTCTTATTCAAAGCGACTTACAGTAAGTACAGGGACATTCCCCCTCAGGCAAGTAGGGTGAAGTGCCTTGCCCGAGGACACAACCTCATTTTACATTTACATTTATTCATTTAGCAGACGCTTTTATCCAAAATCTATCCCCCACATCATGTTGGCACAGCTGGGGTTTGAACCAGGGACATTCTGATTATTACATTTGCATTAATTCATTTATCAGTGCCTTGCCCCCTAGCGAGAACACTGAGCACTGACCGGTGTGGTGGAGGGTCGTGCGGAAGCTCAGGCAGCAGAGGCTCCTCTCCCTGCAGACGGACCTCCAGGGGGAGGGGGGGGTGTGGTCGTACTCCGCCACCAGAGAGAAGCTCTGCCAGGGGAAGTCCGCGCCCACGTGCCGGCCAATCACCACCATGCATGTGCTGCTGCGCAGGCTGGCCCACACACACACACACACACACACACACACACACATCAATACACACCGACAAACTTCCATTTTTTCTCCCTAGTGAGTTTTTCTGGGAGTTTTTCCTCGTCTTCTTTGAGGGTAAAGGTTGGTTGAGGGGCAGTTCTACGGGCAAATGTGAAGCCCTCTGTGACATTGCTTGTAAAAAGGGCTGTGTTGATTTGATTTGATCAATACACACCGACAAACGCAGAGAGGTCGTTTAGAGCAGTGGTTCTTAACCTTGTTGGAGGTACTGAACCCCACCAGTTTCATACGCGCGTTCACCAAACCCTTCTTAATGGGTCGTGTCATCACGAATCATATGAGTTGGATGTGTGTGTTGACCTCCGCCGAACCCCTGAGACTGACTCACCGAACCCCAGGGGTTCGATCGAACCCAGGTTAAGAATCACTGGTTTAGAAGAAGCCAACCCAAAGCGCTAACTAACATTAAATCGACCGCCCAATAAGTCGTTTGTGGATATGGTTTGTAGTTGCGTTTCAGGGAAAGATTTTCAGAGCGCTACCTGTTCAAAACTCTGGCTTTATCTAACTTCTTCTTGCCCTCCACTGGACTCAAAGCTGATACAGTGTGACCTGCAACGCACACACAATCCCAATTGAAGATACCTCAAGAATCCTTGACATTTACGGCTGTAGATTATGCAAAGTACATGGTCAAAGTGCATTTCCATACCCGTGGCTTGGGATAGGCATTCGACGATCATGGCTGTAGTACAGTCGCTGCCTGATGTCACGATAACCAGAACCTAGAACGCAGACAACATCAGTAACAAACACTTCACAAGTGGGACACTGATGCTGTTTTGAAGGCTGACTTTGGACGCCTGGTTCCTTCCGTTCCGTAACCAGGCGGTAACGTGTTCCTGCAACTCCAGGATCTTGGGGTTGGGCTCCCGGTTCTTCTGGCTGAGGAACAGGAGAACCTGAAGTCTTCGGCTCAACTGCCCCAGACCCTGGTCTGGTCCCTGGCTGACACACGCACCACTGGCCCTGGACAGGAAGTCTGGAACAACAGCACACATCAGGAGGGCAAACAGGACGGCCTTGAACGAGGGAGGAGTATGACACGTAGTGGAAAAGGTTTCAGAGGGAGTCATCTGGAGACTGTTCTATCTATGTTTACATTCTTGTGCCCTATAAAAGAAGGTCCTCTCGCCTTCAGACAGGAGAGAGCCATGATGGAGACCTAAGCCTTTTACTGTCTTCATTTTGTTGCCAGAGGTCTGGTCATTTCTCTCCCAATCTGCAGGTTGTTAAATACTTTCTTCATCAGGGTCTACACCAATCTATATAATTTTACTCATTCAACCTGTGATTTAATCGGAGTCCATTTAACGCCAGACAATCAGTTCATCTCCACCAAGTATCCCAGCATGCTAGAGGGGTTGAATACTGACCCACGGCGGTGTTGAGGTCACACTGGAGCAGAAGGTCCTTCGCCGTCACCAGGACGTGGATCGCGGCCGCCTGCTTGTACATCTCCTCGTGGTCTGCCGCACACAGGATCAACCACAGGATCATCCACAGGATCAACCACAGGATCAACCACAGGATCATCCGCAGGGTCAACCACAGGATCATCCACAGGATCAACCACAGGGTCAACCACAGGATCAACCACAGGATCATCCACAGGATCAACCACAGGATCATCCGCAGGGTCAACCACAGGATCATCCACAAGATCAACCACAGGATCAACCACAGGATCAACCACAGGATCATCCACAGGATCAACCACAGGATCATCCACAGGATCAACCACAGGATCATCCACAGGATCAACCACAGGATCATCCACAGGATCAACCACAGGATCAACCACAGGATCAACCACAGGATCATCCACAGGATCAACCGCAGGATCATCCGCAGGATCATCCGCAGGGTCAACCACAGGTTCAACCACAGGATCATCCACAGGATCAACCACAGGATCATCCACAGGATCATCCACAGGATCAACCACAGGATCATCCACAGGATCAACCACAGGATCAACCACAGGATCATCCACAGGATCAACCACAGGATCATCCACAGGATCATCCGCAGGATCAACCACAGGATCATCCACAGGATCATCCACAGGATCAACCACAGGATCATCCGCAGGATCATCCGCAGGGTCAACCACAGGTTCAACCACAGGATCAACCACAGGATCATCCACAGGATCATCCGCAGGATCATCCACAGGATCAACCACAGGTTCAACCACAGGATCAACCACAGGATCATCCACAGGATCATCCGCAGGATCATCCACAGGATCAACCACAGGATCAACCACAGGATCAACCACAGGGTCAACCACAGGATCAACCACAAGATCATCCACAGGATCATCCACAGGGTCAACCACAGGATCAACCACAGGATCATCCGCAGGGTCAACCACAGGATCATCCGCAGGGTCAACCACAGGATCAACCACAGGATCTACCACAGGATCAACCACAGGATCATCCACAGGATCATCCACAGGATCAACCACAGGATCATCCGCAGGGTCAACCACAGGATCAACCACAGGATCAACCACAGGATCATCCACAGGATCAACCAAGTTAAGGCGCTGGCCTCATGATCGAAAAGTTGTGAGTTATATTCCCGGTTGTGGCTATGTGACGTTGTGTCCATGGGCAAGGCACTTCACCCTATTTGCCTCAGGGGGATTGTCCCTGTACTTGATGTAAGTCGCTTTGGATAAAAGCGTCTGCTAAATGAATATTTACTTAGGCCATTATCTAAGGCAACCACCCCCCCTAAAAGCCCTCTATGCCTACAGTACTTAAGAATAGTATGGCACTTCACGTAATCTAATGTTGTTTAGAACTATTTGTTGGTCCCCATATGGTGACTTGCCAGTGTTGTTGTTGTATCTCTTGCTTTATGTTCACAATCGTTGTGTTATGCATTTATAGTTCTTTCCTTGGCACTTATTGGTTCTAATGATGTACGATTCACAATCTAAAAAAAACACTGTGTTCGGGGTCTATCACGTCGCTATGCTCAATGACCGATGCTCTTTGTAAAAGCTCTCTCTTGTAAGTCGCTTTGGATAAAAGCGTCTGCTAAATGAATAAATGTAAATGTAAATGTTATGTGCTTGGTGGGAGGTCCAACCTCCCCTGCTGGTCTGTCTCACCGCGGTCCTGTCTCAGGCTGAGCTCCTTCTCCTGTTGCTTGAGGAGGAAGCGGGAGCCGTCCGGAGCCAGGCTGAGGAAGTCCTGGAAGGCTGCGGTGTTGAGGCCCAGCTCCCCCGCCCTGGACAGGCACGCCCGGGCCAGAGTCCTCAGCTCGCTGAACGCCCGCCGCTGGCTCTCTACCGCCCGGGAGGGAGAGGACAGGCGTCACACCGGGGCCGATGTGTTTGGCTTTGTGTTTGTTTGTGGAGGGAGTCAGGTGGCTCAGCGGTTAAGGCGTTGGCTTCGTGATTGGAAGGTTTTGAGTTCGATTCCCGGCTGTGGCTATGTGATGTTGTGTCCTTGGGCAAGGCACTTCACCCTACTTGCCTCAGGGAGAATGTCCCTGTAAGTTGCTTTAGATAAAAGCGTCTGCTAAATGAATATTTATTTATTTATTATTTATTTATAGCGTCAGGTTGGCTGAGCAGTAATCAGAAGGTCCCTGGTTCGAACCCCAGCTGTGCCCATATGACGTTGTGTCCTTCGGCAAGGCACTTCACCCTACTTGCCTGAGGGGGAATGTATGTATGGATAAAAGCTTCTGCTAAAAGACTAAATGTAAATCTTAAGAAAAATACGCTATTGTACCTTCAGCAGGGGCGCTAGTACCTGTAACTTGAACCTCGATCACTCTGCTGTCATGTCTGTCATCGAGGACAGCTATCTCATTGGTCGTGTCCTGGACTCTGATGTCACTTCCTGTGACTGCAGGTCTCTCATAGGCTGGCTTGGTATCTGGGGTCATCCTCTGTCGCATCGCAGCTGGTTCTGGTGATCGGATCGCCTTCGGAACTGAAGAAGGTCAAAGGTCCATAAACGCATAGAATAGAACCATACAAAAAGATAACATGTCAAATGTGAATTGGATGTAATGAAACAAACCCCTCACACACAACACAGCGCAGACGTAGAGCTTATACTTTAATGTGTACATACTCTGTATATTCTGATTATACTGTACATTCTATGTATATTCTGAGTATACAATTACATTCATGTTCTGTTGTAATAACTGTGCACTTCTGGTTGGATGCTAACTGTATTTCGTTACCCTGTACTTGTACCTGTGTAATGACATTAAAGTTATAATATAGAGCAGTGGTTCTCAACCCTGGTCCACAGGGCCCACTGTCCTGCATGTTTTAGATGTTTCCCTGCTCCAACACACCTGATTTAAATGAATGAGTCATTATGAAGCTCGGCAGAAGCCTGATAATGACAGTTCATTTGAATCAGGTGTGTTAAAGCAGGGAAACATCTAAAACATGCAGGACAGTGGGCCCTGAGGACCAGGGTTGAGAACCACTGATCTAGAGGACCCCGCTGCCTGCATACCTGGGGGGCTGGGGCCACTCTGGGGCACCGCAGGAACAGGGGCTCCCTGGAGGGACCTGAGCATCATGAAGCTGGTCAGGGGGTCCAGGCCCTGTGGAGGGGCAGTGAGAGAGACAGTCCTCCTGGGGGTGAGGCTGGAGGTAGGGGTGGGGGTGAGCCTCAGGGTGGGAGTGAGTCGGGGGAATTTAGCACCCTGGATGGGCTGGATGTCATCGCTTCTCCCAGGTGCGATGAGCGGGTTTGCACTGACTGAACTTCCTGTTGCATCTGTAGAATTAGCCTCCTTTCTGACTTCATCGCTGGAGGACCTATCCGGTCCTCCCGTGATTGCGCCTGCGGCTGATTGGTTCTGCCGGTGAGGCTGTGGCGGTGGAGGAGGTGGAGTCTCGCAGGGCGGCCCTGGAGGCACCGGGGGGGGCAGGGGGAGACTAAATGTTACAGCCTTGTCTTGCAGCCCTTCTGACCACCAGGCATCCTACTGTCGACCTCAGCACAAGCCCAATGACAGATAACTTACCGGAACGAGCGGAATTGACGGTGGATTCATTCAGGATAACTGGGAAAATAGCAAGCGTGGCAAGGAAAAGCTGTGTTACACCTTCATCTACATGAATTACGTATTTGAGAGAGAGAGAGAGAGAGAGAGAGAGAGAGAGAGAGAGAGAGAGAGGGAGAGAGAGAGAGACAGAGAGAAAGAGAGAGAGGGAGAGAGAGACAGAGAGAGACAGAGAGAGAAAGAGAGAGAGACAGAGAGAGAGGGAGAGAGAGAGAGAGAGAGAGAGAGAGAGAGAGAGAGAGAGAGAAAGAGAGACAGAGAGAGAGGGAGAGTGTGAAAGAGAGAAAGAGAGAGAAGGAGAGAGAGAGACAGAGAGAGAGAGAGAGAGAGAGAGAGACAGAGAGAGAGGGAGAGAGAGAGAGAGAGAGAGAGAGAGAGAGAGAGAGAGAGAGAGAGAGAGAGAGAGAGAGAGAGAAAGAGAGAGAGACAGAGAGAGAGGGAGAGTGAGAGAGTGAGAGAGAGAGAGAGAGAGAGAGAGAGAGAGAGAGAGAGAGAGACAGAGAGAGAGACAGAGAGAGAGAGAGAGAGAGAGCGCTTACTGTCCATACGGCTGGGGGACAACGGTGTGAAATCCTCCACCTCGTCACTCATAGCGCCAACAACACCAGCATGCTCCGGGCTCATGCTCTCCGTGAAGTCATGGCAACCAGTCAGCCCTTCGGAAGGCGCCGGTGACACTGCCGGGGGATCCGTTTCCACGCCAACAGAGCTCGGCTGGCCGGCGGACACCAGGGTCAAGGCCTGGGTCAGGGGCTGGAAGTGGACGGAAGGTTCCGGAAACACGGGTTCTGTCGGGGGAACACAATGAGGGTCGCCGTGGCGTTGGTCAGTTGCTGCGCAGTCAAACTGCCTTCTCGTCACTCTGAGATTCGATTCGATTCAACTTTATTGTCATTACACACGTACAAGTACAGGGTACCGAAATGCAGTTAGCATCCAACCAGAAGTGCAAAACAGGCAGTAGAAGCCGAATATACATTATATGTACACGGTATAACAGTATTTTTGTATTACAAATATACAGATATATTGTACACATTTTTACAGTATTTACAGTGTTGATATGCACAGATGTAGACAAATAGTGCAAATATAAAAAGTGACACAGTTCTGGGGAAGAAGCTTTTTCTCAGGGGCGAGGGGAGGGATAAAATGTAGAAGAACTGGAGAATTCCTTTTACTTACGTTAACATGTAGTCAATTAGCAGACACTCTTATCCAGAGCGATTTAGAACTAGTACAGGGACATTCCCCCCCTGAGGCGAGTAGGGTGAAGTGCCTCGCCCAAGGACACAAGGTCATGTTGCCAAAGCCGGGGTTTGAACCGGGGACCTTCTGATTAGTCCGTTTTACCTGTCAGCAGGAATCTCAGAGTTGGTTGGGTGTGTTTCTCTGCCATCCATAGATTCGTCTCCATCTCCTTCTGCTCTCTCTCGGACATGACACGCCTGAAACACAGACAGTCACACAGGAAAAGGAATCAACACGGTTTCCTGGCCTCACTCTCAGTTGCTGGCATCGTTTTAGCCATGAAATAAATATTAATATTAATTCAGCAGACGGTTTTATCCAAAGCGGCTTACAGCAAGTACAGGGACATTCCCCCTGAGGCAAGTAGGGTGAAGTGCCTTGCCCAAGGACACAACATCACATAGCTAGTTTGACACAGCTAATCAAACTCACAACCTTCCGATCATGAGTTCAACGCCTTAACCTGCTGAGCCACCTGACTCCCCAGTACATTAACAGCAGTTTTTCCCCCACTCTCTCCAGGTTACATGACTTACTTCCAGTAGAAGGGAGACAGGGGCTCCGCTGGGATCTTAGCAGGAGACTGAGGCATCTGGGATAGGCTGAACTTAGAAGTCGGAGTCAGGGGCAGGTCCATCTCTAACTCGGTAGGAAGCATCAGATAGCCTGCGGGTAAACAAGAACCACAATCACCAGCCAGACAAAGCACACACGAGTATGTTTTCCTTAACTTTACAGGGAAATTGAATCGTACCTGGCGAGCTGAGGACGGCCGTATGGGGACAGGAAGAGGCTGGGCTGTGCGGTACGTCAAACTGAGATATGTCCGCAGACGGACGCGTATCTGAGGGGGGAGAATGAAAGGAAAATATTGGAGCAAACAGCTTTGATCCCTGGGGTGACAGCTCCAGAGCGGGCACTACACCTGCACACTGGAGATCCAAGCAGCAGATAGGCTCATCCATCAGCTCCTGAGTAACATTCAGATCGAGGCGGGGGTTTGGAAAAGTAATGGAATATTCGGTCATCAGCGTACAGAGGTCCAGTTCAACAGGCAGCAGCAAAGACTGAAAGAAAAAAAAAAAGATTTTTGGGGGGGGGGATTAAGTGTAAAGGTTTTGGTACTCAATTTGCACCTATAACATAATTCTCCACCATATTACCTCTTCAATCGACACCATTTCTTTACCAAATACTTCCTCAGTGCTTGAAAATGTCTCTCTACTCTCGGTCTCTTCATCATCATGAGGTACTTCGTAACGTGCACAGTGCCTTAGAAGATAAAGAAACAAATAGAATCATAACGTTGATGTCTCCCTCTGAAAAACCTCCGCTCCATGTCTTTTGAGAACCTTCCAGAAGGCCAGAGACGGGCAGCGGGCTGGTGGTGGTCCCGTGGTTCCACCCAGAACCTACCGGAGTACAGTATCCTCCGAGAGGCAGCCCCCCGCGGGGCTGAGCAGAGGGTCCGGCACAGGGAGGGTCCGGAGCCTGGCTAGTTTGGCTCTCAGCGTGGGCAGGTGATTCCTGAACTGGGGCAAGCAATCGACGAGCAGAACTTCTTCTGGTAGGAGGAGATCTGCGGAAAGGGGAGATGTTTTGGTTAGACAAAACAGTTTAGGCTGGTTATAGGTCCTCATCCAGCTGGGAGTCTCTCTCAGTGACATCACTGGGGTTATAATAATTATAATAATTATTCCTTTACCAGTCACTTTTATTCAAAGCAACTTACAGTAAGTACAGGGACATTCTCCCTGAGGCAAGTAGGGTGAAGTGCCTTGCCCAAGGACACAACATCACATAGCCACAACCGAGGTTCGGACTCACAACCTTCCTCTCGCGAGGCCAACGCCTTAACCCGCTGAGCCACCTGACTCCCTCGTAAAAGGGTCAAATCTCGGATTTGATGTTCAACTCCGGCAGATGACACTATACATTTTGAATTTACCCTCGTCGATGAGTGCCTGACCCTTCGGCACTTCTGCGCTCTTGCTGAAGACTTCTTGACAGAGAGCGCCCCCCTGTTCAGCAGCCTCTCTCAGGAGCCAGGAGGCCTGGTCTCCGTCCAGGACCTGGGAGTTGGGGTTGGGGCTCGGCACCACATCGACAGCAGCCCCCTCTACCTGGGTCACCTTCACATTCAGACTGGAAAAACAACACAAAATACCGTCTCTTTCTTTTTAAGTAACGAATGGTACGAGTAAAGATATAAAACTGTTTACTTTTCCAATGAGTCTGCTAGTTGACTATTAACTCCCAAGTCTGCAAGTAGGGATCCACTGATCGACAGTTTGCAGGTTGATATTTTGTTCCCTGTCAAGAAAGATCCGTAAAAGCAGTTTAGTGATTTCAGAATTGACAGTGATTAGTAAATACTGGTTTATTTATTGATTACCGACAGATTATTTTGCCATCTCGTCGATTCGTGAGAACCTACCTCTTATCCATGGTTTTCTGAAGGTCACCTCAGGGAGGTTCCCAGTATGGGGGTAAAGGTCACTGTTGTCTAGGTTATAGGGCATCGGGAGGGCGAACAGGTGCATGGTCAACTTCTGATTTGTAGAAGCCTGCATTGAGAACTGAGTGTCAGGTGGCTGAGCGGTTAGGGATCAGAATGTTGCCGTTCGATTCCCGTCTGTGCCAAATGACATTGTGTCATTGAGTAAGGGAGGAGGGCTTCCTCACCTCATGAACATAGTCAATAGCTCTGTATCTGATGGCTGGGAAGATGGACCTGGAGACACCACACTCTTCCTCACACCTTGAACAGAATAGGGGATGAAGTAATACTATTAATATTACTAATAGCACGATGACAAGTTTAATAGCTTGATCGGTTAGTGAGATAACTTTAGCTACATGACGTCACTGCTGAAACCTGTTCAGCTGCCTTTGGCTTCGCTAGTCTAGCTAAGTTAGCGACCTTTTTCCGAAAAAAAGTTTGTCAACAACTCTTTTGTTTGTACATTTCGCACGCCGTTTTAATAAACACATTTCTAATGCTTACATTTTGGCGACCTTTAACAGTATAAATCCCGCCACGGAGTGTTTTCGTAAGAAGTGGGATTTGTAGCTCGTGCGCAGTGGTTAACAAAACAAATCAATAACTGGAGACGCAAATTTTATATATTTTTTATTTTAGGATTGTGGTTGGCATTTGAGGTTGATTTGAAGTACAAAATAATTTAACTTTGTGAATTTATTGATTTATTAAATGAAACAATATTTAAATGACAAAAACACGACATAGCCTACAGATTCACTATTAGTGCTGGTGAAATTACATTTACATTTATTCATTTAGCAGACGCTTTTATCCAAAGCGACTTATAAGACAGAGCTTTACAAAAGAGCTTCAGTTACCGAGCATAAGAACTTGATAGACCCCAACATAGCGGGCATCTAGGTTACAAAACATACAAAAATGTCAAGGTCGATAATGCCAAATGTCACCCAGGCTGCGGCATATCCTTATTATCTTTAAAGAGGAACACAAAGCATCTTCAGCCAGTCTAAGTGAGTACACAATGTATTTGTCTACTTTACACTTAAATTGTTTTGACTACATCTAAACCAATTGTCCCTCTTCGTAAAGGTAGTGTACAAGTAACCAACAATAACGACTGTGGCAAAAACTCCAATTGCTGCACCAACAAAAACGGCTGACATCATCATCAGGTAAGATGTTCCTGTAACAAAATGAAAGAAATAAAAAAACATTATCACATGAAGTGAAGTGAAAATATTAGGAACGTGAAATATGTTATTACCTTTCACTTTGGCCCAAAGAACACAAGAATGTTTAACAGCCTGTGAAATTGCAGAGAAAACTACATAAATTACATTAAAAACTACATTGACCAAAGATCCATACCACTACACAAGGTGCGCTTATCCTTACACATCTCTTATCTCTTACCCCTCTCCACTGACTGACAGCTCGTAAAATGATGTAGTAATCCGTGCCGTACTGTAGGGGAGCGTTGTAGTACCCATCGTAGTAGCGTCCATCCCCCACGCTGAAGTTCATCTCCCTCCCCACGTTCCTCAGATGGACCTGTGCTGTGATGTACTGTCCATGGAGGCCCCTCTGGTGGAGGAAGTCTGGGTTCTTTAGAGAGGAACAGTGGAACACAAGGGTTCCCTCCAGAGGCAGGACGAATACCTGGTAATGACTGCCGACAAAAAGACAAGGAACAGGTAAACAAACACATAAAAAGTGTGTCCAGACTTGAGTGTCCAGCTCAGAACACACCTTTTCCTGTAGATTTGACAACCGAAATTAGTTTGGAGAAGATCATAGCAATAAATCTGCAGTACCTGATTGGGTTTAGGGTGCTGGGGGATCTCCGTAGCCACAGAGTGGGGAATGGAGTTTCAAACTCCCTGTAAAAGACTTCGGGTGCTTGAGGAACTATCGGCGCAGCGAGATCAAATACGTCATTTTTATACGTGTTGCACAGTGGTGGAGCATTTGATATATAAAGAATATATTCGGATAAAAGTATCCGCTACATACACACAATATTACATTCACACAGATTAGGATTTGCATCTTTATTTGAAACACAACAGCAAGTCCCAGTGCTTTGGGTGTCAGTATGATAGTGAGTATCGGGGTCGTTTCTACCTTGTAAACTGGTGTTTGCCGAGACAGTGGAGGCGAACCTGGCAGACACCGCAGTGACCGTGATGGTATAGTTCGTAACAGGAAGTAAGTCCAGGCATACTTCCTGTCGGTCTGCGTCAGAGCTCAGAAAGATCTTCCTCTTGTCGTGAAAGTTCCTTTGATAGCTTCTGAATCCGCTGAATGCTACCTACACAGGCAAGTGACAAGTGAGAGTAGGAAAAATACGTTGACGTGTACAATATCTGTTCAATTACTCATAGCTCACTTTGTAGTTTTCCGTGTCCTCTTCGTATTTCTCAGCTTTCCATCTTAAACATTTGTCGTTAAAAACGGCCAGTTCGCTGATGGCTGGCTTGATTTCTGAAAGATACAAGCAGATAATATCTGTTAACTTGGCAAGACATTACAAAGTTATATTTGAGTCATTTAGCAGACGCTGTTGTCCAGAGCAAATTAAAGTAAGTACAGGGACATCGACCCTTGAGGCAAGTAGGGTGAAGTGCCTTGCCCAAGGACACAACATCATGATGACATGACCGAGATTCGAACCAGGGACCTTCTGATTACCGGCCCAACACCCTAACACACTGAGCTACTTGCCTCCCTAAGTCAAAGTGTTGACAAACAGGCAGGGGTTGAGTGTTTGCTGGCGACCCATACCTCTGCATCTCAGCGTGGCCTCCTGCCACTTCCCGGTGTTATCACACACAGACATGTTGCTGCCCCTCCAGCTACGGTGTCCCTTCAGGCAGCCATGAAGGACAGCGCTCCTGTTCTGCCAAACCACTTCCGAATTCACAGGGTGAGGGGCAGGACCGCATGTAGCTGAAGACACACAGAAGAACACATTGTGTTGTCGTTGTAATGCTTCATTTTCATTTAGCAGATGTTTTTATCCAAAGCGATATACCAACAAAAAAAACATTAAGTACAGGGACAATTTCCCTGAGATAAGGAGGGTGAAGTGCTTTGTCCAAGGACACAACATCACATACCCACAGCCGGGGTTCAAACTCACAACCTTCCTATTACAAGGCCAACGCCTTAACCCGTTGAGCCATCTATATATGTATTTCTTTTTTCATCAGTCATGCTGTGAAGGAAGTAGGAATATATGATTTATTTGCTCCTATCGGTGAAAAAATATTGAAATAAAGAAGACCCGAGTCAGATGTGAGAGGCTGTGGGAAGGTTTTTTGCCGGATTTGATTAACGCAACACCGCCCTCCACTGGAGCGGGGGAGGAGGTGCAGAAACCAAAGACAAACCATCCCCAAGTCCAACTGGTCCCTGGGAGCCTGGGAGGACCACTAACTGGTGCACAGGGTACACACTGGACAACATACTACACGCTGACGTACACAGTAGATACTTGTACACCAGGGGTGTCCAATCCTGGTCCTCGAGGGCCCACTGTCCTGACAGTTTTCGATGTTTCCCTGCTCTAACACACCTGACTCTGATGAATGGGTCGTCATCAAGTTCTGTGGAAGCCTCTTAATGATCAATCATTAGAGTCAGGTGTGCTGGAGCAGGGAAACATCTAGAACTGTCAGGACAGTGGTTCTTGAGGACCAGGATTGGACACCTCTGGTGTACAGTGTGGGTGTGCGGATCAGCTGTGAAGAGAAACTGTAATGTCACTTATCCAAAACAATACGACAACATAAAAAAAAGGTTTTTGGAAAAAAAATCTCTAAATAAATTGAGAGAGAGATTGTTACTTTACCTTTGCATTGCAATGTAACCTTCGCCCACTCTCCTGATTCTCTACAAGTGGAGAGACCGTTTCCATTGTCTTTGTAAAATCCATCCATACACACGTACTCAACCACACTCCCCAGTCCAGTGGCATTGTCCCACAGCATGTTAGTATACGGAAGGGTTTGAGGACGACCACAGCTTATCTCTACACATGGGGGATAATTTAGTCTGGGTTAGACTAAGTTCATAGAATGACAAATATAGAAGGACAGTTTGACTGAAACGATAAGAACTTTTTACATTTAGCAGACGCTCTTATCCAGAGCGACTTACAGCAAGTACAGGGACGTTCCCCCCTGAGGCAAGTAGGGTGAAGTGCCTTGCTCAAGGACACAACATCATGTTGACGCAGCCAGGGTTCGAACCAGGGACCTTCTGATTACGAACCCTAACACCCTAACCGACTGCGCCACATGACTCCCTGGCAAGAATGAAATAGCGTTTAGCAAGATCCAGCGAGATCGGTTTTAAGGGATTAAAGAAGCGGTTCACCTTCGCATTGTAGGTCATTGTCCTCCCATAACCCTGTGTGTTCACACACCGTATAGTCTTTCCCACGTGAGAGAAAATAAGCGTCATCACACAGGTAGTAAACCACACTGTTCATCCTTGACACGCCGTCCCAGATCATCTTAGAATGGGGTCTGACTGGAGGTTCCCCACAATCCACCGCTGCAATTCAAACGGGTGATTTGGCGGTGAGAACCCGCCGTAAGACAAAGAAAGAACAACGTGTGGAACGAAATGCGGAAAGGGTTTCACCTCGACACCGAAACGTCGTTCCGCTCCACCGCCCAGCGGCAGTGCAGACCGAGATGTTCCCCTCTCCCACGTTGCGATACCCGGAGCTACACTGATACGCCGCCTCAGCGCCCAAGCCGGACCGGTTACCCCACAGCATGACCGAGTCGGGGAGGACCGGGGGGGCCCCGCAGTCGACCTCTGGGAGGCCAAACACAGGACGGTCGGACCTCCAAAAAGTCTTTGAAGCAGGGTTCACCGATCCTGGTCCTCAGGGGCCGCTGTCCTGAAGGTTCTAGATGTTTCCCTGCTCTGGCACACCTGATTCTAATGAAGCGTCGTTATCAAGCTCTGTGGAGGTGTGCTGGAGCAGGGAAACATCTAAAACCTTCAGGACAGCGGCCCTCCAGGACCAGGATTGGAGACCCCTGAAATAATAAAAAAGACTTCAAATAGCACGTTACCTTTGCACGACAATGTGGAACGAGTCCAGTAACCATTTTCATCACAAAAGGACGCATTGCTTCCTTTCTCCCGATAGAATCCATCTTTACAGTAATAGAACACACTGCTGCCTGGGTTGGAACGGCCCCCCCACACCTGCTCGGTGTGGGGCAGGACAGGGGGGTCCCCACATGCTATTTCTAGGAGGAGAAACAGCAGAGTGATATCGCAGAGTAGGATCCACTGTAGTTCTAACTCTGGAACAACATGTATGCGCTGTAAGTCACTCCTGATAAGAGCGTCTGCTAAATGACTAAATGTAAACTGTGTATCGCAACGAGCTGCTTCCCTTTCGGTCACGAATACATGGTCATTCCAGTCAATTCCACAATTTGGTGTTCGAGGTACAGCGGTATACCTTTGCATGACAGGTTTGGCCTAGTCCAGGAACCGTTCTCTGTACAGTGGGACAGATTTGCTCCACCTTCGATAACAAATCCTTTCTTACAGTAGTAGAATACATGGCTTCCCAGACTGGTTTTGCCATTCCAAATTTGTCCAGTGTGTGGCAGTATTACAGGATCTCCACATGACACCTCTAGAAGGAAAAAACGCTTCGTGGAAGGACTTGAGGTATTTTGAGTACCTCCAATACGGCGGCCATTAGGGTTCAGTACAATGTATAGTTATGGCATCAGTAAGCAAGTAAGATGTGTCGTAAGCACTGTTTCGAAAACACTTATCTAAATTCGTTAAAGATGACGGAAACGTTAATCTGACCGTGATCAATTTGAGCTTGGATCGGTACGAGATAAGAAAAAAAAAAACTTTAAATAAGATGTATTTTTACCTTGACATAAAAAGGTTGCTCTGCTCCACCGCCCAGCGGCAGTGCAGACCGAGATGTTCCCCTCTCCCACGTTGCGATACCCGGAGCTACACTGATACGCCACCTCAGCGCCCAAGCCGGACCGGTGACCCCACAGCATGACCGAGTTGGGGAGGCCAGGGGGGGCCCCGCAGTCGACCTCTGGGAGGCCAAACAATCACACTCAATCTGAGAGCGTCTCCCTTCTCAGGCACAGCAAATTCAGACGTGACAAGGAAGGATTTGACCCTCTCCGCCGCACCGCCCGACATTTTAACAGATGGGGGAGGAAATGAGACGTACCTTCACAGACCAGACTTGGGCCGATCCATTGACCTTCCAGCCCGCACACGGAGGTGTCCTCTCCTCTCTTGGAGAGGAAGCCCTCCGCACACCCGAACCTAGCGACGCTCCCGTACTGCGTCCCTGTGCCCGACAGCTGGACCGCATCCTTCACGGACGGGGGGGGACCGCAGTCGATGGCTGAAAGAGATTTGGCATCAGGGAAGAGGATTCGAACCAAACGAACGGTCAAATGGTCAACTGTCATTTGCTTCGTGGTAAAGTGTTATCTTTTATATATCTTTCGACTGTTACCTTTACAGGAGGCCTTGTCCAGGCGTGGGTGAAAGGGCTCGGTTCCACCGTGAACCTTGTATCCGACTTGGCAGTGACAGTTGAACCCTCCCTGCAGGTTCCGGCACTTTCCCCCCTCTCCGCAGATCCCCGGTATCCTGCACTCATCGATGTCTATAGACAGAGGCAGGTTTAAGATCTCAAAATGGCGTCGGTTAAAACATCCACCCGGTGATGTGTGAGCGGTCTAATTGCCTCGGTGTTTTAAATCATGAAATAAAACGTTGAGGGTGAGATTTATCATTTGATGAAGAACTCAATGTGTCTCAAACACAATACAGCACAACGGGAAAAACATCCATTTGGTCAAACATCCTTCAGAAACGCAAGTGCAAACTTGCCCTGGCAGTGGGTGCCATCGTTGGGGATAAAGATGACCAGACTGTTGGAGGGGCTGTATCCCGCCTCGCAGGTACAGTAGTAGCTGCCGTAGGTGTTGTGACAGGAAGTGTGCTGTCCACATATCTTAGCCGCCCCTATTTGGCATTCGTCTTTATCTAAACCAAGGACAGAAAGGAAAGCTACTTCAAAGCCTGTTGCCATGGTGAGAAGACTGCGCCAAGGATGTGCTTAAACATATCCAAATCAGAATTCGTCTTAAATCGCCACGCAAGATACACCAACACAAAATTTACTAGGGCAGGAAAGGGCAAACATAGAACGTATATGGAACATAAAATAGAATAAAAATAAAGATAAAATACAAAATATAAAATACAAATAAGATAATAGGTGGGCCCTAGCTGTACAGATGGGGGGCATATAACTATAGCAAGAGGAGAATGGATATACAGTGAACAATTATTATACAATGAAATGCTCTATTATATATTAAAACCAAAGAACAAACCCTTTTTACAGGCCCAAGCATTTGTTTAACAAATAAAAGTACTGTATCCTGTAAACCGCAACTTTATTGATGCACGGGTTTGTGTTGGAGAGACTGTTTAGCCAATCAGAATGCAGAACGCAATGCACGATGCAAATCCGTGAAGTAGCGAAACCGTGAAAAGCGAACCGTGATATAGCGAGGGTTCACTGTATTGCAAATCACAGTGGTAAGTTTTAGAGGTGTCATGTGCAGTGGGATTTCTGGATGGAGGTGAGGGTTAATGTTAGTGGTTAAGACGTTAGACGAGGTACGCACCTTGACAGGAAACTCTGCCGTTTCCGACAAAGCCGTACACACAGATGCACATCTTCCCGCCGCCGTCCGGTTTGTCCTCGCAGGTGGCGTTGGGGTGACAGGTGGCACACACATCCAGGGTCTGCCCGGCCACTTGGACGTCTACAACCCGGTAAAATAACAACCGTCAACATCGCAACCCGTTTTTAAGTTTGAGGTTTCATCTTCCGCTTGGTTCTCCAGAGACAAATCCTTTGTACGTGATGTTGGAGTCAGGTGGCTGAGCGGTTAGGGAATCGGGTTTGGTTGCAGGTTTGATTCCCGGCCATGCCCAAATGACGTTATATAGTTGGGCAAGCCACTTCACCCTACTTACCTCGGGGGGAATGTCCCTGTACCTGCTTTAAGTCGCTCTGGATAAGAGCGTCTGCTGAATGAATAAATGTAAATGTAATAATCAGAAGGTCCCTGGTTCAAACCCCAGCTGTGCCAACATGATGTTGTGTCCTTGGGCAAGACACTTCACCCAACTTACCTTAGGGGGGAATGTCCCTGTACTCGCTGTAAGTCGCTCTGGATAAGAGCATCTGTTAAATGACTCAATGTAAATGTGATGCTGATGCATCCCTGTCTAAGAGCTCTCTGAATACACACCAGAGTCATTTCAACGTGTTTACCTGACAAAGCGCACAGAAGACAAACAGCAGTCATCGCAGCTGCTCCCCAGCGCTTCATCTCAACACGCATGGCTCTCCCGCTCTCACACACGGCTGAAGACGCTCAGTTTTATCCCCGCCGTTCCTGATATCCGCCCCGCGCGGCCCTCGGCTTCTGAATGGACGATGATAGCCATGATGGAGGGGAATCTGAGGTCACACGCTCCAACCGTCGTATTTTTGGGACGGTTCTCGATGAGCTGGTGGTTTTGCGGGCTGGTCTGTCATGTCTTAGCGTGGTTCTCATGGGGGGATGGTCTTGTTCTGGGATAACCAGTAAAGCACTGGGGAAATTGCACAGTCATGTGTCAGAAGATAAGAGCTAAATTTGGCTCTGGAACCTGCTTTTTTCACCCTAAAAAACAACATATTTTCTTGACAAGTTTTTTCCACATTGTTTGAGTAAAGTTGTAGAAGCTTCCTGTCAGCATAAATACTTTACATCAAGGTCAGGACCAGTCACATAAGGGATAGTGTTAAGAAATAGAAACAAGTAAAAATGTCAAACATGTTTGTTTTTTTTCACTCCAAAAAACATCATTTTTTCTTGACACCTGTTTTCCAGAGTGTTTGACGTAAAGTTTTAAAAGCTCTCTGTCAAGGTCGGTACTTTACATCATGGTCAGGACCACTTAAGACCACCCTATTGTGTTCTCAGTGGTCCAAGATAGATGTTAAATTAGCATGGTGACGTGTGGGAGGGGGAGATTAGTTTCCTCAGCCTGCTATCTCTCAGTCCACCAGAGCCCTGGGTAAGGGTCTCTAACCCCTAACCAACGAGAGCCCCCACTTTCCATAACCGCCTGCTGCTGTGGCCTGATTACGACCAGCCCGTCCCTGAACAACCTAGCAGCATGTCTCAGTGGACAGTACCAGCAGTGTCCTACAGGGGGCGGAATACTGCAAAACACTGCAGATGTGACACGGAAGTCTCTGGAAAGGATCTTGGATCTGTTTCCTTGAACAGGCTCAGCCCTTCTCTTATTGATACCATGTGAAGGTATCGGTTGCAGATTAAATCGAAGTTGCTGTCCTGTTTAATTTAAACAAACGTTTTGTATCTGATTCATGTTTAGTCATTTAGCAGACGCTCTTACCCAGAGTGACTCACAGCACACAGGGACATTCCCCTGAGGTAAGCAGGGTGAAGTTCCTCGCCCAAGGACACAACGTCATGTTGGTACGGCCAGGATTCGAACTCACAACCTTCTAGGCCAATTCCTTCACCACTCAGCCAATTCACTCCCCTAACATCAGATCTGATGTCCATTCAGGGTATACTTCAACACACCACATCATTTAAAGTCCACAGAAGGTCCACAATGTGCAGGTATGAAAGGTTTATTGGAAATTCATATTAAGAACTTATGTTCCCACCTAAGTAGTTCATCATTCAGATCATGTTCACTGTCAGAACACACAAATGCTGTAAAAAAAAACAATTTAAAAATTGTGAGCTTCCTCTGAGATTTTTTCAACCCAGTGTTATTTACCGTTAATATTAGCAAACGCAATCCTATCAACTATTTGTTGTGTTTATGTCTATGTGTTTACTCACCCACTGAAACCCTGTGACGTGTTCTCGATTTCGAATTCGAAACATTTGGCGTTCAAGTGATTTATTTCCTACATGCATGCACTACGTTCGCGTATATCGCTAACACGACTGTGCATTCACACAGGTCACACATGTAAATGAGTGCAGATAAGTGACCAGGGCTTAACGAAGCTCAAGGTGAGACATTTTGTGCTTTTGTCAACATGAACCAAGGCCTACGCTAACAAACGTAGAGTATCAACGTAGAAAAAAAGCAGGTTTTAACAAATAAACCGACGCGTACAAGACCCTCCGACCCTGTTTCTCAGTACTGCGGTGTGGGTGGGGGTCACAGTATGGCGCAAGAACAACAGCGCTGCGGTTCGTTTGGGTTCTCTGCCGTTTCCGCAACTGGGGACGTCAAAGGGGGCGGGTTCTCCTCCTTACTGTCCGACAGCGAGCCGCTGGAGGTGGACAGCAGCCGCCCGCACACCAGGTCGGCCGCGTTGCCGTCCATGATGGACATGTCGGTCACCGTCTTCTCCCTCAGCGACATGTCGCCGTCGTCGTCATCGTCAATGAGGACAAACTCCTTGACGTGGACTTCGACTCCCAGGATGCTGTGCATCTCCCCCGACTCGTCGGCGGTGTGGGCGTCCACGAAGGTCAAGGTGGAGGTCTCCGTCAGGGTCTCGTGGGCCTCGGCCCCGGAGTTGTCCTCTGCCCCGGAGAAGGTCTGACTGGTGGTGTCGCACGTCAGAGTGGACAGAGAGTCCTTCAGAAATCGCTGGTCTCTCGCGTCTCTTTGGCCCCTGCCGTTGGGGATCCCGTCTGAGGGGCAGGGCGGCTTTCCTTCGCCGTCGGGGCTGCCGGTCTGGCCCAGGGAGTCGGGGCCTCGGGAGCGGGCCCCGTTCTCCGCGGGGAGGGCCCCGCTTGGGAACACCTCGTACGCCACCCTCTGGCCGTCGTCGTACACTCTCACTCTGCTTCCCCCGGTCGGGGAAGAGAGACGGAGGGCGCTCTCTCCTTTCCTGTGTTTCTGCATGTGCTTGTCTGTGGCACGCTGGACTGCAAGGGGGGGGGGGGGGGGGGACACAGGGAGGGTTAGGGACGAGCTTAACCTGGAGAGACCAGACCTGATGTATCCACAGTGAGTCTCATGCAGCATGTTCCGTCTACCTGCTTGAGCGCTGCGATGGTTGTCTTGCGAAACCATCCTCAGTGCTTTGGAATCCACCTGCAGGCAATTTGGAGTTGGTTCATTTACATGGAGTCATTTAGCAGACGCTCTTATCCAGAGCAAGTACAGGGACATTCCCCCCTGAGGCAAGTAGGGTGGAAGTGCCTTGCCCAAGGACACAAACAAAAGAAGAAAGAAAAAAAGTGTGAAGTAATTTCTTTCTGCTAACAGATATGATTAATAGTGCAAAAAAGAGCATGAAGCTTCCAGTAAGCTTTACACTTTAAAGATAAATAAACTGAATACTTGAAAAGCGGCAAAAAATAACAATTTCCCAGCGGACAGAAAGCCTTTCAAGACTGAGGAACCTGGTGATATCCATTAAAGTGCAGTAGGCAAGGAATAGAAGGGTTAGTTGCTATAAAAGACTCTCTCTTCCTCACACACTCTCTCTCACACACACACACACACACACACACTCACACACACACAGAGCACCTCAGTAAAACAAAGAAAACACAGTTCTCCTCAAACCCCATCCTATCCAAGCAACCTCACACATACAACATACTGCGCACACAAACGCATCAAAACTCGAGCTTTTAGTCATGAAGTTTCCGTCGTTTCCTCTGGTTATCCGCCTTAAAAACACTCGGGATACTTCCCATGGCCTTGCTACACTTGACTACCTTCTATACATGACAG
The DNA here is from genome assembly GCA_030340665.1 of Neosalanx taihuensis. Lineage (NCBI taxonomy): Eukaryota > Metazoa > Chordata > Actinopteri > Osmeriformes > Salangidae > Neosalanx > Neosalanx taihuensis. The sequence continues at coordinate 5,468,456 of CM059309.1, read as the reverse complement.
AATAAGAGCTCCATAAATGAATAATAACACAAAGATGATGTGTACGAGGACAGGCAACATCCAAGATGATTCACACAGACTGCCGGTGAACGCATCAATAATTCAAGGTTCAAAATAACACCCTTTTACCATTATTTCGTTCTGGTTTCTAATGAAAAAAAGCATCGTCTTCGTGAAAGTCCTCGACGCTGTCACTTAAGAGTGTCATGGCATCTGTTTACTTGACATAGAGTAACCATAGTAACTTATTTTTCTTCAGGTATTTCATGTATTTGTTTATGATTTATTCATTATGAGTCTGTGTTATGTTTTAATACATACAGTATATATTGAAAATGTCAAAGTATAACACTACCTGAATAAAAAAGGATGTGTATTCATTCTAGAATATAATAAGAACAGTTTCTTACCTATTGTGCCATCTGTGGTCTTGTTGCCATCTCTGTCTCGACATGATGACCTTGGATGGAATCTAATACAGCTTGTTTAGCAGCTGAAAGGGACAACAAAAATCACAACATCTAGCACCTGTGTATCAAGTTGTTTTTTGTTTTTAAACAAGCCAATACAAGTATTTATAATTGCAATGCAGGACCACAATAAAAATAAGCTTCTGTAAAGGCGAGCCACACAGTCATTATCAACAAGTCACAGCACCACAATGCGCGGTGTAGCTACATCACACCTACCACTGACTGAAAATCCGGTTGTGTCTGTGGAGGAGCCCAGACGAGCGGATCAAGTGACACACACGTATTTACCTAATGCAGAGGGAGGCTCCCCCACCGGGCTGGCGAGTCTTCGAAACGACGGCGAGGCACGGATCCAGATCCCATGTCTCAAGTCAACCGGCCGACAGGCAGGGCAGACGCGCGCATCGCAGGTCTTTGATTGAATTTCCCGTTCTGTGATGTGAAGAGGCGTCTTAGAGACAGAGCGCCGCTTCTTTCAGGCCGGTGCCTCCCCCCCACTCCCCCCCCTCCGCACCCCCCCACAACCCCACCCCGCACCCCTACGCTCTCGCACGACACAAAGCCCACACTCCGCTGAAAGGGAGGGGCAGGTTATGGGACGCTCGCTACACGTTGGTTCTCCCCGTCATCACAAGGTCGGAGGATGGGAGTCGATGACACCTATTGACGAGGGGAAGATGGGGGCTTTCCAAACCGTGTTAGGATAACCATGTTTATCCTCACTTAAGGCACACATCCAAGCCCTCATGTTTAATATGAAAACAAAATGTGACATTGATCATCCAGTCTGCAGGTCTGTGTCACAAATTGGACATAAAAGTAACGTAAATATCTATTTTTGGGGCACAGTTTAGGGATGAGCATCTCTTTATTGTACTCCTTCCTGTCTACAAGCTCATAGTAGGAAATAATTTCAGCCAACATACATAAACATACAAAGCCCTGAAATCTCATCTCTTTGTTACCCTTGAACCAAATGTTTTGTCATGAATAATACAGGACTTGAACATACATGAAGGCAGAGAACTAGAGTATGAAACAGATCAAATATTTAGAGGCCTTCTGTACCTCTGGGACCAGATCTGCATTAGCGAAGTCTTGGTTCCTGCTGAAGTGGACACGGCTGAACACACAGTGTTGACTTAGTGTTCTTTTATATGTGCAACAGAATCAAATCCACAGAGGAACATAGATCGTGCAAAACTGGATTTCAAAGCAGGAGCGGAACTGCTTCCGCGAATAAAAATCAGGTGTAAAACATCGACGCTTCGAGTGCTAATACATTATTGACTGACTGCACCTCGACGATGTCGAATGTAAATATGCGAAACACTTCATCACGCCAAAAATTATTTCGGCATTCAGTCTGTGCAGATTTGGCCTGTGAGGTGAAGTTGTGCTTCAGCCTTCGCGCTGGACTGTCTCACATGGAAGTTTACATTCTTTCTGGAAGCTTCTCTCCCCTCTGCTGTGGTCTCCCAAAACTTGACGACCACCTTTCCGGGTCCTGCCGAAGCATTGTAGAAGTGGACAGTGACAGAGATGGGGGCTCTTAGAGCTTGGGCTCCTGAGAAATCCAACACAAGAGGACAGGATCGTGTTCAGGCAGCGACCAGAAAATACATCTATCATAAACCAAAGGGAACACGGAACATGGTAATGTAACATTTCCAACCACCCTCTTTTTCTGCATTAACGTCGTTCCAACGTGAAGAGGAATACCCTTGTGCTTCTCTATTTCCGCCAAACATTTCGACAGCATCCACAGCCTAGGAGCCCTGGGGCATTCGTGGCCCAGGAGTCGGGCAGGGGTTGTTAGCAGACGATGCGGGGAGTAGTCTGAAAAGTTCCAGATGCACGTTAGTCCTGCGGTCCGTGGGACACGAACATCCACCCTTGTTGAATCTTCGGAATCCGGAACTTTCAACAGAAAAAGTGACACAGAGAAAGAAGAGAACGGACAGAATGCGTGACTGAGGTTGTCGTCGATGTGTTATTATTCCTGTTCAACCAATACGACAAAGAGGACTCACAATCCGACGAGGGTTGTTTGTGTTTAGCCTGGTTGCGAGAGAGCAGCGTCAGAACACTTTCCCATACAGGCTGGCTGCTACGCGACACGGCACGGAGGGTGATGTCCACCTCGACGCCTGCATCCACCTGCCGGTATTCGTTAACCTGAGCCTGCAGTAAAAAAGGGCCCTTCTTCAACTCATCTATGGGCTGAAATGTCTTTATACTCTGGGATACCCGTATCAGACCTGGGGGAAGAGCACAAAAACTCAGAAAATCCTTCTAAAACGTGGGATATGTAGGCTATTAAAGAATAGTATGTATAACATGACTTTGTCACTGTAAAGTCATTAAATTGGCTAGGAAATAGGTGTCGTACCCATTGGACTCAGCCTGAACCATTCTGAAGATATGACCATGATCACCAGTCTCTGACAGAGGATTTCTGGGAAACAGAGTGGGATGTCTCTGTATTCACTGTCTGGGTAATCCCAACCGTATCCTGCTGCACTGCAGAATCTCCTCAAGACCTTAGTGTCAAGTCTGAACAAAATGGAAGGCAATCAGTGTAAGATCCTATATTTGCACGTCACAAACCTTCATTTGACTGTTTCACGTGGAAAATATTTAGAGGTTTTACTTTGAAACTGACTGCATTACCTGCAGTTCATAATGGTGATGGCAGCTTGACCTTTGACATCGCAGACATGCAATCGACCCATTTTTTTCCGAAGAGCTTCAACAAAATACTTGACTGACAAATACGCCAAACTCGGGACTCTCTGGCAGTCGAAGACTACATTGGATTTCAGTAGTTGGTGTGAGCGATAAATGTGCACATAAAACAAACATAACGCTACTGGAAGTGGCGCAAAAACAAAGTAACTATTAACATTCCCCATTATTTTGCGCCGATTCTCAACTAAACAGGTTTCAATTGGTAACGATCAAAGCGTAAATACACGCTGCCCTTTGTAACTAATGTATAGTTTTATGTATATGTCAGATAATCTCATAGCGTTATTTATAATAGCTGCACCTTATAAACTTGTTGAACTTCAACACGGCCATTATCAAAATAAACTTTCTTCTACGGAGAGAGAGCAGGGACAAACATGATTCAAGCATTTTAGTACACTACATGATAAATCGTTTCCAAAACGTTTTTTATTGCATTTAAAAGGTTTCTGTGCCAAACATAAGTTAATTGTCATCACTATGAGACACATGTAAACATAACGTTGATGTAGCGGGCCAGTCAATGAAAGTGTTTTTAGAAAACTGTATCTGCCATACAGACATACATATGTATTATTTATTTATTATTTATTCTTGTGTCCCCTTGTAGGCTTTCACACAGGAAGCCAAATACAAATACAAAACAGGAACCGTTGGATTAAACTACACTACTTAGGCGATTGATTCTTTTAGACTGGTTTGTGCTCCATCATTAACATTCATTTGAAATCAACTTTTCACTTTGTGTGTGTGTGTGTGTGTGTGTGTGTGTGTGTGTGTGTGTGTGTGTGTGTGTGTGTGTGTGAGCCAGTGAGAGAAACACAGACAGTGGGGTGTCCTGCGGTGGGAAGTCAGATATCTGCAAACATCTTCTTAGGTCCAACATCTCTCTTTCTTCAACCAAATAGTAGAAGTAACACAATGCAGACAGAATTCACTGCTATCAAGGGCACTGCAAAGGAAGATGCTGAAGTTAGCTAGTTACATTTGCTGCAAGGTGTGTGTATATATACATATACAGCTACACCATTTAAGAGTTTATTAAAAATTATTGTAGGATATTATATATTATACTATATTCTATATATATAATACTATATTATATTATACACTATTGTAGGATACCTCTCATCACAGTCCTCACTGAACGGATCAGGTTCATGAGCTGCACTTTAATTCCTGGTTCATCTCCAAATCCCCCTACGCTCTGGTCCACACCCCATCCAACTAGCAAGAGAGACAGCAAAGATGTCATCACATGTGATTATTATTATAATAACCTGGGTTAGCTGTTGAAGAATGTGACTATAGTAAACTGGCTTTGCTAGGCTATTTAAACTCGTTAACCAGCTGGCTTAGTGTGCTAACTAACGTCATTAGATCTACGAACACTGTGCTAGCTCAGTACATGTTAATCGATAGTTGAGGATCCGGTTTGCTAGGCTTACTTACTTTTACTTAAAAATCTTTCTTCGTGTAATACGGAAACTGCATTAACACACAAAATCGCTGCCTGGATGAGCGAATACAAAGTAAAGGCCATGTTTGTCAGTATGTGTGGGTTTCGTTTCGCTCAGGTTGGCCAGATACTCTTGCTAACTGTTTACACCTGACGTAGCCTCACTGTACGGGTGCCTTGCAGGGACAAACCGAACTGGTTTGACTTCTATCAGCTCTCCTTTCCTGTCTGTGAGTTCTGCTCTTGTAGGATGTTCTTCAAAACTACAACGTATATATTATTCATACTTAACGGGTTATTACCCAAACTGGGGAGCTTAAACTGGATTTACTGTATCATTTAATGCTGTACCAGGTGCAATTTGATTTCCATGTTCCATGCTAAAACAGTCATGTCTTTAGACTGCTTCATTTACCACCGGTATGAAGAATTCAGTGTAGAGCAGATGCTCCATGCTTACTGATCCATTAGGGAGAACATTTCAAGGGGAATACATTACCCAAGAGATCTGGGTGAGAACAGAGAACCATGGGGATGGGTGGAGGATTTAGGGGGTTGAAAACACAACAAAAACAGGAAACAGGGTCATCATGAGAATAAAAATCTTTATTAGTGTTTTATGAAGTCTGCATAATATTCCACAGGCCTGAGAAGCTTATGGTCAAGAAAAGAACTGCTCTATCAATACCGCCCTCTACTGGTAAAACACTGCGACAACTACTGTACTGACTGCTTCGCAAAAGATTACTGTTAAATACACACATACTGTCACTACTGTTATGTTTATTATGTATGTCTGGTCCACTTCAGATTTGTTAATGGTTTCTCTTCACATTCATATGTAGTAGGCCAAAGATAAATGACTGTAACACTGGACCCATAATACAAGGTTCAGTTCCCCAAATCCGAACTCACTAGATGCACTTACAAAGTACAATCACTAGTGCCGTAAGGTAAACACATTTACATCAATAAAGAAGTAGGGAGAAAAAAAACGGATGTTTCCCAAACTTGCAACAGCCACAAAAATGACAGGAAGGGGCAGACTGCAAGCTCGTAAGTCTTGATTTACATACTTGTATTTCATAGACAAGAACAAATACGAAAACACACACTAACATAGAATGTCCCAGTGTGCAGTTGTCCATTTTCTCTGCCTCTGATGTTAGAAACTGGAATAGAGCCGTGTTCTCCCCCCCCCCCCCCCCCCCCCCCCCCCCCCCCTAAAATTTGAAAAGTCAATGTTGGTTGACCTTTGGACGCCTACTGAGCACCAAATGGCTTTGAGAAATCAAATGCGTTTCGTAAAGTGAGATGAATTACTTGAAAAGTAAGGTTCAAACAGCATGCCTTAGGAATCAAATAACCATTACAGGAAAGTAAGTCGACCATACGTCGCAGGCATGTCAACTGTGTGTACTTTAAAATGCACCAGGTTATTTTTGGAAAAAGAAAGAAAACAGACAGTTCTATGTCACACAGGGCAGTGACTTTCTACCAAGACAAGGGCTTAATTTGGAATTATACTGAAGATGACCCTTCAATATAACAGGAATGATCCATGTTCTTCATAGATTGCAAGCCAAGTCGTTTAAAAACCGGCGTAGTCTTGAAAAATTTACTTAATTAAAAAGTGAACGACAGAAAAATGTAAGTATATTTATATATAAAAATACATGAGAATACAAAAAAGTAGCAAAAGAAAGGGGATATAGGCTAAAAAATAATATAGAATGAAATTCATTGATACCTTCAAATCTCCAAGTGAAATATCCTTTTTTTTTTTTTTTACTTTCTTTTTTTCTTGTTTTTTCCTCTCTTTTTTTATGCGTCTCCTTGGAGATCTGGACTCAGCCAGTGACACGTCCAAAAAACGTTTTACATCTGATAGTCTCTGGTTCCTGCCCAGAACACCTGGGCCTAACCTAGCCCAGAGCATCCTACCCACACAGGTCACTGGAGCAAATGAAACATACCTAGAAAATGGAGGAGTGCCATATAATGACAAAGAGCTCAACTTTAAACTACAGCCAGATCGATTTTGCAGTTCTTTAGGTTTTTTTTCTTACTAGTTTTTTCTTTTCTTCCCCCTAAACATTCCTATTTGTCCATTAAGAGGCGTGTCTTATAACGTACACGCATCTGGAATAAGAAAAGGAAATTCTCTAACGAAGGGCAAAGTCAATTAAGCAATTCAATCTTAGAAACACGATGCAGTGTTTCCTATAGTGGGTAAAGGTGAAAAAGGCAATCATTCCTGGACCAGGCTTACCCTCCCTGACCAAAAAAAGATGAATCTAAATTTCCCAGAGAAAAGTCAACTTATGTCCAAAATATGGTATGGGCAAATTCAACCAAAAATTAATTTTCATCTTCAAGCATATTTAACTCATACAACAATTCTCTAATACTGAGAAGCTATTTGTAGATATTTTTGGTATTTCCCCCCTGCTTTCAACAATTACTGGACTTTTAAAAACCAATATACATTTTATTTGTACCACAAATAGATCTAATATTAAGGATTTGGGGGAAAGCAATTTAACAAGGTGCATGACATACATGGGTATCAAAGTGCCAAATTCTATACTGGAAAGTCTCATTGAGTGTATATTTGTGTGTGTGTGCATGTGTGTGCGTCTGTTCAATTTAAACCTGGGGTGTGGAGCTAGGCCACAAATACTATGACGTATGTTACAGAAACTCATTATGGATACTTTTTCCTCCCTCCGTGATGATAGCACTCACAAGTTTTCGAATTTCATGACGTTTGGGTGACGTTTTGCGGGTCCTTTCCTCGTATTATGACATACTGGAACAGCGTACGGAAGGGGAGCCCATCTGAGTGAGAACTTTATCCAGCCACTGCAAGGGTCCGTTCAAATGCAGTTCGATCCAGCAGGGAGTGCTTGTGACGGTCTGCCGTCTGGAAGGGAGAAAGGAAGAGGGGAAAAAACGTGAATCACTCATGGAGTCAGGTGGCTCAGCAGGTTAGGGCGTTGGGATCATGATCGGAAGGTTGTGAGTTTGATTCCCGGCTGTGGCTACTTGACGTTGTGTCCTTGGGTAAGGCACTTCACCCTACTTACCTCAGGGAGATTGTCCCTGTACTTACTGTAAGTCGCTCTGGATAAGAGCGTCTGCTAAATGACTCAATGCTCTTTCATAGGTAGCAGATCTTCATGTTGCAATACTATCATCTCATACTCTTAGATCCCCATCTTGTACTTTCTATAGCATTTACAGTATTGTTATACTTTAACCTGTTACTTAGAGTGCTGTACTGTATCCTGCTGCTGTTGCAAACTGCAATTTCTCCACTGCAGGATGATTAAAGGACTGTCTTATCTTATGTTGCTGTCCAGAACTTGGGTCTGGATGCTCACCTGTACTCAGCCCCCCAGCCTTTGACGAAGCTCATGCGGATGGTGCACATCCTGGTGAGCTGGTACACGGCCTCGAAGCCCTGGTTCACCGACTGGGCGAGCAACGCCGCAAACTCCTGGTTGTTGAAGATCTTCAGGTTGCAACCTGGGGGAGGAGGAGGAGACGAGAATCAGATCGGAGACGACGCAAATGAGGTGAGCAGTGAGGGTGTTGGGCTGGTAATCAGAAGATCCCCTGGTTCGAACCCCTAGCTGTGCCAAACATGATGTTGTGTCCTTGGGCAAGGCACTTCACCCTACTTGCCTCAGGGGGGAAATATCCCTGTACTTGCTGTGAGTCACTCCGGATAAGAGCGTCTGCTGAATGACTAAATGTAAATGCAAATGGACCCCTTTTCCCGATCCAACTTGACCTCTAGCGTCCATTGGGGTGAACAGGATGACATCACTTCCTTACCTGGGGGGATTTTGCACACTGTTGCTGGGTGCCACCCATACCGCTGGTTGCAGTTCGGACTCTGAACAAAGATAGCGCTGTCACTTAGACACTCTGCAAACACCTCTCCACCAATATAGTACAGCCGGACGCCTCTTCCTGTGGGAAAAGTATGCGATTAACACTTTAAAAGGCATTCAAATACCATTTTACTGTTCGACTTAAAAAATGCATTACATGGCTCTTTAAACTGAACTAAAACATCCCATCACCATCCAGTTGTGTCTAGATGATGCTGTTGACCCTAAATCAACAGGCTTGTATCTCCAACTATCTATCTCCTGTGTATTTTTCCATCTCAAGATCCGTATATATTTTACTCCCAGCCTTTACCCCTTGTGTGCCTTTACTTACTTATTTTGCCCCTACTCTTTATCCCTGTGTGCACTCTTTTTATCTTCTACCTCCACACCCTTACCCCTGTGTGCTTTGACGAGACTGCGTGCCATTGTTGCTAAAGAGTTTCCCCTCTGGGGTGAATGAAGTATTCTGAATCTGAATCCGACGTTTACACTTCCGGGATGGCTTCAACCTTCCGGTGCGGCGTGGCTTACCTATGTGCCTCCTGGTCATCTCCACGGTGGCGTTCCTGTTGACGTTGGACAGCAGGCCCAGGCAGAAGCGCTCCGAGTTGGAGGGGTCTGTGAAGCCGTCCACGGTCAGCGAGGGCTGCGAGGCGTGGAAGGTCTCCCCCACGCGCTGGTTCAGCTCGTAGTACGCTATAGAGCACCAGAACGCCGGCTCGGAGTAGGTTACCGGCTGCAGGTCTGGAAGGAGACGGGTCAGTCGGTAAATAAACGCGTCACTGATCCTAGGGCAGGGATCACCAATCCTGGTCCTCGAGGGCCGCTGTCCTGAAGGTTTTCGATGTTTCCCTGCTCCAGCACACCCAATTCTAATGAAGGGGTCGTTATCAAGCTCTGTGGAAGCCTCAAAATGACCCTTTATTTGAATCAGGTGTGCTGGAGCAGGGAAACATCGAAAACTGTCAGGACAGTGGACCTAGAGGACCAGGATTGGTGATCCCTGTCCTAGGGGCTCCTCCCTCAAATCTGGGTTTCACTGGTGCGTTACACCCCCCCCCCCCGTGAGGCTGCTCATCTTACCCATGCTGTGGTTGACGGGGGACAGGGTACTGGGGGACAGTTCGGCAGGAGAACCTGGGGAGGGGGGAGAAAAGGAAGGGGCTTGTTTAGGTTGAGGTGGAAGCGTCTTTGGGAAATGCAGTGCTACCCATGCAGGAGGACAGAGTGACAGCCTCTCTGGAGACTGACTGACATGGGTAGGCTGTGTACCTGTGTCCATACTTTGATTCATCTGCTGGTCGCTCGCTTCGCCATCTTCGCTTATGTAGCCCGGCGGTGGTGTTTCTACAGCGCAGGAGGAACGAGGGGAGGATTCAAATATTTATTTAACACAAAAAGACAACAGAAATATCAATATATCAGCGTTATGAAGTGCACCATGGACTTGTATTTGCATTGCATTTAGTCATTTAGATGCTCTTATTCAGAGCCACTTACAGCAAGTACAGGGATATTTCCCCCTGAGGCAAGTAGGGTGACGTGCCTTGCCCAAGGACACAACATCAGGTTGGCACAGCTAGGGGTTCGAACCAGCCACCTGACTTCCATCCTCTTATGGACATGCTATTGGTTGTGTTGTCAGACCCACCTGGTATGTAGTTGTTAGGGGGTTCGATGCCCGCGGGAAAGTTGGTGTTCTCAGGTATGGAATGTGTGTAGTCATCCAGAGGAGGAAGCTCGGTCAGGATCTCAGAGTGTCTTGGCACGAGTACTGGAGGCAAAACTGGAAGAGAGACCAGTAATGAGACTGGGCCCTGGTTCTAAGGACTCCCATGACCGCGGCCATCTTGTCACCAGCGATGATGGTTAGTTATGGAAACGGACTTTGAAGATAGAGTTCAAACAGTCTCTCTCTCACACAGTCTCTCTCTCTCTCGCACACAGGTCTCTCTCTCACAGACAGTCTCTCTCTCACAGACAGTCTCTCTCTCACAGACAGTCTCTCTCACAGACAGTCTCTCTCTCTTACAGACAGTCTCTCTCTCTCTCTCTCTCTCTCTCACAAAAACAGGTCTCTCTCTCACACACACAAACACACACACTCTCTTTCACACACGGAGTCTCTCTCACAAACACAGTCTCTCTCTCTCTCACACACAAACACGGTCTCTCTCACACACAAACACGGTCTCTCTCTCTCTTTATATCTCTCACACACACACACACACACACAAACACAGCGTGACGTACCTGGGGTCTCCACCCTCTGGTAGTGGTAGGGGTTGATGCAGACCTCATCCTTCTTCAGGTGGAAGGCGTACTCGCACGCCTCGATGGCACGCAGCTCGTGGTGGCTGTGCAGGTCAGGCCACCGCCACAGCCGGCAGTAGATGACATGCGGAAGACCCTTCTTGTGGGAAACTTGCAGGCGCCCATCCAGGGATCTGATTGGTGGGCAACGAGGAAGTAGGTGAGGCAAGAGAGACAGGAAGAGATGCATGAGGTCAGGGGAGGGGGGGGGGGAGTGCAGAAAAAGGAGGATGTTGGAGTTACGAGAGAGGAGCAGAAATTTTTCTCAACGCCCTTTCCCCACCTCTTCTGTAACAACGGCTTTTTTTTTCGACTGAAAGGTTGTTTTGTGACACCACACAATGGTTCGAGGATATTCACCTGGTTTGGTCAGGGTAGCTGTATAGGCCTGAGGTATCCCATTGTTCTATCGTATTTGATGTACTCAGTCCCCATATTTCAGAGCAATTGCTGTGCACAGAGAAAACAACAACAGAAATGAAACGAATGATGAACATGGGACATGGATCATTCAGAAGCAGCAGTATGGGGAATGTGGGGAACATTAAAAGGCCTCTTTTATTATAGGTCCGTTTATTTATTTTTTTTTTCTAATTGTTTCGGATGAGCTACTGAAACGCAGACACTCCAAATAAGAGAAGCCTTTTGACAGAATTAAGGAAAACAACATGAAAATGAAACACATCGATACAGTTGGGAGTACAAGAAGACTGGCCTGTGAGACAGAGCACTTTCTAAACGGCTACAGTTGCATCCTATCAAACATTCGAGAACTCTTTTGCGTCAGAAACAAAGTTATCGGGACACATTTATAAACATTGAAGACGCACAATGGGACCAAAGAAAAGGAGGGGGGTAACCTTGGAGAGAGAGAGAGAGAGAGAGAGAGAGAGAGAGAGAGAGAGAGAGAGAGAGAGAAAAATAAGTACATTTCCCTTTCAACGCCCTCTGAGAGTGAATTCTGTGACATCGATGGACACACACACACACACACAAACAAACACACACACAAGGAATGATCAAAAAACGAAACACAATAAATCAACTAATGAAATGGGAGGGGGAAATATAACAGGTTTGTTGCTGCTGGTGCAACAGGCAGCAGATAGTATATTTCCATAAATCACAATTTTGATCTCTGAAAGGGGACCAAATCTAAACGACCATTAAAAACCACTATCTAGTCTACTGAATGTCAAAAAACAAACGTCCAAACAGACCTATACTTTACATGCAAACACTGGTACTAACTCACAGCAGATTAGATGGTTATCGCACAATAGGAAGTCTAAACATCTCAAGCAGCACTTGTCAGCTCTTCGCTGAATAAACAGCATCGTTAAAACACAGTTTTCCCAGGAAACATGGTCTGGGACTTCAAGGCTGGCCGACTGATAAGGGGGATGTTCTCACACTCTAGACTGTTTCACCTTCTCTCCAGTCATTCCAATGATTATGCATGTTCCTACATGGTAAACAGTCGCACTTCATTCACTAATAAAAGCTAGGAGCACACCAACAAACATGAGGTAATCCCATTTTGTAGCTGTATGGTTCTGTGTCCATGCAGATTTTCGATTTCCTGAGTTCTGGTGCGATGCACGCATGGGTGAGCCAACCTCGTTCTGACTCGCTCGGCCTTAAACACCTTCCAATAACACGCAGATCGCTCCTGACCTCGACATCGATACTCTTGCCGTCGAGCGCGGCCCTGCCGAGCGACGTACCTGGGAATGGTGACACACTTGGTGTTGCAGTTCTGCGACGTGATGGCCTTCTCCAGCTCGTCCAGCTGGCTGGTCTTCTTCAGCTTCTTCACCAGGCTCTTCACAGCCTTCTCGCACCACTTCTCCTCCTGGCCGTTCTGCTCGCCTCCCCCTGCTCCCCCCGGCCCGCTGGCGGACTTCTTCCAGCCCAGCAACCTCTTCACGACAGGAGGGGTGAACGGCAAGATGGAGGACATTTTGGGAGAGGAGGTTGGGGGGTTGGTGTGGCGAGGAGATTGCAGGGAACCCAAACAAACGCACACGCAGAGGGGACCTGGACGGGCAGTTTGGCCCTTGCTCTGGTGTGGTCCCTCTGGTTGAACAAGGTTTCACAGGGCTGGGCTTTTACGACGAGATGAAATACCTAATGGGATTCATTCGAGCAGAAAACTGAGAGTTAGCTACCATCATGAAAAACACAAGGTGTATTTACTTACATAAATACACATACACCAACAATTATCTTTACAAGGGTGTTCAAAAGTGCTGTAATGGGGGGTTTCCCCATGCACTAAAGAGTGATCTAACGTTAGTTAACAGTCAGTAGGCAAGATACCACAACATCTTCAGAGTAAACAGCAACTTCCAAACTATCTAGCAACTATTCTAACTTGAACTCGTTACACTGTCACCACTAGCGGCTAGCTAACATATAATTAAGGCCTGTCGGTGTTTATTCATCTCGTACCCCAACAAATTCACGAACAACGACTTTTAGTGACTAACACCAACTCTGAAACTAGCTAGAAATAGGAGTTTACACCCTTTATTTGGGGTGTATGAATTGATAATGACCCACGGGGTGGACAGAAAACGTTGGTCAGGTTGCTAACTAAAGCTAGCTAAACCTTTTGTTATGCCGATGGACCCTTTGCTGCTGCTGGCGCAACAATTAGCCATTAGATGACGGCCTATGCCAGCTAGCTAGCGAGCTATCGGTCGTTAACCTTAAATCAACCTCTTCCATCACCTCATATCATTTAACTACGACAAAGTCCACGTTAGCTAACCCCGGCGACATGAACCTGGATGGGTAAACCGGTTGGAGAGGAAGAGTTCGCTGGCTAAACTATCAAGTACAACCAAACAATATGGCTGCTAGCACTGCTAGCGCTAAGCAGACCCAGCTAGCTTGCTAACAACACATCCCCTCAGAAACAGAAAAAAAGCGCTATTCGCGTTGCTTTACCCAGATTAAAAGATTCGTCAGGTCCTCTTCTAGTGAATTCGATGCGTAGCGGCAAAAACTCCCAACGCCAAATGCCGTTTGCCCCCCCAAAATAAGGGTTTGGCAAGTTAAAAATCGACGATTTGTTGCCTTTTCTCCAGTTGCTAAGCTAGCTGCCTTGGTAGCTCGAGCTGAACTAAAACACTCTCGAGCCAGCTCGAGCTCCATCCACAATGTTAATCCCGCCCTCCTAACCCTGTGATAGGTCAGAAGGCCCCACGGTGATGGGGTTTACTTCGCATCCGATTGCTTGATGAACATGACAATCACGTTTGTTTATTTGACAGCGTGGTTTGCTTTACTATCTGTCATCTTCCGGGAGGATCTTAGCGTTTGATGCCGACTTTGGTTGTACTCGTCCAAAAAACGTTTGTTTTCGCAAAAAATGATGTACATTTTATTTACCATGAATATCAGGGTACATCTTACGGTCATCAAAAAGGCTGCAAATTCTATTAAAATCATGATCTACCGGGAATTTACTCAAGGGTCCCTTTTGATGATTGATTGACAAGCTCCTCCCCGTATCTACTCACAGGCCACACCTGACATCAATATAAAATCCCTAGCTTTTTTGACTTACAATATTTGGTTGACTTGCAACTGCGAACATGAATACCTGTTTGCTTGGGTTGATCGTTATTCATCAGCTTCTAGGGTCGTTGCGAGGTGAGAGACGGTTTCCCTCAAAACTATTTTATTCCCACCAACCCCACCACCCCCCACCCCCCCTGATTTCCTCCCAATAAGGGCTTTGCTTCTGTTTGGAAAACTGGAAAACTGAAAATTGATTCATAAATGATTGTTGTCATTTGCTACAGATGCAGAGGCGCTGGCTCCTCTTAAATGCAGCCTGGGTTGGAAACCGTGCAAAGATGGGCTGGAATGCGTTTCCTATAAGCATGTGTGTGATGGAGAGACCGACTGCAGGGACGGTTCTGACGAGGAAGACTGTGCTGATGGGTGCAACACAGGTAGGTAGTTTATTCCCCTCAAGGGGTTTGGGTGGCGTGTGAAAGCGTCTGCTAAATGAATACATCATGTAAATGTAAATCCACCGGAACGTAGATGTGAGTTTGACGCACCGCATAATGTTCAGCTGAATGCTCTTATAGTTCTTCCCTTGGCACTTATTGGTTCTCATGATGTGTGTTTTGTAACCTAGATGCCCGCTATGTTTGAGGTCTATCAAGTTGCTATGCTCAGTAACTGAAGCTTTTTTGTAAAGCTCTCTCTCGTAAGTCGCTTTGGAGAAAAGCGTCTGCTAAATGAATAAATGTTTCAAATGTTAGACCAGTTCCAGTGTGCCCACGGGAAGAAGTGCATCGACCAGAGGGAGGTGTGTGACGGGGTGGCCCAGTGTCAGGACCGCTCCGACGAGGCGGAGTGCGTGGCCCACATGGGGGACTGCGACCACCCCTGCGACAACAAGACCCGCTGCCTCCCCTCCACCTTCCTCTGCGACGGGGAGAGGGACTGCCTGGATGGGACGGACGAGGCCAACTGCGGTGAGTTCCTCTAAAAATAATAAAAATAATTTTTATTTATATAGCGCTTTTCAAGGTACTCAAAGTCGCTTTACAGACAATAAAAATCATCATCAAAGTTTTAAATTAAAAAAAACATAGTAAACATTGACATGGTACATTCATCACGTTAAAAGCAGTTCCAAAAAAGGTGAGTTTAGATTTTTGATCTCATCTGAGGTAGTTTTTTTGGGTTCGCTTGTTTTAATCTTTTGGGAGTTTCATCTGGGCGGGGGGGGATGTGTACTGGGGTGTTCCTAGACTCGGATGACCTCTTCAAGAAGTCGGCACCTGTAGCCCTCTACTGCCGCGCGGGATCCAAGTTCTGCGAGGACAAGACTGAGTGCGTGCACTACAACCACGTGTGCGACGGCGACGCTGACTGCAAGGACCGCTCTGATGAGAAAGGGTGCCCGTCAACATGTGAAAATGGTAAAATGAAAATAAAAACGCAACATCTAACGGTAGTTCTGTTCAGTCCGTTTGCGGGTACACCGCTGCCTACTAGAGTACTGAAAGTGCACTGCAGCGAATATCTTACAGTAGGGATTCAGGGGGGCTGAGCGGTCAATTAGGGAATCGGGGTAGGAATCAAAAGGTTGCCCTGTTCGATTCCCGGCCAAGCCAAAGGACCTTGTGTCCTTGGGGCCAGGTACTTAACCCTATTTGCCTCGGGGTGGGGGAGAGGGGGTGGGGAAGAGGGAGGAGGAAGAGGAGGGATGTCCCTGTACCTGCTGCAAGTCGCTCTGTATACGAGCTTCTGCTAAATGACTTGATGTTGGCGAGCTTTGATCTGTTGATTCTTTGTTTGTTTGTTTTTTAAGAATGGAATAAACGCACATTTTCCACAGGACAGTTCCAGTGTGCCCATGGGAAGAAGTGCATAAGCCAGCGTCATGTGTGTGACGGGGTGGCCCAGTGTCAGGACCGCTCTGACGAGGCGGACTGCATGGCGTACATGGAAGACTGCTTCCACCGCTGCGACAACAAGACCCGCTGCCTCCCCGCCACCTTCCTCTGCGACGGGGAGAGGGACTGCCTGGATGGGACGGACGAGGCCAACTGCGGTGAGTGCTTTCCTACCTCCGCTCCAAGTCAGGATTTGGGTCAAATGTTTTCTAACCACCATTGAAAAATGCAGTATGTGTCCCCCCCACAAAATGAGCCTATACCGCAGGTAAAAGTGTATATTTGGAACCCCTTTGATGTTTTTGATCAGCTCAACCTCACCTTGTTGCTCTTCTCCCTAGCTGACCTGAGATGCAATGGCGGAGAGTTCCGGTGCGCCAGTGGTCAGTGCGTGTCCGTAAGCATGCTCTGTGACGGTCACCCGGACTGCAAGGACCGCTCTGACGAGGAGAGCTGCGCCGAGCTTCCGAAATGCTCCACCTCGCGCACGTGTCCCCAGAGCAAGGAGTGTCTGGTGGAGGAGTGGATCTGTGACGGCTACAAGGACTGCAAAGATGGCACGGATGAGAAGGTGGGGGGAAGCGGCTTGAAGACGCTGCCGAGTCAGTTGTCTGGTGGCTGAGCGGTTAGGGTGTCGGGGCTAGTAATCAGAATGTCCCCAGTTCGAACTCCGGCTGTGTCAACATGACGTTGTGTCCTTGGCCAAGGCACTTCACCCTACTTTGCCTCAGGGGGGAATGTCCCTGTACTTGCTGTAAGATGCTCTGGATAAGAGTGTCTGCTGAATGACTAAATGTAAGACATTCTGTCCACTTAATCCAAAAGGCTGTTTGGTTAATCGATTGTCCGCTGCCTGTCGCCTCCTCTTTGCGTGTCCTTCTAGAATGATCTTTAAAGTAAGTACAGAGATTCTGTCTCCAGGATTGTAAATTAGTCACGATGGAGTGTGGAGAATTCCAGTGGTCCTGTAACTCCAAGACTCATTGTGTCCCCAAATTCTGGAGGTGTGACGGTACGAAAGACTGCGACGACGGAAGTGATGAAACAGGATGTGAGGCATTTTTGGTTTATTTGCAATCTAGATCGAGACTTCATCTTTTCATTTCAATCAGCTGGTGCCGATTTAGAAAAGGACAATGTTTAGGTTCCCAAACGTGTGTGTGTGTGTCATTTTCCAGGTGGGGTTCCACCTTGCCTCCCTCACCAGTTTCAGTGTGGTAGCATGGAGTGTTTGGACGTTGCCCTGGTATGTAACGGGATGACCAACTGTGCGGATGGCTCTGACGAGGGGGGCGACTGCAAGACCAAGTGTCCCTCGCCGGCCGCAGCCCGCTGTTCCCAGGACTGCCACGCCACGCCAAAAGGAACGGTGGGTGATAACCTTTGACCTCTCAAATAGTCAACCTTAGTTGCTTTTAACGTGCCAAGAATTTCATCTTTCATGAAGCATGAAGGGGGGGGAAAAAAAGATGTATTTCTGGGTGTTGTGCGTCTAGCGGTGCTGGTGCCAGTCGGGCTACAAGCTCCAGGACGACGGCCTGTCCTGCGTTGACATCGACGAGTGTAAAAGCCAAAACCCGGGGGTCTGCAGCCAGCTGTGCACCAACGCAGAGGGCTCCTACGAGTGCCTGTGCAACGCTGGCTACTTACTGGAGGCTGACGGCCGCAGCTGCAAGATCACAGGTGATGACAAACACACATGTTGGCCCTGTAAAGAATACAAGCAAAGAAGATGCAACTTCTAGTTGCATTTTGTCTTCAATGCAATGTTATGAATCAAGTACCAAGAACTCAAATGATGGTTCATATAGCTGGTTGATCAACACCAGTCTTCCCTTTTGTATGAAGCCCTCTGTGACTATGCTTTTAAAAAGAGCTGCGTAAATGGACTGAATCTGTTGACGCCCTCCCCTTAGGTGAGCCCTTCCTGCTGGCGTCTGTTAAAACGGAGCTGTTCCTGTTCGGCCTGCTCAGCGGCAGCCTGGACATCCTCCTGTCCTCGGCCAAGAAGGCCATCCTCTCCGTGGACTACGACTGGAGGGAGCAGAAGGTGTTCTGGGTCAGCCTGGACTCGGAGAGCATCCGCTGGTCCTCGCTGGACCAGAAGAGCAAAGGCACGCTCATCAACGGTCAGTGCCACGGAGCCGAGGTTGAATCCGTGATCAAATTCATGAATTTTGGGTTCCAAGAGGGTAAACATGATATTTTTGGGGGGCCTCTACATCCATATCCTCTCTTTGTTCCCCTTTCTCTCTCTCTCTCTCTCCTCTCCTCTCTTCCCCTTTCTCTCTCTCTTCCCCTTTCTCTTCTCTCTCTCGCTCGCTCACTCTCTTCCCCTTTCTCTCCCTGCTCTAGGTGTTAAATCAGACTGCATTGCGGTTGACTGGGTTGGGAGGAACTTGTACTGGATCGACGGTATCGGGAATCAGATCATCGCCATCAGGCTGACCACCGCCGTCACGAACGCGCTGGACTACAGCGTGATCCTGGACGAGGACTTTGAGCAGCCGCGCTCACTGGCTCTGCTGCCACAGAAGGGGTCAGTCAATAAGACATTCGAGTTGTGAAGCTTGATGTCATAAACCAACCAAATAGTCATTGGAGAGATATATTCAAGGTTTCATTCCATATATTCAGACATCATTCAATATATTCAAGGTTTCTTTATAGATAGATATATACCATATATTCAAGGTTTCTTTATATATTTATTCAAAGGTTTAATTTCCTGAACGGCATGCCATAATATATAAAGTCATATACCGAAGGCTAACATGATCAGCGGATGCTGTAAGGACCTGTTACTGTACTGGACAATCGGTTGCATAAGAAACAAACACTTACCGTAACATTTTCCATCGCACGACAGAATCATGTTCTGGTCGGAGATTGGAATCGAGCCGAAGATCGAGCGAGCGGGGATGGACGGCTCGGAGAGGAGGGTGGTGGTCAGCCACAACCTCAGCTGGCCAGGGGGCGTGGCCGTGGACACCTTGGGAGAGAGAGTCTATTGGACGGACGAGAGGCTCAAATGCATCGGGTCGGCCACTCTGGAGGGAGAGGACGTCAGGGTAACGGGACAGGGTCGTTTCAAACTGCAAGGAGTCGGGTGGCTGAGCGGTTAAGGCGTCGGGCTAGCGATCAGAAGGTCGCCGGTTTGATTCCCGGCTAAGGCAACATGACGTTGTGTCCTTGGGCAAGGCACTTCACCCTACTTGCCTCGGGGGGGGGAGGGGGGGGGGGAATGTCCCTGTACTTGCTGCAAGTCACTCTGGATGAGAGTGCCTGATAAATGGCTAAACGTAAATGTCACCTGTGGAAGATGGAAGTGCCTGAATTGTTCTCACCGATTTCGTTCTTTTGTTTTCTTCCAGATCCTGCAGATGAAGGAGACCTCCAACCCCTTCTCTCTCACGGTGTTCAACGACATGCTGTACTGGTCTGATGCCAAGAGGAGAACCATTCAGGGAACCCAGAAGATCACCGGAAAGGGTCATCAAGTTCTCTTCAAACGGCCAGGCCAGCCTTTTGGGTTAAAGGTACGCCTTGATTCCATTTCCAAGGTTGTGGATACAATGATAACCAGCCAGATAAAGACAGGTCTTTTTAAAGGGAGTCAGGTGGCTGAGCGGTTAAGGAATCGGGCTAGTAATAATAATAATGTTGCTGGTTTGATTCCTGGCCTTGCAAAATGACGTTGTGTCCTTGGGCAAGGCACTTCACCCTACTTGCATCAGGGGAAATGTCCGTGTACTTACTGTGAGTCACTCTGGATAAGAGTGTCTGCTAAATGTAATGTAAAAAATTAATAATCATTGGCGCCTTGTTTTGTTTTCTTCTCTGGGTTAAAGGTCATCCATCCGCTGCTCCAGGCTAGGATCGAGAGCCCCTGCGAGAAGCTACGCTGCTCCCACCTGTGCGTGCTGGCCCCGGGGCCCAAAGCCGTCTGCAAGTGCCCCTCCGGCCTGCTGCTGGCAGGAGACGGCCTCACCTGCTCCAACCTGGTCACCTCCGCCTTCCTCCTGCTGCTGTCTCGCTCCACTGTCACCCAGGTAGGGAAAAGCACGTTATGCTAGAGCAGGTGTGGCCAACCCTGGTCCTCGAGAGCCACAGTCCTGAAGGTTTTAGATGTTTCCCTGCTCCAACACACCTGATTCTAATTATGAGGCTTCCATAGAGCTTGATATTGTGCCAGTCGTTGAAATCAGGTGTGCTGGAGCAGGGAAACATTTAAAACCTTCAGGACTGTGGCTCTCGAGGACCAGGGTTGGCCACCCCTGTGCTAGAGAGTCATGGGGTGCAGTCGGTAAGGGTGTTGGGCTAGTGATTAGAAGGTTCCCTAGTTTGAACCCTGGCTGTGTCAGCATGACGTTGTGTCCTTGGGCAAGGCACTTCACTCTACTTGCCTCAGGGGGGAATGTCCCTGTACTTACTGTAAGTCGCTCTGGATAAGAGCGTCTGATAAATGACTACATGTAACACTTCAAATTGGGAAAAAATGGATCTTATCAGATTCTGTTTTTTTTTGTTCAGATTCTGCTATGCAAACACATTCGAGCGCTTGTGTCTTGTCTGTCCAGATTTACCTGCAGGCCATGCACGGCGCCGTGAGCCTTAAAGGCTGGCCCGAGCACCTGGCCTTACCCCTGCCCTCCATGAACGAGGCGGCCACGCTGGACTACTCTCTCCGGGATCAGACCCTCTATCTGGCCGACGCCGGCCAGGCCTCGGTGGGGCTCTTCAAGTTGAAGGAGACGGGCCTGGTGCCCCGGGGCCAGCTCCTCCGGCTCCTGGGGGACGCGATGACCAGCATGGCCCTAGACTGGGTCACTCTCTCCGTGTACTGGAGCAGCATCAAGCAGCCCAGGCTCCAGGTGACATCAGCCAGCGGGACCCACACCGCCGTCCTGATCCGGGACGACATCGGAAGCTTGGAGTCCATCGCCCTGCATCCGCTCAAGGGGAGGGTTTGTTTTATCAACCTGGTCAGGCTGGAAGGGGGCGGCGCTCTGCCACGGGTGGAGTGTTCCCACATGGACGGGTCAAGGAGGGTCCTGGTGTGGGAGAAGGCAAAGCAGCCCACCGGACTGGTGTTCTCCAACAGCGGAAATGAAATCTACTGGGCTGATATCAGTAAGGGAGAAGGCAGGATTTACAGCAGGAGTGTCCAATTCCTGGTCCTCGAGGGCAGCTGTCCTGAAGGTTTTAGATGTTTCCCTGCTCCGGCACACCTGATTCTAATGAAGGGTCGTTATCAAGCTCTGTGAAGGTGTGCTGGAGCAGGGAAACATCTAAAACCTTCAGGACAGCTGCCCTCGAGGACCAGGAATTGGACACTCCTGATTTACGGTCTTATACAATAAGTTTAATTTGTTTGAAATCCAACAATGAGTGTCGTGGCTGAACGGTTAGGGTGTAGGGATATGTAATCAGAAGGTACCCAGGTTTGAACCCTGGCTGTGTCAACATGACGTTGTGTCCTTGGGCAAGGCACTTCACCCTACTTACTTCAGGGGGGGAATGTCCCTGTACTTGCTGTAAGTCGCTCTGGATAAGAGCGTCTGCTAAATGACTTCATGGGAACTGGAACCTTTTCCTACTTCTGTGTTGCAGGTTCTGGGGTCATTGCTTCCATCAGGGTGGACGGTTCAGGATTCAAGGAGTTTCAGACTGGAGAGGGTCTGACTGCGTTTGCTCTCAGTGATGAAATGCTGCTTTGGATGACGGTCAACGGTAAATTAACCGGTCACTGCAAACAGCTGATGGTCGCATCCATGCCATAAATGCATCTCACCAGAAGATGGCGCTATTAACACAACCCACTGCTTGGTTGTGTATTCAATATCCACATTTTTTATCGACATGATAGGATCAGATTATCGAGGATAAAGTTATCTGGTCACAATGCCTGCAGATTAATAGTAACGTTGTGTGTAATGTCGCATTTAATCACTGACCTTTCTTTGACCTCGTTTCCAGATACGGCCAAACTGTGGTACAGGGATAAACGGCAGGTGCAGAAGCTGTGGTTTGAGGTCAACACTGGGGTCTTGACTATGAGGGCCTACAGCGAGTCCAGCCAGACGGGTATGGGAACACACACACGCACGCATGCCTGTTTTCCTTCTACGGGAGTCAGATGGCTCAGCGGGTTAAGGCGTTGTGATTGGAAGGTTGTGAGTTCAAACCCCGGCTGTGGCTATGTGATGTTGTGTCCTTAGGCAATGCACTTCACCCTACTTGCCTCAGGGAGGATTGTCCCTGTACGTCAATGCAAATTGCTTTGGATAAAAACGTAAATTAGGGATTATTATTATTATTCTTAGCGATGCATTGTCATGCGTTTCCTGTCTCTCTCTCTCTCTCTCTCTCTCTCTCTCTCTCTCTCTCTCTCTCTCTCTCTCTCTCTCTCTCTCTCTCTCTCTCTCTCTCTCTCTCTCTGCTTCTCTCTCTCTCGTCTTTCTCTCTGCCTGTCTCTCCCACCTCCAGGCTCCAACCTGTGCGCCGTTGACAACGGAGACTGCCCGCACCTGTGTCTGGCCACCCCCGGCGGGCGAACGTGCGCGTGCGCCCACGACCACCTCTCCGTGGGCACGCGCTGCATCCCAGACCAGCTGTGCCAGGCAGGCAGCAGATCGTGCCTGGACGGGAGCGCATGCCTGCCCCCGCAGCAGTTCTGCGACGGCCACGTCGACTGCTCCGACCACTCGGATGAAAACTGTAGGTCTGACGTGCAGGGGTGGACTGGCCATCTGGCATACCGGGCATCGTCCCCGTTGACCCAATGTGGGCCGGGCCCGCCGCAGATCAGTTGGTACCGGGCCGCCAAAGAAATACGATAGTTAATAACAATCTTTTATTTCGAAAAATTACCAGATGCTCTCGGTTAAATGTCGGTCACTTGAGCGTCAAATGTAACCCACAAGTTCGAAAAATTAGTTACAAAACTGACGTCTTTGGGCATCAAAGAAGGACACATCGGGACCCCCCCGTCCCCCCCTGTCGACAGAAAATGCCAGGGCTGAATTTTGGTCCCAGTCCACCCCTGCTGATGTAAAACGTGCGACGTCTGCAACCCCCCTAAACGAGGTAATCGTCGGACGGCGCCCTTCAGTTACAGCTGATCTCTCCTCTTCAGGCGTTCACCTCAAGGCGAAACCGGTGACGAAGGCCGCACCCCAGCAGGAGCCTAGTCTTGCCCCTCCCTCTAGCTCTCCGCCTTCCTCCAACACCAGCGCCGACCGGAAGGGCCGGGGCAACCAGGATCTGATGAGGAACCTGAACGGCGAGTGCGACGAGGCGGGCAGCTGCGTGTGCAGCCTGGGCTACAGCGGCGAGGGGTGTCAGGACCTGCTCATTCAGGGCCCTCTCTTGTACGGCGCGGTGGCGGCAGGAGCCGGGTTGGTGGCGCTCGTAGTCCTCGCCATCATCGTCAAAAGACACAAGGCCTCCAGGTAAAAAAAAAAATAATAATAATCTGCGGCTCGGCTAAATGCTAACATGCTCGTTCTTTGCCCAGAGGTGGGGTAGGTTCCGGATAACCTTAACGTCCTTGAAATTGGGAATTCGTGTGTTTTTGGACATTTCTCTAATCATCCCTGCCTTTTCCAGGAGAGACAGTCTACTAGTGAAAGACACTAGTTTGACCGACTTGGAGAAGCTTCCGGAAACTCCCGTGGAGACCGTTTCGCCTCCGTCTCAACCTAACGAGACCGACTTCACAGAAGTAGGAAGCTTCTTGAAGTCTAAATTGTTGAATGCGACTCGTCCAGCATACCAACCTCTCGCTCATTTCTTTTACAGGAAGTGGTGCCCTCAGACTAAGAACTGCATGTGTGCATGTTTGTCAAATAAAGGCAAATATATTTTTTCAACTCTGTAGTTGTGTGGTGTTCAAGTTGTTCAAATTTCCTCAGGTATTGAGTTCACATGAATCTTTTTCTTCCATCTCATAATTAGATCTTTGTTGAAGCAGCTCAGCCAAAGATCTAGGCCTGTGTTGCTGTTGAATTGACTCACAGCCTTTGCCATGTGGCCTTTAAACATACTCAAAATATATTCTTAATTATTATTAGTCTTATACTTTTTGACAAACTTTGGAAGGTCGCTTACCTTGAAGGTTTATGCATAATTCTTGGCTCAATCTCCAATACTACAGTATGGGAGTCAAATGCTGCTGTGTTTGAGAAAGGAACATGCAACCAAGTCACTTGCTGGATGGACTGTCCAAGTCCGCAATGCAGAGCTGCTGTGAGTTAAACCTCAGCATTGGCCTTGTGTGAATACACATCCATTCACACTCCATTAGACTGATGAAGAAATAAGAACCCATTCTGTCACATGGGCATATGTACTCAATAGAGGATGTGGCCAAGATCAAAGCTGGCCCAGTTTGCGCCTCCTGACAGTCCACAAGTAAAGCGCTTATGTCCATGCAGCATTACAAGGTAAATCGTGGACAAACACAGTTTGGAGAAAAAGACTGCATATTTCAATGTTTTGTTTTTCATACACGTGCATTTTTGCACTTTCAACCAAAAGTGAAAAGACATTGCTCCCTTTGACTTTTAAGAAAGTTTATTTCGGGGATGTAAAGGGAAGGTGGGGGGGTGGAGGGGAGGGGGTGGAGGGTGGAGGGTGGGGGGGGGGGGGGGGTGGGGGGGGTGGGGGTGGGGGGCGGTGAGGAGAGAGCCGGGATAGGGGAAGTAAAGAACTAAACAGACACTTCAGGCATGCCGGAAGATGCAGGTGGGGGGGGTGGGGGGGGGGGGTGGGGGGGGGGTGAGGAGAGCGGTGAGGAGCGTGGTGAGGAGTGCTGGGAGAGGGGAAGTGACACAGACACAAGCGCCATGTTGGAAGGCTAGACCACACGCCTCTTGCGGGTCCCCAGGCAGCATCTGACGTGCTGGCGGAAGGTGCCCATGCCCTTGGCAAACGTGTTGATCTGCCGACGCCACCAGCTAAAGACAGAGACAAAGGAAGTGAGGGAGAGCGGGAGCAGGAAAATAAGAGATACAGTGGAAAACAACTGAGAACATGGTTTAGATGGTTGTAACGTGGGTGTGTCCTCTGAAGACAGACAGGACAGCAGGGGAAGTGATCCAGGAGTTTGGACTCCATCTCTTGCTGGAGTTGTGGACTGTATAAAATCCCACCCTTTCTCTCTACGCTGAAGTGGTAATGCACCTTTTGGTCTGGACCTCCTGCTTTATCTCCTCCTCTTCCTCCTTTTCCTTCTCCACATCAGCAAACTCAACCTACAGGATAACCAGACTTCTCAGAAAAGTTTTCCGGACCAACAGCTGCTGACATAAGGAAGCTAATCTTTAAGGTAGGGAATACTCTAAGCTTTCAGGGTATGTACACCATGGTTGTATGAGGGCAAGGACATGTGATCAATTGGCTAAACAAAAAGCTCTTTGCAGTACTGCTCACTACCACAGGAAGGTGGAGAGAGGCAGAGGATCATCACAGAGGGTTTCACTTACGTTTGAGTGAGGCAGCTGTTCCTCGGCCATGGGTCCGTCCACTTGAGGTCCACCAAACCTGTCCATCAGATTCAGATTCATTTAGCAGCGGCATGGAGATGTGGTAAGAAAGTGGGCAGGTGATGTGAGTCAGATGTGGTGTTGTGCACACTTACACCAGCGCCTTCCATAGCTGGACCTCCAGGCGTTTATTCTCGGTCCTCAGCTCCTGAACACACAGTCAAGGTCAACCATGAAAGTGCCAACACTGTCGTCATAATGTCAATGAGAAAGAAAAGGAATAAATGAAGGCATTCTACTATACCTCTATAGTGGCGAGGTGCTCTTCGGTCAAACTTTCCAGTTGTTTGATGGTCGTCACTTTCTACAAATAAAACAGAAACAGACGTTTAACCCTGTAATAACACAGTAGAGTAGAAAACCACAAGCAGGACTATGCCAGAGCAGGAAAGTTCTTCCAGAAACTCTGTCTGATATTACATACGGAGAAAGATCCTACCTCATGCAAGTCCTGTCGGTGCTTCTCCTCCAGGTTCTGAGAGTCAAACGCCAATCATTCATATTTTTCATTTTTAAATATAAAAAAGATATATGTATATTTACAATAAATGTGTGTATGTGTTTGTGCGTGTGCGAAAAGTTGATGATGAGATACCTTTAGGGCCTGATACCTGTGCTGTGCAAAAGTGCATCTTATGTGCTCCTGAACTTTCTACACACTCACCAGCTCTCTGAGAGTGTTCCTCTCGGTGCAGGTGCAGGTGGGGATGTCCATCGCGACAGAAACACGACAGATTTCCTCCAGGTCATCGATCAGTTTTGTTGCCTCATTCAATGCCTGTCTGAGACTGAAAAAGTCCAAACACAAAACTGTTATGAATGTTTACATTTAGTACAGGGACATTCCCCTGAGGCAAGGAAGGTGAAGTGCCTTGGCCAAGAGCACAACATCATGTTGGTACGGCCAGGATTCAAACTGGCAACCTTCTAATTACTAGCCTGAGTGCGTGTGTGTGTGTTACAGTTCGTACCTCTTCATCTCGGACCTGAGGGCCATGTTTTCCTGGGAGAGGAGGAACTTGGAGAGCTCAAGCTCATAATTTTCACCTGTCCAGTGATGCTGCTCGCCTTCAGCCATAGTTAATAGTTGTGGTAAAGCCAGTTGAAGTAAGTGGTTACTTGTGCTTTCCTCAAATGTCTCTTCATAAATGATTTACCTTCAGCAACTTGCTGCTATTATGATGTCATAGTATGGAAGCTTTCTAGGTCAGAGGTCATTACATTTTAAGTTAATTTAATAATATAATAAAATAAACGATATTTTTAAGAAAATATATGTTTAGATATGTATATATCTTGTGAAATTGCGTGAAAATTGAATCATCAACTTTAATGAGCTATATAGAATAAAAGAGACAAAAAAAACATATTTTGTTGTTGGTTATGCCTGTTAAAAGCGTCTTCTAAATGAATAAATGTGAATAAATTACAAAGAACAACAAGAACATAAACTAACTGCCATATAACTAGCAGCAGTAGTTACTACACTACTTTTCAGCAAAACCTGCGTGTTTGTTCTGGAAATGTCTTTTACTGTCATTTCATGTTTTCTTTTTTATATATATATATAATTTCTCGTCACATATCAAGCACAGTGTAGCCCACATGTAAGTCAGCAACGTCGACAGTGAAAGCAAATGCATTTGTCCTCGCAGAACTAAACTATCTATTTTCTTCTGAAACCCTTCTTTTTGGGGATGTATCCATGGTTACCTGTCGAACGCAACATCTCCACCGGCAATGGAGAAAGACAGCAATAGACTTTGCAGGATGGGGGGCGTTGTTTGGTTGAAAACATATTTAAAAAGCTTTATTGATTGATGTTAGTCACAGGATCACATATATTCACGATATTGAGGTGTTCCGTTTGAAAGCCAATGCGGAGGGGAGCCACTGCAGAAGAGTTAAAGAGCCGCATGGGGCTCCAGTCACCTGTGACCCCTGACGGGAATAAGCGGCACTGCTAATAAGCGGTGGATGATAAATGAAGGAATGAATACTGAAGACACGGGAGTTTATTTGCAACCTCCCAAAGATGCCACAAGGGGGCACTGCTGCTATAGAGGGAACTTATGGGGGTCTTGGGCGCTTTTTGAGAATTAGCCGTGCCAAGATAGTTCCTGTTGTGGAGGGAGGGAGGCCTAAAGGTCACAGGTTCAATTCTCAGTCATCTCATTATATCGCTTTGAATAAAACTGTCCGCTAAATGAATGAGAACTTTCCAATGGATGGTGGGAGTATGCCCTCTACAGGCATGGAGAAGAATAACATGATATAAAAATCTCCCCATTAGTTTGCAAAGTGTTGCGTACAATCGTTTAATATATAATTTCATCCGCACAAACCCGCATAGTTGCGATCTTGAGCGCGGTAATAAGCATGCCAGACCGAAAAGGTTTGTGCATTAGTTGTCGCAGATATTAACGTTTGGCCCTATTCATCTGAAAGCTCATTTAAACCTGCGGTTGTTGATCTGAGCTGTCTGCACGTGTCGTTTTCTTTTATAGTTATCTAGTTAATTAAATGCAACAAACTATAGTTATATATAGGCTGTATGTGTATTATACATGTAAAATGTTACATTTTATATTTTCAAATCTCAGTTGGATCCAGTTTAAACCAGTACATACTATTTGAGACCTTGCATAGATGATGAGTTTAAGAAAAGTACACAATAAATACATTGTTTTATGAATACTGTTGTAGACCGACTATGAGATTTCTACCATGAAAATACGTTAAGAACATTTAAATGTTTATGATGGAATGACAAATGGTTGGATGAATGGGCCTAAGCCTCAGTATAGGCTAAAACAAAACTAAGTTGAACTTTGGCAACTTTTGTTTCAGCACGACTGGCGCATAAATGAATTAATCCTCTTATTTTAGAAGCATGAGTCAAATTAAGACGATTTGGAGATTTCTAGAAAAAGTTAAAGGGACGTCGAATCAAGACGCGGTGGACTTCTATTGGATGACAGTAGTCTGAGGACAGACAGCTAGACCAATCCTAATAGAGGTACCAAAATTTGACGGAGAATAATGAAGCCAACGGGAGACCACGTATGAGTTTTAGGCCATCCCACAGATGTTATCTGAAGTTCAATTAGCTGGAAATGACCAAAGTACTGGCACACGGGGAAAACAAACATTGATCTCATTGGCTATTCGTGTTTAGGGGCGTATACCTTTCCGCCATCGTGTTTGACGCGCTCGCGTCGGTCTTCTGTAGCTCGGGAAGGAAATAAACGGAAAATACCGTTGTGAAGCGCATCAGTGAACGAGCTTCACAAAATAGCGAGTTAACGACTTTTTATTTATACGAACCATTTCTGGAGGAACAACCATGGCCTCGGGGGCAGAGTGAGTAAAGATGTGGACGGAAAACGCTTGTTTTTTAAAGCAGCTATGTCAGGGTCTTAATAATTTACCTCAGCTGCGCAGAAAGAATGACGTGCTAGGCTAGCTAAAGTAGCTTCGTCACTACAGAGTCTGGAAAGATGGATGGAAAACAAATACAATCCCTAAATCTATTGGCATTTGACGTATTACGGCGTGGAATAATGCGTTTTAGAAAGAACTTTGCCAACAAGCTGCTTTAACAGTTGCCTTGGTTTATCTGGCTGATAGACAGCTGCATTGACAAAGCACAACTCATGCTAAGTGGCGACGAGGCTAAGCGACATTTGGTATAAGAACAGGGGCCTGCCGGCGGTGCTACCGGCACCGGCACCGTTTGGAGGTTCGCTAAGGTTGTCTGTCAAAATCAAAGGCATTCAAAACAATCTGAGCATCGCGTGGATAACATGTTGACATGTCTTCATAAACATGACTTTCTAGTTTGTTAACCTCACCCAAATCTTCACTGGCCTCCGAGCTAATAGCTGTTAGATCTGGGTTAACTGGCCTTGCTAGCTACATCTTGACAGCCACAACCAGGCTGATGAGGTAGCAGATCCTTATTTTGGTGTCTAAATCATGTTGTGATGGCAGTCGTGAATTAGCCGCATCGTGTTTTGTGACTAGGCTAGGTTAGCTAGCAGGACACTGACGTGTTATTGTAGCTGAAGGTGATCGACAATGTGGCAGACGTCGTACATTATTAATAGAGAACCACTTATTAGCTCTTCCCTTTTGCTGTGTCATCTGAGCTAGCAAGTAAGCTAACACCGAGCTAGCAAACTAGCGCATAGCCAGCTTGCAAGCTGCCGATACAATAATTTTATATTAATTTAATAATAATTTTACCTTTAGGTCTTTGACTGGTCAATAATGGCAGCCATAAAACGGGGGAATTAAATTAGTTTAAGAAGGCTAGGTGATAGTTAGGGGTCATAAGTAAACATGGGCTTTCACAAATGACCTAGTCTGGCTTCAATTTATTTGTTTTTAACATTTTCAACAGCACCAAAAATGATGATCTTTCCACCGCGATCCTGAAACAGAAAAGCAGACCGAACAGATTGATCGTCGATGAGTCGATCAACGAGGACAACAGCGTGGTCTCGCTCTCTCAGGTTAGCTGTTCGGTGGAATCGCTCTTCACAAACCGTTTTTCACTTTTGATTAATGCCAAGACTATAACACAGTGTGTGTGTGTGTTAGGCCAAGATGGACGAGCTGCAGCTGTTCCGCGGCGACACGGTCCTGATGAAGGGCAAGAAGAGGAGGGAGACGGTGTGCATCGTCCTGTCCGACGACACCTGCTCGGACGAGAAGGTGCGCATGAACAGGGTGGTCCGCAACAACCTGAGGGTCCGCCTAGGGGACGTCATCAGGTGAGAGCCACACCCCCTCCCATGTAAGCCTTCACCAGAGTCTAGTGCCCCAGGCTCCCTGCCTGTACTGTGGGCAGCGCCCCCAGTCCTTACGGAGCCTGCCTGTGCGTTGCAGCATCCAGCCGTGTCCGGACGTCAAGTACGGGAAAAGGATCCACGTTCTGCCCATCGACGACACGGTGGAGGGCATCACCGGGAACCTGTTTGAGGTCTACCTCAAGCCCTACTTCCTGGAAGCCTACCGGCCCATTCGCAAGGGTGAGCGGCACAGGCAACATCAATTAATATAATAAATATGATATATATAAACAATTCCATTCAATCATTTAGCAGACATTTACATGTATTCATTTAGCAGATGCTTTTTACCCAGAGCGACTTACAGCAAGTACAGGGAAATTCTAGTAGGGTGAAGTGCCTTGCCCAAGGCCACAACATCACATAGCCACAGCCGGGAATCGAACTCACAACCTTCCAATCATGAGGCCAACGCCTTAACCCGCTGAGCCACCTGACTCCCGCCATATTGCTATGGCAACAGCCGTACACACGTACGGGGGGGGGGGGGGGGGGGGGGGGTTTACCCGAGCTCTCCCGCCTAGCAGCAGGTCGATCGGTTCACTTCATTCCCCGTCTCGTCCCCCCACCCACAGGTGACATCTTCCTGGTGAGGGGGGGCATGCGCGCCGTGGAGTTCAAGGTGGTGGAGACCGACCCCTCCCCCTACTGTATCGTTGCCCCGGATACGGTCATCCACTGCGAGGGAGAGCCTATCAGGAGAGAGGTGGGTAATAATAATAATACCTCATTTAGCAGTCGCTTTTATCCAAAGCGACTTACATTTTAGTACAGGGACATTCTCCCTGAGGCAAGTAGGGTGAAGTGCCTTGGCCAAGGACACAACATCACAGCCGGGGTTCGATCTCACAACCTTCCCCTCAGGAGCCCAACGCCTTAACACGCTGAGCCATCTGACTCCATAAACAGCCCCCGCCAACCACAGGACACACAGCCCAAACACAGCGGCTGTTCCTAACCCCCCCTTTTGTCCGTGTGTTTCGGTGACTGTGCCACCAGGATGAGGAGGAGTCCCTGAACGAGGTGGGCTATGACGACATCGGGGGCGTGAGGAAGCAGCTGGCCCAGATCAAGGAGATGGTGGAGTTGCCGCTCAGACACCCTGCTCTGTTCAAGGCCATCGGAGTCAAGGTGGGACACACACGCACACTCACACACACTTACACACACTCTGGAAGGCACTGAGAGTAGATAACAATAATATCTCATTTAGCTTTTATCCAAAGCGACTTACATTAAGTACAAGTAGGGTAAGTAGGGTGAAGTGCCTTGCCCAAGGACACAACGTTACAGAGACACAGCCGGGGTTCGAACTCACAACCTTCCGATCATGAGGCCAACACCTTAGCCCGCTAAGTAGGACTGTCTTTTTGGCCAAGACACTGCTGTTCCTGCCAGAGCTGAATAGATGTAAATGAAAGCTCTTTGTCCGTCCCGTCCCCCCCTAGCCCCCTCGAGGTATCTTGCTGTATGGACCCCCTGGGACAGGGAAGACCTTGATCGCCCGGGCGGTGGCCAACGAGACTGGAGCCTTCTTCTTCCTCATCAACGGTGAGAAGACGCCTCAGAAACCTGTCTGCTTTACAACCCTGTGGTTCTACATTAGAACCTTGTCTGCTTTACAATGCTGCTTTACAACCCTGTTGTTCTACATTAGAATCTTGTCTGCTTTACAATGCTGCTTTACAACCCTGTGGTTCTACATTAGAACCTTGTCTGCTTTACAATGCTGCTTTACAACCCTGTGGTTCTACATTAGAATCTTGTCTGCTTTACAATGCTGCTTTACAACCCTGTGGTTCTACATTAGAACCTTGTCTGCTTTACAATGCTGCTTTACAACCCTGTGGTTCTACATTAGAATCTTGTCTGCTTTACAATGCTGCTTTACAACCCTGTGGTTCTACATTAGAACCTTGTCTGCTTTACAATGCTGCTTTACAACCCTGTGGTTCTACATTAGAATCTTGTCTGCTTTACAATGCTGCTTTACAACCCTGTGGTTCTACATTAGAACCTTGTCTGCTTTACAATGCTGATTTACAACCATGTGGTTCTACATTAGAACCTTGTCTGCTTTAGAACCCAGTGCTTTTAGAACCCTGCGTATTTCTTGAAGCCAGCTGACCTCAGCTGCTGCTGCTATTCTTGGAGGATATGCGGCAGCAGCTTTATCAGAGGTCAGGGATTAGACCCGGGACAAAGGGGACACTGTCAGCCCTCAGACAGCAGGCCCCCCCCCCCCCCCCCGCAGGGCACCCCCCACAGGGCCCCCCTGAGTTCAGGACCCCTCCGCCCGGCCGCTCACCTCACCTCCCGCTGTGTTTCCCAGGTCCTGAGATCATGAGCAAGCTGGCCGGGGAGAGCGAGAGCAACCTGAGGAAGGCCTTCGAGGAGGCGGAGAAGAACGCCCCCGCCATCATCTTCATCGATGAGCTGGACGCCATCGCTCCCAAGAGAGAGAAGGTGAGGAAGAGGAGGGAGAGAGGGGAGGGGAATGACGCGTGAAGGAAGTTTCACCTGGATATCAGTGGAATGCTGGTTAGCTAGTATGTTAAAGTGTGTGTGTGTGTGTGTGTGCGCGCGCAGACCCACGGCGAGGTGGAGAGGCGTATCGTGTCCCAGCTGCTGACCCTCATGGACGGCCTGAAGCAGAGGGCTCACGTCATCGTCATGGCAGCCACCAACAGACCCAACAGCATCGACCCCGCCCTCAGGAGATTCGGTTAGACTCTCGCACGCATTCCCACGATGCCAGTCATTCTTTTACGCAGCGATCTGAGCGAGTCTTCCTGGTTTAGTGTGTTACTTCATGTGTGTGTGTGTTGTGTGTGTGTGTGTGTGTGTTGTGCGGGGTGTTTTCAGGGCGGTTCGACAGGGAGGTGGACATCGGCATCCCAGACGCCACTGGCAGATTGGAGATCCTGCAGATACACACTAAGAACATGAAGCTGGCTGACGATGTGGATCTAGAGCAGGTACACACACACACACACCTGCCAGTCCTGTTCCTCTGGGATATTAATAGCCCCACATGCCAGTCAAATGCCAGCAGTAGCAGCCTACCTGAGCCTAACAACATCCACTTTGACATTAAGTACAAGGGGAGTTATGAACTCTGACAGACACTGTTAATCACTCCCCACGTGGGCACTTAAATCAAAAGCAATATATAAATTAAATCCAAATGTATTTGTGTAGCTCTTTTTACAAGCAATGTCACAGAGGGCTTCACATACGCCCATAGAACTGCCCCTCAACCAACCGAAAAACACATGAAATACACTAGAACGTATCAGAATGTCTTAGTTCTTACAGTATTAGGGTGTAAATGTAATGTAAATGGGGGCTCAGTGTCGAGGAAACTGGGCTGCGTCTACCAGACTGCATCCAGCTTTCTGTTACCCCGGTAACCACTCGCATCTCCCCACCCCCAGGTCGCCAACGAGACCCACGGCCACGTGGGCGCCGACCTGGCGGCGCTGTGCTCCGAGGCGGCCCTGCAGGCCATCCGGAAGAAGATGGACCTGATCGACCTGGAGGACGAGACCATCGACGCAGAGGTCATGAACTCCCTGGCCGTCACCATGGACGACTTCAGGGTGAGGACCGCAACAAACAGCAGGGGTCTCTGTCATAGTCTCCTGGTCTGGGGGGGGGGGGGTTTAGCACCCCCCCCCCCGAGCTATCCTGCTGGGGTAAGCTGGGATGGAACGACTGTGTGACTGTGTGTCTGTCCCCTCTCTCCAGT
This sequence comes from Neosalanx taihuensis, assembly GCA_030340665.1. Taxonomy (NCBI): domain Eukaryota; kingdom Metazoa; phylum Chordata; class Actinopteri; order Osmeriformes; family Salangidae; genus Neosalanx; species Neosalanx taihuensis. The sequence goes on along the minus strand of CM059309.1, from coordinate 5,433,971 downwards.
GGGCGCTGAGCCAGAGTAACCCCTCTGCCCTGAGGGAGACGGTGGTGGAGGTGCCCAACATCTCCTGGGAGGACATCGGAGGACTGGATGATGTCAAGAGAGAGCTGCAGGAGCTGGTTCAGGTACAGCTCTCTCTGTCTCACTCTGTCACTATCGCTCTTGCTGTCTGTCTCTCTGTCTGTCTCACTCTTTCTCTGTCTCACTCTCTCTCTGTCTCACTCTCTCTGTCTTAATCTATCTGGCTGTCTCTGTCTCGCTTTCTCGCTCTCTCTCTAGCTGTCTATCTCTCTCTGGCTGTGTCTTTGTCTCCCTTCTCTCTCTCTCTCTCTCTCTCTCTCTCTCTCTCTCTCTCTCTCTCTCTCTCTCTCTCTCTCTCTCTCTCATATACACCTGACTCACCCACACCCACCCCCCCTCCCACCCCCTAGTACCCCGTGGAGCACCCCGACAAGTTCCTGAAGTTCGGCATGACCCCGTCCAAGGGCGTCCTGTTCTACGGGCCCCCCGGCTGCGGTAAGACCCTGCTGGCCAAGGCCATCGCCAACGAGTGCCAGGCCAACTTCATCTCCATCAAGGGGCCGGAGCTGCTCACCATGTGGTTCGGAGAGTCCGAGGCCAACGTCAGGGAGATCTTTGACAAGGTGAGCTGGGGAGCGGGGGAAGTTTCCCCCCCGGGGATTAATAAAGTATTCTGAATAACAGCACACAGTGGTTAAAATACACTATAAGTGATGCAATAGAATACAGTATCCAAAAATAAAATAAAAAGTCAAGTACGAGTAGTGTATATTATTATTATTATTATTATTATTATCATTATTATCATTATTATTATTACGATTGATAATATTAATATTAATAATACTATTGGACTTATTAATAATATGACTATTATTAGTAATAATAAAAATAATGTATTGCTAAAAATAATAATACTATTATCAATAATGTTTTTTTATATATTTTATTATTATTATTATTTTCTCTGGGTTCTAGGCCCGCCAAGCTGCTCCCTGCGTCCTCTTCTTCGACGAGCTGGACTCCATCGCCAAGGCCCGCGGCGGCAACGCTGGCGACGGGGGCGGGGCGGCCGACCGCGTCATCAACCAGATCCTGACGGAGATGGACGGCATGTCCAGCAAGAAGAACGTGTTCATCATCGGCGCCACCAACAGGCCCGACATCATCGACCCGGCCATCCTGCGGCCCGGACGCCTGGACCAGCTCATCTACATCCCCCTGCCCGACGAGAAGAGCCGCATCAACATCCTCAAGGCCAACCTCCGCAAGAGCCCCATCGGAAAGGTTTGTTTATATTTTACATGTAGTAATTTAGCAGACACTTTTATCCAAAGGGACTTACAGCAAGTACAGGGACATTCTCCCTGAGGCAAGTAGGGTGAAGCGCCTTGACAAAGGACACAACACCACATAGCCACAGCCGGGGTTTCGAACTCACAACCTTCCGATCGTGAGCCATCGCCTTAACCCTGGTCCTCAGGGACCCAACAGTCCTGCATGTTTTAAATGTTTCCCCCTTCCCACACACCTGATTCAGATAAAGAATCATTAGCAAGTTTTGCTGAGCTTCATAAGGACCCATTCATTTGAATCAGGTGTGTTGGAGCAGGGAAACATCTAAAACATGCAGGACAGTGGGGCCCTGAGGACCTGGGTTGGGGACCACAGTTCTACAGGACTGTTATTACCGTCAGACACAAGCAATACATTATGAATGAGAGCATTGGGTGGCTGAGCAGTTAGGGGAATCAGCCTACCAATCGCAACATTGCTGGTTCAAATCCCAGGCTGTGCCAGATGACGTTGTGTCCTCCTTGGGCAAGGCACTTCACCCTACTTGCCTCAGGGAGGAATGTCCCTGTACTTGCTGTAAATCACTCTGGATTAGAGCGACTGATAAAGGACTCAATGGAAATGAATGAATCTGAAGGTTTAACCAGGATGTTCTTTGATATCCCCCCCCCCCTCCTCTCTGATAGGACGTGGACCTGGACTTCCTGGCCAAGATGACCAATGGCTTCTCCGGCGCCGACCTGACGGAGATCTGCCAGCGGGCGTGCAAGCTGGCCATCAGGGAGAGCATCGAGAACGAGATCAGGAGGGAGAGAGAGAGGCAGACCAACCCGTCAGCCATGGTCAGTACTCCCTCCCCTCTCCCCTCCCCCCTCCTCTCCTGCCCAGGATGCATGTCATCAGTCCCTCCCTCTCCCTGTGTGTCCAGGAGGTGGAGGAGGACGACCCGGTCCCGGAGATCAGGAAGGACCACTTCGAGGAGGCCATGCGCTTCGCCCGCCGCTCCGTCAGCGACAACGACATCCGCAAATATGAGATGTTCGCCCAGACGCTGCAGCAGAGCAGGGGCTTCGGCAGCTTCAGGTGGGTGTCTGTCTCGCAGTGTTAAAACAGGGGTGGTCCTGGTCCGCTGTCCTGAAGGTTTTAGACGTTTCCCTGCTCAAGGACACCGGATTCTAGAACCAGGTGTGCTGGAGCAGGGAAACATCTAAAACCTTTGATCTTAAAACAGGGGTGGACAATTCCGGTTTTCGAGGGCCACCATAAGGTTTTAGATGTTTCCCTGCTCTAGCACACTTGATTCTAATGAATGGTTTGTTATCAAACTCTGGAAGCCTCATAATGACCCAGTCATTAGAATCGTGTGCTGGAGCAGGGAAACGTCTAGAACCTTCAGGACAGTGAGCTCTCGAGGACCAGGATTGGACACCCTTGCCTTATGCTAACCACACATCAAAAGACTCACACCTAAAGACAAGTGTTAAGAGTTTTTAGTCATAGCCTAGTCTCAGACTATCACTATTCACTACAGACTAAGACTACAGCTAGATTCTTGTAGCATTTTTTTCCCCAGTCCTACTATTAGTCTATTGGTTGTTGATTGTGTTACGTCACTGCTTATTATCTCAAACCCAAGACTAGGAAAAGAGAGCAGATTATTACCTTAAACGTAATGATCGAGAGCACGCTGTGACTCCAGGGGGGGGGGGGGGAGCTGTGAAAATGGTTTGGTGCAAGCCCAGCATTAGATGACCTTAAGGACCAGGACCAGACACTCCTGGTGTAAAAGCTCGACCGTCCTCTCTAACCTGGTTCTCCCCTGGGGCCCTGCAGGTTTCCCTCCAGCACCGCAGGGGGCAGCGGCCCCAGCCAGGGCACAGGAGGAAGCGGAGGAGGGCCGGTCTTCAACGAGGACAACGACGACGACCTGTACGGATAGAGACACAGGACAGGCAGCGCCCCCCTGTGGCCTACACCAGGACCTGTACAAACTCTCACCCGATTCCACCTTTTTAGGACTTTGTGCTTCTTTGTGTTTGTTTTTTTTTCTTTCTTTTTTGTATGATTCCCCTCTGATGGATAAGGCATGTAACTGCTTGGTCTTTGGCGCTGGTTTGGATGCGGGAAATGGAACAGGGGAGGAGGGGGGGGGGGGTGTCGGGCCTCATTCTGAATATATCACATCCCTACATGAGCGACTTCAGACGGGATTCTATGTTAGATTATAAGAACAGGAGAAAAAAATAAAAACTACAAATTGCTAATAACATTTTTTTATGAACGGTAGCATATAATGTATGACAAGTTTGAAGATGTTGAAAATAAAAAAAATCTCACCGAAATTAAAATGTGATCAATATAGCATGAGTCTTCGTTATACAATACAGTTAAAAAGGCAAGTGGTGATTCTCATCGGTAATAAAAAATGATCTAGATCCACATTTTTTAAATAGAGTGAGCTCAATCACAGAGTATTACCTAAAACACCAATTAATTTCAGGCCACGTTTAACAGCGATTGGAAACTACATTTACAATGCAAAAAAACCTTGCCTTCAGTGAGGTGAATATGAGGTTTGAGTTCTATTCCTGCATATCTTCAGATTAGTAAGAATCCAGGAAGGGGAAATGAGGATGTTCCGCGTCCCTCCACACCTTCTCACCATTTTTCTGCAAAGACCCAACAGTTAGAGTCAGGGACATTTCCACTGACTCATTCAGCAGACGCTCTTATCCAGAGTGACTTACAGCAAGTACAGGGACATTCCCCCCCTGAGGCAAGTAGGGTGAAGTGCCTTGCCCAAGGACAAAACATTAAGTTGGTACATCCAGGGTTCAAACCAGGGGCCTTCTGATTACTAGCCCGACACCCTAACCCAGTGGTTCTCAACCCTGGTCCTCAGGGCCCACTGTCCTGCATGTTTTAGATGTTTCCCTGCTCCAACACACCTGATTCAAATGAATTGTCATTATCAGGCTTCTGCTGAGCTTCATAGTGACTCATTCATTTGAATCAGGTGTGTTGGAGCAGGGAAACATTGAAAACATGCAGGACAGTGGGCCCTGAGGACCAGGGTTGAGAACCACTGCCCTAACCACTGACTCCCATACAGGTGAGTCCGGCCTTGGATGCTCACCTCCACTGCTGGCACGATGAAGCGTTGGTTGCGGTTGAGCGATGCGATCTCCTCCATGTCGCTCTCCGAGAGGCTGAAGTCGAACAGCTCCAGGTTCTGCTGGATCCGGGAGGGCGTGACGCTTTTAGGGATGCACACCACGCCCCTCTGGACGTTCCACCTGAGAACACACACACACAGCTGAACACTCCAACCCTCGTCTGTCCGCTGTGTGTGTGTGTGTGTGTGTGTGTGTGAGTGTGAGAGAGAGAGAGAGAGAGAGAGAGAGAGAGAGAGAGAGAGAGAGAGTGAGAGAGCGAGCGAGCGAGAAAGACAGCAAGAGAGACAGAGAGGTAGAGAGAGAGAGAGGAAGAGAGAGCGAGACAGGGAGAGAGAGAGAGAGAGACAGCAAGAGAGACAGAGAGGTAGAGAGAGAGGAAGGAAGAGAGAGAGAGCGAGAGACAGAGAGGGAGAGAGAGAGAGAGAGAGAGGAAGAAAGAGAGCGAGACAGGGAGAGAGAGAGAGAGAACCACACCTCAACCCTGGGTCTAGGTCGGCCTACCTGAGGATGACCTGTGCAGGGCTCTTGCGGAGCCTCTGGGCAATGGCCCCCAGTACGGGCTCCTCCAGCAGGCAGGGCTCACTAGGCGAGGCCCAGGGCCGGTCCCCGCTGCCCAGGGGGCTGTAGGCCGTCACGCACACACCCAGCAGGCGGCAGTGAGACAGCAGCTCCGTCTGGGACAGATACGGGTGACACTCCACCTGCCAACCAGGACAGTTACACACAGTTACAGTATGTTTATATTACATTTCCATTCAATCATTTAGCAGACATTTACATGTATTCATTTAGCAGATGCTTTTATCCAAAGTGACTTACAAGAGAGAGCTAGGCAGAGCAGACGCTCTTATCCAGAACGACTTACAGCAAGTACAGGGATATTCCCCCCTGAGGCAAGTAGGGTGAAGTGCCTTGCTCAAGGACACAACATTATAATCGCACGGCCGGGATTCGAACCAAGGACCTTCTGATAGCCTGACTCCCCCTAACACACGTTTAGAATGATCTCTCTCTCACACACACACAAACACACACAGACATTCTCTCTCTCACACCTGGTTGACAACAGGCCTGTGCTTGGCAATGCTGATGACATCATCGATCTGCCTGGCGTTGAAGTTGGACAATCCGATGGCTTTCACCAGGCCCTTGTCAACCAGAGTCTCCATGGCAACCCACGTGTCCCGGTAGTGCGTGTCGGCGTAGCACACGCTTCCGTCCGCCCTCTTGGGCATGAGCTCCGTCCCGCGTCTGGATACGGACACAGGAAGTTACGCAAGAAACATCCAGGATTTCTGTATTTGAAATCTGATTCAGCAAAGCAGCGTCCAGATAACTGCCTCTGAAACATTTTCTACAATGGATCACTCCTGGACGAAAGAGGGTCGGCACCATTGGGGTCAAACTCGTGCCATCGAGGGCCAAGAGGGTGCAGGTTTTCACTTCAACCAAGCCACTACACACAAGCTGATTTCACTAACGAGTTTCTCTACTTAATAAGATGGTGTAGTGGCTTGGTTGAAGTGAAAACCAGCACCCTCTTGGCCCTCGATGGCAGGAGTTTGACCCCAATGGTCCACACCGACTTATCCAGGATTTCATGGAACATCTGTGTGTGTGTGTCTCACTGGAAGGCCATGGGCCAGTGCATGAGGTAGAGATCCAGGCAGGAGAGGCCCAGCTGGGCCAGGCTGCTCCTGCAGGCCTGCTCCACATCCTCAGGGTGGTGCTTGGTGTTCCACAGCTTGGACGTCACGAACACCTCGTCTCGACGCAGCGCCTGGGACAACGTGAGGACAACGGGAGTTAGAGGAACGCTTTTCGGAGGGGGACTTGAGCCTGTGACCTTTTGATCCACAGTCAAGCGCCCGAACCCGAGGACCCATGACCAATCCCGCTGCTGGTTATCACACTTTACCGTAAGATTCCCCATTGCTGATGCACATATACTGAATAAATGATCTGTCAAGATGTTGTGATCGTTCCTGGTTTAATGATTTAATAAATATCATCCGTTGTTGTTCAGAATTACTTGTTGATCCCTGTGTGTAAACTTGCTAGCGTTGTTGCTTTATTGTTCGTGTACCACAGGTAGACTATTGTCCGTTGGAGACTCATCTAAATTTGTAAACTGAGCATTCTCAGCTGAATGCTCTTATAGTTCTTCCCTTGGCACTTATTGGTTCTCACGATGTCTGTTTCCTAATCTATAAGGCCACTATGTTGGGGTCTATCACGTTGCTATGCTCAGTGACCGATGCTCTTTTGTAAAGCTCTCTCTTGTAAGTTGTTTTTACTTACTTGTTTTTACCAGGTTGCCTTTTAAGAACTGGCATAGAGACTACAGATGAAAACTAGCCTGCCAGACTAACTCTGGCACATTTACAGTTCTACTGTTGATTAATGTGCCTTGTCCCTTTTATGAATACAGAATACCGTAAGTCGCTTTGGATAAAAGCGTCTGCTAAATGAATAAATGTAATGTTTACACGATGGTTAAGGGCTACTGGATGTGTGAGCATTCAACCATGCCACTTCCTGCCCTCTCGGCCCCTCCCTCTCACCTTCCCAGGCCCCACCCTCTCTGCCAGGGCGTCGCCCACTTCCTGTTCATTGCTGTAGGCAGCGGCACAGTCGATGTGTCTGTAACCGCAGTCGAGAGCGGCTAGGACGGCCTGCTTCACCTGCGCGCACACACACACACACACACACACACACACACACACAGACGTACTCTCAAACATAATTTTTTTATCATCACCACACACACACACACACACACACACACAGACGTACTCTCAAACATAATTTTTTTTATCATCACCACACACACACACACACACACACACAGACGTACTCTCAATCATCATCATCATCATCCTCATCATCATCATCATCACACACAGAGATGTACTCTCAATCATCATCATCATCATCATCATCATCATCATCATCATCATCATCATCATCATCATCATCATCACACACAGAGATGTACTCTCAATCATCCTCATCATCATCATCATCATCATCATCATCATCATCATCATCCTCATCATCACACACAGAGATGTACTCTCAATCATCATCATCATCATCATCATCATCATCATCCTCATCATCACACACAGAGATGTACTCTCAATCATCATCATCATCATCATCATCATCATCATCATCATCATCATCATCATCACACACAGAGATGTACTCTCAATCATCATCATCATCATCATCATCATCATCCTCATCATCATCATCATCACACACAGAGATGTACTCTCAATCATCATCATCATCATCATCATCATCATCATCATCATCATCATCACACACAGAGATGTACTCTCAATCATCATCATCATCATCATCATCATCATCATCATCATCATCATCATCATCACACACAGAGATGTACTCTCAAACATCATCACACTCCCTGTATGTTGTATATTTTTCTATTTTAAATTAAGCTAAATGAAGTATTATTATTATTATTATTATTCTGAGTGCTGTATTGTACCATGCTTCTGTTGCCCACAACGGGACAAATTAAGGATTACCTTATTAGATGTACTCTCCAACACCATCACATATACCCTGACCCCCCCCCCCCCCCCCCCCCCCCCCACCTGTCCAGGGCTACTCTTCCAGGTCCCCAGCCCCACCAAGGGCATCTTCTGACCGGACGACAGGGTCACACTGGAAGTCATGACCGCAGCACACAGGAGAAGGCTGTTACAGTACTGTAGAGAAGAGGGACACACACATACACCGACACACACTCACACTGTCACGGCTTTTTATCCGAATTCGTTTTTTTATTCGCCATGTAAGTTTCACAACCACGGCATTTACTGTGGCAGGATGGAGCAACCAAGAACATATACAGAACTTTAATAAAGATTCAAAATAAAAAAAAGTAGGCAATAACATGGATAGGATTATATAAAAAACTACAGGCCATGCTGTGATAATGTCTGATTTACTCACTGAACAGGGTTGATCGAAGCCTCTGGTCTCTTGTAAGTTGCTTTGGATAAAAGCGTTCTGCTAAATGAATAAATGTGAAAGGAATAAAAGTAAATGTCATGGAAATGTTTCAGCAGGGGAATGACTGACAATGAAATCATGAGACTGGCTGTGTGGGTGCTGGGCGGTATGCGTCGCACCCTTTGCTTTCGTTAATGGATGAAATTATAGTTCGCATCCATCTTCAAGTCTGTGTATCCAAAGTATTCATGAATGTATCAAACAATTGAAAAGGTTAAACCAACACAGTCCTTTTTGCGTGTTTTTCGTGCGCATGCAAACATATCGTGTTTACCATGTGCACACCTGGGCAGGATTCAATTAAAGTATCGACTTCCGGTGTGTGATTATGAAAAAAAAAGATTATTTACTCAAACGATGCCTTGTAGTTCGAAATAAAAACAAAGCAAATGGCTCTTACACACACACACACACACACACACACACACACACACACACACACACACACACACAGAGAAAACTATAGTTATTTGGTCAAACTGGCTGTCCCTAGTTAGCGACCCCTGCAGAAATGCAAGTCACTGCGAGTCCACTGTTACTGATTGTCACTCCGGTCTGAATTCATTAACTTCGGCCATCAACTTCACTCTTCAGGATGGGAGAGTAGGTTTGTATGTGTGCTTGTCACCCCTGTACTGACCGCAGGCAGAGACATGTTGGGGAAACTGGTAATGTCCATGCTTACCCTTGTGGAAAACACACATGACATCATTATCTCTGGAGCCAGACCACCTTCCCCCCTCTTTATCTCTACTCTGCTCCATAATGGACTTTCTCTACTCAAGAGTTTATTTCAGGAGAGTGATGAAATCGACACACACTGCCCCTCCCCCCGTCCACACACACACACACACACACACACACACACACACACACACACACACACACACACAAACACTATCCCTGGGCCCTGGGAGCCGTCGGATGCCAACGCGAGCTGTCCAGCCTGCCCCGCCCGAATCACAGCGCCCCTGCGGTAGAACCCGGTCACAAGGCCATCCTCCTCAGCGTCACATCCACTGCCGATGTGATCAGGCTCTCCTTCCCGTGCAACCAATCACCTCTTCGGTTCAACCGCACGAACCAATCGTTCAGCGCAAAGCAGAGGAAGGGAGACGCAAATGGCTGGACGACAACAAGTAACAGGAAGGCTGACTTACCTGGGTAGGAGAGAGCTGGATGGGGAGAGGGAACGATGGGGCGAGTGTGTGACGGTGTGACGGTCAGGGACAGGGAAGGACTGGGCACTGTTAAACAGAGCCAGGTCAAAGTCCGGCAGGAAACTGTTGGCCTGTTAAACTGACGAGGAAAATATGTACAGAGGATCAGGGATACAGCACACACTCACTCACATGCTCACTCACTCACACACTCACTCACACAGTCACTCACACACACTCACTCATTCACTCTCTCATTCACTCACTCTCTAACTTGCTCACTTCCACACATTTCACATTTTAGTCATTGAGTAGACGTTTTAATGCTGAGCGACTTACAGAAAGTACAGGGGACATTCCCCCCTTGAGGCAAGTATGGTGAAGTGCCTTGCCCCATGGACACAACGTCATGTTGACACAGCCGGAAATCAAACTGACAACCCTCTGATCGTTTGCCTGACACCCTAACCACTCACACACTCACTCACGCACCCCCTCACTCATTCACTCACTCACACTCGCTCTTTCACTCACTCCCCTCACTCATTCACACTCATTCACACACTCACTCACTCACTCACTCACTCACTCACTCACTCACTCACTCACTCACTCACTTACTCACACAGAGACACAGTCAGTCACTCACCCACTCACGTACAGAAAAGACACTGAGTACCAAGGTAACATCAGATATTTGGTTTATTTTGTCATCCTTGTAAAACGATTTCAGTCAGAAATGTTGTCAAAAGTACAGAAGCGGCAGATCTCTACAAACAGCTGGACTAAACAGAATTCTACACACTTCTCTGAAACACACTCGCACACAGAAACACACACACAAAACACATGTGAGCTCACAAGCACTGTCATACAGACAACCCACAAGTGCAGGTACACACCCACATGCACCCCCACACACACACACACACAGAGTAGAAAATGTTTGTTTACCCCTTATTTGATGTTATATCACAGAACAGGTACTAACTGGTTACAGTACCTGGTTACATGCCTGTTACCTGGTTACAGTACCTGGTTACATGCCTGTTACCTGGTTACAGTACCTGGTTACATGCCTGTTACCTGGTTACAATACCTGGTTACATGCCTGGTTACCTGGTTACAGTACCTAGACCTGGTTACAGAACACACACCTGGCTACAGTACCTGGTTACATGCCTGGTTTCCTGGTTACAGTACCTGGTTACAGTACCTGGTTACAGTACCTGGTTACAGTAACTGGTTACATGCCCTGGTTACCTGGTTACAGTACCTGGTTACAGTACCTGGTTACAGTAACTGGTTACAGTAACTGGTTACATGCCTGGTTACCTGGTTACAGTACCTGGTTACAGTAACTGGTTACCTGGTTACAGTACCTGGTTACAGTGCCCACACCAGCTTACTGTATGTGCACCTGATGGTATTAAATGGTGTTGCCCTCTGGGAGAAGGGCTCAGAGAAGTGGTCCTGACCTGATGATCATCAGTGTGTGTGTGTGTGTGTGTGTGTGCGTTAACCATTCACGTCACAAACCATTCACATCGTCAGTCTTTAAACTTGCAGACGCGTGGATGTGCTTGGATCGCCACCTGCAGGCAGGGTGAGGAAACGCTCCAACCTGCCTCCGCCGGAAAGAAAGCGACCGTTACAAAAAAATGGAGTCTGCCTCAACTCTCTCAACAATTCCCGCATCGCGATAATCGGTCCGGCACAGGAACTAGCGACTGGGGCGTCGTCCTGACGTCGCCAAGGACACCCCCCCAAAAAAAACAAGCTTAGCACAGTTCAGTAGCGTTCACACACGGCTTCAGAACACACAGAAAACGCAGTTCTCCTGCGGAGTTCTCAGGTATAATTGTGCATGGCTTCAACTGTACAGAGTGTGTTGTGAGAGGGTGTTATCCTGTGCGTGCGTGTGTGTGTGTGTTCAGAATGTGTGACTCCAGGTTAAGGCACTGGATCTCTCTCAACAACAACAAGTGTGCGATGGATTAACAGACGCACTTTCAGAGTGAACAGCACCCAGATTAGCTTGATTTCACATCATGTGGATTATACAGAAAGCACCTCGATAACAGACACCTGGATTTAGCTGGAAAAAAACCTGGTTTACCTGGTCTAGGACAGGGGTAGGGAACCGTTGTCCGTGAGAGCCGTAGTCATGAAGGTTTTCGATGTTTCCCTGCTCCAGCACACCTAATTCTAATGACTGGGTCATCATCAAGCTCTGTGGAAGCCTCATAATTAGAATCAGGTGTGCTAAAGCTGGGAAACATCTTAAACAGAGGTGGCCAACCCTGGTCCTCGAGAGCCACAGTCCTGAAGGTTTTAGATGTTTCCCTGGTCCAGCACACCTGATACTAATGAGTTGGTCATCATCAAGCTCTGTGGAAGCCTCATAATTAGAATCAGGTGTGTTGGAGCAGGGAAACATCTAAAACCTTCAGGACTACGGCTCTCGAGGACCAGGGTTCCCTACCCCTCCGGAGCCAAAGATCCAGAGCCAGCCTCACAAGTGCTGGGACAGCTCAGACTAAATGTTTAGCCGTACAATAAAGGTACATGAAAATACGATTCAAATATGTTTTGCCAACTAGGGGGGGCGTCGGGCTAGCGATCAGAAGGTCGCCAGTTCGATTCCCGGCTGAGGCAACATGACGTTGTGTCCTTGGGCGAGGCACTTCACCCTACTTGCCTCAGGGGGGGGGGGATGTCCCTGTACTTGCTGTAAATCGCTCTGGATAAGAGCGTCTGCTGAATGTGAATGTAACTAAGATTGATCAGGAGTTTCAGAATGTCAATTTTTAATCGTGTTTTCGGATGCCTTGAGTGTACAGCCCAAAAAACGGACAATTATGACTTTACTGTCCCAACACTTATGAAGGGCGCGTTGTGTTTTTGAAACCATGTTGAAAAGAGTCGAGTAAAGCGTGTGCCCCAAACTCTCCCGTTCAGACAGGGCGTCCTGCTGTGTGTTTACCACATAGCTCATATCCATGTGACCCGTGACCAGGCTGGGCCACCTTAGAAGAACACGGTTCTCCAAGCTCCGAATCACTTCGGGGGGGGGGGGGGGGGGGTGAGCGACGACCCGGAATCGATCCTGTTTCGAACCCACGGGCCGGACGGGGGGCAAGGGGATGGGGGGATGCAGGCAGGAGGATTTATGAAATCTTTGACGCAGCGCTGGATGCAGGATACAAGCACAGTCCAGGAAAACGCGAAGAAGAAAAGAGACGAGTGGGGGGGGGGGGGGGGGGGGGGGCGAAGAAAAGTCAGTTTCTCTCGGCACTTCAGTCTCCTGTGAGCGTTTTCCCCACTGGGGGGGGGGGGGGGTGTAGTTTGTTGTTGGGAGAGGGAGTTGTTGGTTGGTAGGACATGGGGGAGGGGGGGAGGCGCGCGGGGGGGTTGGGGCAGTTCCAAGGAGGATGCTGGTGGAGGGGCGGGGGTGGCGGGCGGTACGGACGCAGTGCCGTCGAAACCAACCCCCGGGGGAGGGGCGGGAGGGGGACCCTAAACGTCCGACGATGCCCCCCGTCCCCTCCTTACGACTGGGGCAGGTGCTGTCTGATGATCTCCCGGGACTGTGGCGGGATGCGGTCGGGGAAGCGGACGGAGAACTCCACCACCAGGTCGCCGCGCTGCGACGGGCTCTTGGGGAACGGAAGCCCCTCCCCCCGCAGGCGCTTCACCGTGCCCGGCTTGATGATCTCGTGGCAGGCCAGCGGGATGACTCGGTTATCCAGCGTCGGAATGTTGACCGTGCAGCCGCACAGAGCCTGAGGAGGGAAAGGGAGGGGGGGGGATGAGAGAGGAGGAGAGATGAGAGGGGAGGAGAGGAGGGGAGGGGGAGGACAGGGGGGAGGGGAGGAGAGAAGAGGAGAGAACGAGAGAGGAGGGGAGATGAGAGGGGAGGAGAGAAGAGAAGAGGAGGAGGGGAGAGGAGGGGAGAAGAGGGGAGAAGAGGAGAGGGAGGACAGGAGGGGAGGACAGGAAGGGAGGACAGTAGGGGAGGGAAGAGGAGATCAGGAAGGGGGGAGGGAAGAGAGGGGAGAGGAGACCAAATAAACATCATCAGACTCGACGTAACATCCGTGACGCAACACAAGAAGATCCCTGGTCCACTTATAGGGGAGTCTGTATGGGTGAAGATCTCTCCAGAAAAACCATCCACTCCCCCAGCTTTCACCAAGCACAGCTCCTAGCTGCTTCTATGGTCTGTCATTTCCCAATACTGTGTTGACCAGTATGAGGGACAGAATGTTAAATCACTAATAGGGTCTATTTAAACTCCTAACCGTCTGGGAACATTCTGAGAACACGACTTCAAACGAACAGGAACAGCCAGATGAAGAACATCCACTAGAATGTTCTCCGTAGAATCCCCGCCCCCCCCCCCCCATTTAAATGAAACACCTTTTGGAAACACAAGTCTGTTTGTGTGGGTGGGTGAGTGCGCATGTGGGTGTCTGAGCAGAGGGTGGTGTGTGAGAGTGCGTGTGTTGCCAACCGGCTGGTTGAGTGTGTGTGTGTGTGTGTGTGTGTGTCGTAGCAGGGGGTGGTGGGGTCCACAGCAGACCTAATTTTAGATATGGTCTCATTCCCGGAGCTAATGAAGTAAGACAGGACTCGAGCTCGAGAGCTGAGCTCGTAAATAGTTGGAGGGTTTGTCAGATGGGTTGGGACAGGAGGTGCAACACACACACACACACACACACACACTCTCTCTCTCACACACACACACACACACACACACACACACACACACTCAAACAGCTTTGTCTGCTCATTGGCGGAGCCAGAATGAGCGGAGAAAGAAGGAGAGTTTGAAGATGAGCGGGCATCGCCCGCGATCGAAACAAACAAACCCTTGAGAAATCCTGAGATGACAGGGAAAAACACGCCGGTCTAACTCCGTCCGTGTGAAGACCAGGAATAACCACAGTGGGGCCGGGAAGGAGGGGGGGGTGGGGGGTGGGGGGGGTCTGGGGGAGGGGGGGGGGCGTGGAGCAGTGGGGCAGACACGGCAGCCGCCCCTCGGAACTGAAGACAAAAGCACGACCTAAAGGGGCCTCACCGGCCTTCCCATAAGCGCGTTGACCCCCCCCCGACCCCATCCCCCCCCCCCCCCCCCCCCCGACCCTGACCCCACCCCCCCACCCCCAGGCTCTGGCCCTGACCCTGGGCCAAAACCCTGCCAAGGACGCAGGCTGGTCACCACGCCAGCGAGGAGACACATACCCATCGCCCCCCCCCCCCCCCGGGGCCCCAGTCTGATTACATAAGCCTCAGCTCAGACTAGAAAGCTCTAGAAATGTCCAGACTGACACACACAACCAGCCACCCGCACACTCACACACCCACACAGGAGGATATGTAACTCCCTCCATTAGTCTTTGCTGGTACAAGTCAGCCCTTCTCAAACATATGAGCTTGCCTACTGAGAATAATAATACCTCATGTAACAGACACTTTCATCCAAAGCGACTTACATTAAGTACAGGGACATTCTCCCTGAGGGTGAGTGAGTAGGGTGAAGTGCCTTGCCCAAGGACACAACGTCACATAGTCACAGCCGGGGTTCGAACTCACAACCTTCCGATCATGAGGCCAACGCCTTAAACCCGCTGAGCCATCTGAGAAAAACTGACAGGCCTGTCTTTGTTCTACTAACGCATCATAACTTCCAAGAAACTTGGGATGTCTGGCTTCTGCTAAGGCCAGGAGGCTCTACGCTCTGCCATGCTGAACGTGAAAGGAACCCATGCCCTGTGATGTCAGAGCTGCTGTCCCATGCTGAGCGCTCTCCAGCTAGCGTTAGCCTGATAGGGGCTTTATGTGTTAAGCGGAGGAGAGGAGAGAAGGAGGATGAAAGGAGAGAAGAGAGGACGAGAAGGAGGATGAAAGACCAGAGAAGAAGAAAAAAAAAGAGGAGAGGAGAAGAGCAGAGGAGGAGGATGAAGGACAAGAGGAGAGGAGGAGGCAAGGAGGAGGACAGGAGAGAAGGAGGATGAAAGACCAGAGGAGACGAGAAGAGAGGAGAAGAGGAGGGGGATGAAAGACCAGAGGAGAGGAGGAGAGAGGAGGAGAGGAGGAGTATGAAAGGCCAGAGGAGAGGAGGAGGACAGGAGCCATGGGTGACTTCTCCAGGGTGACGTCAGGTCTGACCCCCACCCCCCCCCCCCCCCGAGTAACCCCGCCTCTCCACAGCTCCACGAAGCCGAACTAAAAAAACGCAACTCTTGTTTGCTTTGGCGACTGCTTTCGGATGACCCACTCCCCCCCCCCAGCCCCGCCTCCCTACCATCCCCATTCCTCCTCTCTCCTCTCCTCCCTCCAACCCCGCCCCCCGAGCCTCGCTCCTTCTCGGGGCATTGTCAGGGAGGATACAGCTTCCTGCACCCCCTCCCTCCCCCCGAAACGGCCTCGTCCTTCTTCCTCCTGGCTGAGCTGCCTCCTCCAGATATAGCTTCTTACGTAAACCTCCGAGGCAACTCTCCTGCCAATTCGTCCGCGGCGGGGAAAACCGCGACCGGCCCGGGAGCCACGCGTCCCTCCGCGGGAGGGCCGGAAATAAAACACGCCGACCGCCGCAGGGAGAAGAACGAGGAAGAGGAAGGAGGAGGAGGCTGGAAAGGCGTCCTGAGGTCAAAGCCGTGTTCCGACCGCGCTCCGGTGGTGCACGCGTTCCCAGAATCCTTGTTTGTCGCCCGGTCTATCAATAGAGCCCCCGCTGAATGGCAGTGATTAAAGCTATTACAGAACGTTTCATTTCACAGCCTGGTCTGAGCACGGTGCCCTATGCAGGAACGGCTAATTAAATGTCTTGCTTGTCACGCTGATAAGCTGTTCTTGTCATTGCCACCCTCGTACGACAATTCAGCTTTGTGTGTCTGTGTGTGTGTGTGTGTGTCTCAGTCTGGGCTGAGTGAGCGAAGTGTAGAAGATGCAAAGTAATATTGGTGGTCAGCTTCATCATATTGCGTAACATCCAAGCAGCCATGAGACAGCGAAACAGGCGTGAATGTGTGTGTGTGTTCATCTGAAACCGTGTTTGTATACTTGAGACTGTGTGTGTATACATGAGACTGTGTGTGTGTGCCCCTGAAAAACCATGCCTGTGTGTATCCATGAGACCGTGTGTGTGTGTGTGTGTGTGTGTGTGTGTGTGTGTGTGAGAGAGAGACAACACACATGAAACAGGCTTAAAGACGGTGAAACAACCTTGAACAAGTGTGTGTGTGTGTGTGCACCCGAAAAACCATGCCTGTGTGTATACATGAGACTGTGTGTGTGTGTGTGTGTGAGAGAGAGAGACAACACACACGAAACAGGCTTTAAAGACGGCGAAACAACCTTGAACAAGTGTGTGTGTGCATCTGAAACCATGCCTGTTCATGTATCCATGAGTGTGTGTGTGTTTGTTTTGAGACCTGGCTGGATGATCTATCATGCTATATTGCAGCGCGGAGGCACAGCGCTCTCACAGGGACACCACATTCCCGCTGGGCCGCTCACACGGCGGTGACAGGGCCGCTGTGCCCAGCCAGGCTCTGCCAGACCTGGCTCTAACACCAGCAACACAACACAGACACCCTGGAGCTGGTTCAGCTGGTTTACTACAGAGAGGGAGAGAGATGAGAGAGAGATGAGAGAGAGAGAGAGAGAGAAAAGAGAGAGAGAGTGAAGGAGAGAAAGAGTGAAGGAGAGAAAGAGAGAGAGTGAAGGAGAGAAAGAGTGAAGGAGAGAAAGCCAGAGAGAGAGAGAAGGAGAGAAAGAGAGGGATAGAGAGAGTGAAGGAGAGAAAGACAGAGGGATAGGGGGAATTGAGAGAGGGAATAAGAAGGGAGCAATGGGGAGGTAGGGGTAGAGAGAAAGAGAAGAAAGGAGGGACGGAAAGACAGAAATAGATCAAAAGAGACACTGAGAGGGCGAGACTCTGAGAAAAACACTGGGGGAGAGAGAAGGGGAGAGAGAGAGAGACACAAAGATGAAAGAGAAAGACACTGAGAGAGAGAGAGAGAGAGAGAGAGGAGAGAGAGAGAGAGAGAGAGAGAGAGAGAGAGAGAGAGAGAGACTGAGAGATACTGTGTGTGAGAGAGAGCGAGAGAGAGAGAGAGAAGGGTCTGTTTTGGGGTCTATCACGTTGCTATGCTCAGTGACCGGTGCTCTTTTGTAAAGCTCTCTTTTATAAGTCGCTTTGGATAGAAGAGTCGGCTAAATGAATAAATGTAAACGAGAGAGAGAGAGAAAGACACAGAGATACTGCGGTGAGAGAGAAAAAGACAAAGAAAGAGACTGTGAGAGAGAGAGAGAGAGAGAGAGAGAGAGAGAGAGAGAGAGAGAGAGAGAGAGAGAGAGAGGATGAAGAGCGGGCGTCCCCCACCTCCTTCAGGTTGATCTTGCAGACGTAGACAATATTGGAGCCGTCCCTCCGGAAGTGGGCGTGGCCCTTGTCTTTCAGCACGAAGGCAATGTCCGCCGGAATGTTCTCGGGCGTCTCGTCGCCCTCCTTGGGGAAGGTGATCTTGGTCCCTTCCTTCCAGCCCCGCTTGATGACGATGTTGAGGATCTTGTCCTCCGTCCTCATGCTCCTGCCGTCCGCGTTCAACCTCCTCCGGGTGATCTTCATCCGCTTGGTGCAACCGTGGAAGATCTCCTCCAGGGAGACCTTCAGCTCGTGGACCACGGGCGGGTCCTGCTGCCGGCTGCGTCCCCCGCCCAGGCGCTCCGACTGCGCGCCCTTCTTCCGCCCGCCTCCTCCGCCGCCCCCGGAGAAGCCGTTCATGGCCCGGCGGGAACCCGAAGCGTCCGAACTGGGCGAAGGGGTCGTCGTCTTCCATCTCCTGGTCGGCCTCCGGGTCGGGGTGGCTGTGGTCGTGGAAGGAGAAGCCGTTGGACCGGTTGTGGTTGCGGTTGGAGCCGAAGAACATGTCGAAGGGGTTGGAGCCTCCGAAGAAGGAGGCGAAGGTGGCGTGGGGGTCGCCGTGGAAGGTGTAGTGGTAGGAGGAGCTTCCGGGACCGCCTGACGAGCCGCTGCCGCCCGTCTTTAGACCTTTGAGGGGAGAGAGGGGAGAGAGGTGAGGGGGTGGAACTCACACACACACACACTCGAGAGGCCTGCATGTGCACACGTGACAACCAACACACACTGACTGTGGCATACACACAGACGCGGAAGACAGAAACACACACGTGAATCGTTTGGGTTTCCTTATAACGCAAACAAACACACACACACACACTTGTCATAGCGCTGAATGACCTCCAGAAAAGAAAAGAATAATGAACGCATCGATAAGTATCGTGAAAGATCTTGGAAAAACAGGCATTAGCCTACGGTTAAACCAGATACGGTTAAACCTTATCTGTGTCCTGGTACAGGTAAACATTACATTCGGGTGAAGGTTCAGCTTAATGGTTAGAGTATTTCAGGTCAAGAGGTCTCAGGTTGAAATCCCCCCTGTGTTTTTGTCTAGTCTTGGTTAAAAGCATTTACTAAACAAACACATTGTCATCCCAGGTATATTTACATGTAGTCATTCAGCAGACGCTCTTATCCAGAGCGACTTACAGCAAGTACAGGGTCATTCCCTCCTGAGGCAAGTAGGGTGAAGTGCCTTGCCCAAGGACACAACGTCATGTTGGCACAGCCGGGGTTCGAACCAGGGACACCCTAACCGACTGTGCCACATGACTCCCTACTCAGTCTGTTGAACTGAGAGAAGTGTGTGGCATAACAAGGAGACCATGTGGGTGAAAGACCACCCACGGAATCTTCTGGAAACAGAACTGATAAAGCTCTATAGTTCAGCCTCTCTCTCACACACACACACACGCACACACGCACACACACACACACACACACACACACACACACACACACACACGCACCACACACACACACACACACACACACACACACACACACACACCACCTCACTTCTATTCATATCTCCGCAGGCACATGGATTTCTGCCTGTCTGAGACTCGGAAATGCAATCTGGAAAAAGCTGGTCAGGCAGAATAACACCCGCATGCCCGCACGCTAATAAGCGCTTAATAATATCGCCCCGCTCACGGACGCACACTCGCTCACGGACTCACACTCGCTCACGGACGCACACTCGCTCACGGACGCGCACAAACCAAAACAGAAAGTTAAGTGAGGCTAAACAAGGAGTGATTTATGCTGTGGAAGCAACAAAAAACGCTCCCAATATAGTCTTGGAAAAATCCGAGTGGCGCACACACGTACACGCGCGCGCACACACACAACTACACACTGTTTTTATAATCACACTTCATACTGAGAAAAGTGATCTGTCGGTGTGTTATTAGAAAGTGACTCAGAGACTGGGATGCGGTATGATGGTGTTGTTATCTGTTATAAGCGTTGCCATGTGTGCTAAGTGAACGGTTCTAGGTATCGTTCGTTTCAACCACAGGTGTCAAGATCCAGTTCTCGAGGGCCGCTCTCCTGAAGGTTTTACATGTTTCCCTGCTCCAGCACACCTCCACAGTGCTTGATTACGACCCTTTATTAGAATCAGGTGTGCTGGAGCAGGGAAACATCTAGAACCTTCAGGACAGCGGCCCTCGAGGACTGGATTTTGACACCCCTGGTGTAAACAACCTAGTTTCTTGGTTTCTGTGTCTGATCAGAACTCTGAAAGGGGTCTGTTCTACCACCGGAACTTTTCTGGTTAAGACAGGAAGCGGAACCGAAGTTCCCACGCACTCAGAGAGAGTCCCGAACACCACACAAACACACGCGAGTGTGCGTCCGCGACAGGGACGTTCCGAATCCAGACCCTCACCTTCCTCCCCCAGCTGGTCGTAGATGACCCTCTTCTTGGGATCGCTGAGGACCTCGTAGGCCTCGGCCACCTCCTTGAACTTGTCCTCGGCGTTGGCGTCCGTGTTCTTGTCCGGGTGGAACCTCAGGGCCATGCGGCGGTACGCCTTCTTGATCTCCTCCTCGTTGGAGCCCTTGGGGATGCCCAGGGTTTTGTAGTAATCCTTCCCCATGGTGGAGCACTCTCTCTGGGACGGGCAGGCCCCAGACACGGCCTCCTCAACCTCTGGAGGGTTGGTGGGGTTGGGAGGGAAGGAGAGGAAGAGTTAGTTATGAATAATATTCAATCTCCATGGCTATAATTCCATATTGCTCCTCCAGAAACCTGCAAACCTCTCTGACAAGAAGGGAGAGATGGTTATGTGTTGGTTCAGTCAGTCAGTCAGACAGTCAGTCAGTTCAATCAAACAGCCCTGCGAAAAACACCCGGCCAATCAGCATCTCCGTCAGGCTGTTCCGCTTCTTAATAAATCATTTAGGATTTGATTCCTCACAACCGCTCTATAAATCGCACCTTTGTAATGGTTCCAAAGCACGAACAATCGCACACCAACACTCTTTTCTCTGTGTGTCTATGGGAATGTAGCAGCCCTTTTGTTGCCATGGCAGTGTAGTACAACCCTTCAAGTGATGGAATCCCTGTCTCATTTAGGAACCACCACCAACGTAGACCAACAATCTCATACAACTGGCCACATCCCTGCCCATGTTAGTTCAAGGACCACATTTACAGTATATAACAGGGGTCATCAATCCTGGTCCTCGAGGGCCGCTGTCCTGAAGGTTTTAGATGTTTCCCTGCTCCAGCACACCTGATTCAAATAAAGGGTCATTATGAGGCTTCCACAGAGCTTGATAACGACCCCTTCATTAGAATCAGGTGTGCTGGTGCAGGGAAACATCGAAAACTGTCAGGACAGTTGGAGGACCAGGATTGGTGACCCCTGGTATATAACAAGGATCCTGGCTGAACTCCTTCCACATGGGTCCAATCGCAGAAAAGGGGAGGATCGGTGGTCGAAAGGATGCTGAAGGCTGCTCGGATGATAGAAAAACCGCAATGCTGCTGAAGATGGCAGAGGTGAGGGTCTCCATAGACCAAGGCGCTCCCCGGCCAAATGCGAAATTTTGGCTTGACGCTGCATTGCAAGGGAATAGATCCAATATGGAACTGGTATGAGATCAGTTCACGAATCAGGCGGAAGTCGGTATTTACACTGACAGTTAGATTGTATTATTATAGCCATGCCTTTTTAACTGGAGAGAGGAGAGACAAAGAGTCTCTCCCAGCAACACCGCTCCAGAAAAGCGGTCTCCAAGTCTCCAAATGAGGTTAAATAAAACAGAAATCGCTCAGTCATCCGTTGAAATCGGTTCTGATCGCTGACAGCCGACGGCCGGTCGGAATCCCCCCGGAAAACGTTAAGACGAGATCGAGAGCTAAATAGAAACGGGGTTCTTACCAGCGAGAGATTTCAGTCGTACAGCCTAACACAGCTAGATCAGATGAGCATGGCACCGCCGATCTCTCCCTCTCTCTACCCTCCCTCCTTATCTCCCTGCTGCCCGGTGGGGGGCCAGACTGGATTCTGGATGAGGTGACGTCACGCGAACCGTCGATCCGAAATAACCGGTGACCGAACCGAGAAGGGGTCCTGCTGTTGACTCAACTCATACAAACTGGACTCAGTCACGGTATGCGCCAATAAAAGACTCCGATCACTCTCTCTTGACTTGATCGTCTCTCCTGCAGCGATACGCTAATAAAAACGGCCATAAATTCGGTTGTAGTGACATCCACTCTGCTCGCTGGTGCAACCGTGCACCGAAATACCCCATGATGTCTCTACCCCCACAATGTGGCACACGCGTTCCGTTAACCCCCCAGCCCGGACACGACCTGCAGTCACCGATCGCAGAAGCTCTTAACGGTTCCCGCACCCGAATAACAGAGGTGATCAGGCTACTTACCGTTCCCGCCTTTGCCTGTGGATGGAAAGTCGGTGTTTTCACGGAGCGAATCCCCGAAACACTTTAACGGTGAACTCCTTGGGTTACGACCCGCCCACCGGTTCGTAAACTTGACACTTACGGCAGACGGGCTAGAGCAGAACCACGCAGGGTTAACCTCGGACCGGGTCGAAATCGATCTCGATGTGTCTTGAAGATCTGATCTGAACTGGATTAACCGCTGTCAAGGCGGCACACCGAGAGTTATCGTGGTTCAGTCCCGCTATTCAGCCGCTATACCGTCACTGCTTGACGCCAGATCAGTCATAGGTGGGGTCTGTCTAAGAGCACGCTGGGGGTCCCATCTGTCGCTGTACAGGCAGAAAGAAATAAAAACAAAGACATTTGGATTGGCTGCCCTTTTCCCTGTGGGTTTGTGTGTGTGTTAGACGGAGAAGGTGTGTGGGAGAGCGAGAGAGAGATAGAGGAGGGAGAAAGGGCGAGAGAGAAACAGACAGTGTGAGGGAGAGACAGAGAATGAGAGAGAGAGAGTTCTGGGTCTATGTTTACCTTCAATAGAGAACTGTCACCAGTATGCCCATGGATGGTGCCAGAGGCAGCACGTAGGTGTGCCTGTGTGTGTGTGTGTGTGTGTGCCTGTGTGTGTGTGAGTGTGCGTGTACCTGGCTGCTACTCAGCCCAAACTTGTGGAGTAAACAGTGTTGAGTCATGTGATTGTGGGCTTTCGGAGTCCAGAACAATCTCTCTGTTCTCACACACACGCGCGCACACACACGCACGCACACACACACACACACAGATGTTAACTCGGCTGGAAGGACAGTTCCATGAAAGCCAGGTACACTCAGGATGTCGGGGGGGGGGGGGGGGATTCTAGAAGCTTCTCTCTGAGCTGTAGATAGATGGATGGAGACAGAGAGATAAGACAGAGGTAAAGAGAAAGAAAGACAGAGAGGGGGAGGGAGAGAGAGGGAGCGAGAGAGAGAGAGAGAGAGAGAGAGAGAGCGGAGCCCGGCAGGGCTGAGTCATCCCTCTCTCCCAGGGTTATGAGGAGGTGGGACAGAAGCGGAGTGACTCAAGGGAGAGGAGTGTGTCGGACTTCAAAGAGCACTCCTGATTAAACACTGACTCCCCCCCCCCCCCCCAGACACACACACACTCAGTAAGGAAGGTGCCGTCAGGGTAGACCTGCAGCTTGGACCCGCTGTCCTGCATGTTTGAGATGTTTCCCCCCCTTCCCAGGATTCTTCAGAGCTGGATAACGACCCAGGTGTGCTAGAGCAGGGAAACATCTGAAACATGCAGGACAGGGGGTCCCTGAGGACCAGGGTTGGGGGACCACTGCTGTAGAGGTGGGGGGGGGGGTAGAGTACAAGCTTAGAGTCTGTCTGTCTGTGTGTGTGTGTGTGTGTGTGTGTGTCTGTAAACACACTGGGCATAGTTGTAGGTGACAGAATGTCCGTTTCCATGACAACACCAGGATCTCCTACACAAATATGTCCTTAAAGACCAGTCTGGCTGTCTGGTCTGGAACTCCCTGTGTGTGTGTGTGTGTGTGTGTGTGTGTGTGTGTGTGTGTGTGTAAATGCAGGCTGTCAGAGATACTCTTACGTGTTTGCATGCTATCGGTGGAGAGGAACAGGATTAGTGTGTGTGTGTTAAAGTGTGTATGGGTGTGTGTGTGTTAGTGTGTGTCTCACACAAGGTGAAATGAGAACACCCCATTCTTTCCACCGAGAGAGTTCTACTCATCCTGTAACCATGGTGACAGCCGGCGTCTGAAAATCCCCCATTTCCCTTCTCCGAAAACAGCCTGGTGCTAGACGAGGTCACACCCGCCCACGCACAACGTACACACCACACACACCACACACACACCACCCACACACCACGCATCTCCCAGACAGCCGGGTGCTAGACGAGAGGTGACACCCACATACACGCAGAACCTACACACACACACACACACACACACACAATATACATTTAGTGATTCAGCAGATGAGTCACTCTCATCCAGAGCGATTTACAGCAATTACAGGAACATTCCCCCCTGAGGCAAGTAGGGTGAAGTGCCTTTCCCAAGGACGCAACGTCTTGTTGGCACAGCCATGATTCAAACCGGGAACATTCCGATTACCAGCCTGACTCCCTTACCGCTCAGCCATCTACCATCCCACACACACACACACACACACACACACACACACACACACACACACACACACACACACACACACACACACACACACACACACACACACACACACACACACACACACACACACACACACACACACACACACACACACACACACAGCACACACACACACACACACACACACACAAACAGAGCAACAGTGTACAATAATCCAGTGTACCACATTAATTGGCTAAAGTTTATTTCATAGTAAGTATTTACCTCAGAGCAGATCATAATACATGCATCCATCCTTGTGTGTGTGTGTGTGTGTGTGTGTGTGTGTGTGTGGGGAGGGGGGGATCCACACAGGCATTGTCCTCCAGCCCCTCTGTGTGTCACATGTACAGGCTGGGATGAGTCTGGGGGGTGGGGGGTCTGAACTGCTAATGTAGCCTACGCACGCACTCGGGTACGAGTCTTCAGGTGGGGCACTCCACCTCCAGGGACACACACATACCTGACAAACTCCAGGCACGCACACGCACACAAACATCGCTAGCTGAAGCCCAGGCGTCACACATGAAACAGGCGGTAAAGGCATATTCTCACACACCTGTACAGTGACGTTGCTGCAACAGTCGGTAAGATCGGATGAACGACTTCTTACAAACCCATGATAATGATGAAGACAAGCTTTGACAGAAAGCAAACACACTGGTACCGCTGTGTAAAAGGTGTCAATACCCTAAACGAAGATCTGGAAGAGTGTTAGGTGTGTAGTGAGGATCTAGTCACTGATAATAAACTGAATTTTTGGCCCTGATGTAGCGAGAACGCACAGGTTTTCCTCATACATCCACTAAACTCTCGCTTTCTGGAACTGTGTAGAGTAGACTATAGCCTCAAGAGAACTGGAACATTCTATTCGGAATGTTTGGCATTCCTCAGTTCATCCCTGTCACAATTCTGGGTCTGGTTCTACTCAGGGTTTCCGTGGAACATCATTTGTTCTCGGTTCTTGGCACTAAACGCTCGGAAATAACGCAACCGCTAACTTGGAGCTGACGCTGTAGGGGCTGATCTCCAGTCAGCTCCGGTGCCAAACAGGGTCGTCAACAGTCGAGCTCAAACGTCAGAAGCAGATTCCAGTTCAGCGGAGCGCCAACTGACGTCATTTGGGAACTAGGCAACAGCATTGTGCAAGAAAAGCAACATGGCAGGTACGAATTTTGAAAGGAAGAGAGCGAGAGATAGAAAGATAAGGAGAGAGAGAGAGAGAGCGAGAGAAAGAAAGGCATAGAATCATAAATAATAGTCTCTCTATGATAAGTGTTCGTCTTCAAGTGGGTTTGACTGACACCCCTGACAGCTTCCTGGTCAAAGGTTAAAAGTCAGAACTTGGTACTCGACGGAGACACTCTTCCGGTTCTTTCCCTTCAAGAAAGCGCCCCCCCCCCCCCCCCCTCTCCCCCCCCAAGTTTGTCCAGTCTGGTTCAGTCATCTACGGTACTCCAGTTCAGACCTTCCAGCACAATCCATTTCCACACCGAAATATAGTCTGGATTGGGTTTGTGTTATTCGCTGGGACAGAGTACATCCAGCTCATTAGGGGGCGCTGTTGTCTGGGCTAGCGTATGATGTTGAGGTAACGGAGCTCCGGGTACAGGAGGTTGGCCAGCAGGGCCAGCAGCTTGACCCCGTCACGCAGACAGTGTCCTGGGTAGCGGATGAACAGGACGGCCTTCCCCACGCAGTCCTCCAGGTCTGAGTACTGCTTACTGCTGGGCATG
>CM059309.1:5382500-5402500 GCA_030340665.1 Neosalanx taihuensis | reverse complement strand
ATTGTATACTTGGTAGTACTGTATACTTGGTAATACTGTATACTTGGTAGCAGTGTATACTTGGTAATGCTGTATACTTGGTAGTAGTGTATACTTGGTAGTAGTGTATACTTGGTAATACTGTATACTTGGTAGTACTGTATACTTGGTAGTAGCATATACTCACTGGCTGGCTGAGCAAAGGCTCCTCTTTGGTGAGGAAGACCAGCATGTACAGCAGGTAGACCAGCATGGTGTGTGTGTCGGGGTGTGTGTGGGGGCCCGGGGGGGCCACTGAGGGGTACAGACCCCCGGGGGGCGTGGCCTGCAAGCTGTCACTCAGCACGCTGACCCAGTTGACCTCACACAGCACCTCCCCCAGGAACAGGAAGCAGCTCTTTGGACTTCCTCTCTCCACCTGCAGGAGAGAAACACACAGAATATCAAAAATATATATATTTTGTTGTAAGGTCTACTGTAAAGTGGGTCAGCGGTTAAGCTGTTGGCCTCATGATCAGAAGGTTGTGAGTTCGATTCCTGCCTGTGGCTATGTGACGTTGTGTCCTTGGGCAAGGCACTTCACCCTACTTGCCTCAGAGAGATTGTCCCTGTACTTGCTGTAAGTCGCTTTGGATAAAAGCGTCTGCTAAATTAATATTTATTATTTACAACTAGACTATGGTTTTTTGCCTCAAAAGAACATTCAAAAGACACCAGTTCAACCAAGGTACAAAAAAGTTATTTTCAAGATACATGTTGTTGTACCTCAGACCAACATAGCTCCACTGCTATAGCTATGTTGCTTACACACACGGCTAGCTAACAGCTGCAAAATCTGTGTACCCAAACCAAAATAGTTAGGGTCTAATAACCCCGGTCCTCTAACAATATCTTAACCCTTCTTCCCAGACTTCCTTCCCACGCGAGTCAAAGGTCAGATTGAACAGATGTCCCTTAGCTGGGGCTATAGGGTGCATGTTTGGGGAGGTCAGAGGTCAGGGGCTCACGTTGAAGAGCTGTTCCATGAGCTGTGTGTCGGGGTGCAGGTGCCTCCACAGCAGAGGGCGGAGGTGTGTGTGGTACAGGTACAGGAGGTACTCTGGGGTACGGGGGGAGGTACAGCTCTCGCAGTACTGCGTCACACACAGCCAGAGAGGGCCCCTCTGACCCGGGAGCAGGCGATCTGGAACACACACACACAACGTAACATAACAACACAACATAACACACGCAACACACACACACATCACACACAACATAACACACACACCACACACAACATAACACACACACAACACACACAACATAACACACAACATAACACACACACAACATAACACACAACATAACCCACACACAGCACACACACACACATAAAAACACACACACAACATAACACGCAAACCCAACACACAAACAACACACACACACAAAAGACGACACAACACAACATAAAACACACAACACAACATAAAACACACAACACACAAATAAATACCTAAAAAAATAAGGAAAACAACCTAGTAAAACTGATTTAAACACACACACACACCTCTGAACTTGAGGTGAAGTGTGTCAGTCAGCTGGCAGTAGAGCTCCATCAGACAGGCGGCTGTACTGGCGTCTGTCTCCAGCCAGGGGTAACACCTGGGGTGACTGACAGGGAGGGAGGGAGGAAGGGCATTTCCAGAAGTAAGTCTACAGCAAGAGGCAGTTGGGCACAGCTGTCAGAATGGAGGAGGTGGAGGTAGGGGAGGGAGGAGGTGGAGGTAGGGGAGGTAGGGGAGAAGGTGGAGGTAGGGGAGGGAGAAGGTGGTAGGGGAGGGAGGAGGTGGAGATAGGGGAGGTAGGGGAGAAGGTGGAGGTAGGGGAGGGAGAAGGTGGTAGGGGAGGGAGGAGGTGGAGGTAGGGGAGGGAGGAGGTGGAGGTAGGGGAAGGAGAAGGTGGAGGTAGGGGAGGGAGAAGGTGGAGGTAGGGGAGGGAGGAGGTGGAGGTAGGGGAGGGAGGAGGTGGAGGTAGGGGAGGTAGGGAGGGAGGAGGTGGAGGTAGGGGAGGGAGAAGGTGGAGGTAGGGGAGGGAGGAGGTAGAGGTAGGGGAGGGAGGAGGCGGAGGTAGGGGAGGGAGAAGGTGGAGGTAGGGGAGGGAGAAGGTGGAGAGTCTACCTGGGATCGTCTGTGTCCAGAGCCAGGATCCAGGGCTTGAACAGTTTCACCATCTTACTGTGCAGCTCCTGAAGACCTGAGAGAGAGAGAGAGAGAGAGAGAGAGAGAGACAGAGAGAGGGAGACAGAGAGAGACAAAGAGACAGAGCGAGACAGAGAGAGAGAAAGATAGACAGCCAGAGAGAGAGAGAGAGAGAGAGAGAGAAAAAATTGAGGGTAAACCAAGTCTGTCATATCTGATTCTAACACGCATCATAACTGCAGTCCTGTTGAGCTGGTACCTTTGAGGACTCTGCTGCTGCCTATTGGCTCCCTGACGCAAACGCTGAACTGCAGGTTGATGAGACAGCCAATCAGATGGCCGAAGAAGGTCGCGACCTCGCTGATGTAGGGCGTCCAGGCAGAGTAGAGGCCGAAGCTGCGCAGGTCCGCCTTACTGAGACGACTCCGCAGGAAGTAGTCACTCAGCCAATCGACGGTTTCCTCCACCTGACGACAGCCAATGGGAGAACAGAACAAGCCCCTGGGGTGTAAGGGGGGGCCTCCCACTGTCATATTCACCCTCCTAATCATCCTTGTTTTAGGCCTTGCTGGCCTTCATAGGTGCGGGGGCTCACCAGCTGGGGGGAGAGGGTGATGGGGGCTCTGCTGGACGGGGCTGGGGGGTCGGCCGGGGGGCGCAGGGGGGCGCTGGTAGAGCGGAGCGGGGCGGAACATCCCAGAACGCGCAGCGTCACCTTCCAACACTCTGGGCTCAGCAGCTGATCGGAGCAACCTGGTGAACACACACACACACACACACACACAATTACACGTTCTACCACAAGCGTGTATAGTAAGGCAAGGCAATTTGTATAGCACATTTCATACACAACGGTCATTCAAAAGTACTTTACATGTAAAAGAATAATAAAAAATAGAACATAAGGAATAGAAATAACAGTACAGTGAATCCTCGCTATATCACGGTTCACCTTTCACGGTTTCGCTACTTCACAGATTTGCCTCGTGCATTGCGTTCTGCATTCTGATTGGCTAAACAGTCTCTCCAACACAAACCTGTGCATCAATAAAGTTGTGGTTTACAGGATACAGTACTTTTATTTGTTAAACAAATGCTTGGGCCTGTAAAAAGGATTTGTTCTTTGGTTTTAATATATAATAGAGTATTTAATTGTATAATAATCAAAAAAATATATAAAGGTTTCTACTTCACGGATTTCGCTTATCACAGGTTCTTTTTGGAACGTAACCCCCGTGAAAAACAAGGGTTCACTGTATTGATAAAATGTATAAAATACATAAAAAAATTTAAGAAAAACAGGAAAAGGAATTAGAAGAATAAAAAGACAATACGTATAACGTATAGAATATATACACTACTATTATACAGTATATGATATTGTATGCTTACACACACACACACACACACACACACACACACACACACACACACACGTACTGGTCATGAGCAGGCGGAGGCAGTCGCTGTAGTGGTCAGGGAAGTGATGTCGGAGCAGCAGGGTCCAGTGGCAGGTGAACAGGTGGAAGGGGGTGAGCAGCTCCGGTTCCGGCTGGCGTCCACACACACACAGAGCCCCGTGGACCAGCTCCAGCAGACGGGTCCGCTCGCCGAACACGGGCTGGGCCTCGCTCAGCCACAGGGACAGGTCGAACTGGAGGGGGGGGGGGGGGGGGGCGGGGAGGGAGTGTTGAGGTTGTGGTCAGTGTTTTCTAGGGATAGTGTTGAGGTTGTGTCAAGAGTTTTATAAGGACAGTGTTGAGGTTTGTATCAGTGTTTTACAGGTACAGTGTTGAGGTTGTGTGGAGGTTAGAGGGAAGCAGTGCGGAGGTTGTGTGGATGTTAGAGGGCAGCAGTGCTGAGGTTGTATGGAGGTTAGAGGGCAGCAGTGTGGAGGTTGTATGGAGGTTAGAGGGAAGCAGTGTGGAGGTTGTATGGATGTTAGACGGCAGCAGTGCTGAGGTTGTGTGGATGTTAGAGGGCAGCAGTGCTGAGGTTGTGTGGATGTTAGAGGGCAGCAGTGCTGAGGTTGTATGGAGGTTAGAGGGCAGCAGTGTGGAGGTTGTGTGGATGTTAGAGGGCAGCAGTGCTGAGGTTGTATGGAGGTTAGAGGGCAGCAGTGTGGAGGTTGTATGGATGTTAGAGGGCAGCAGTGCTGAGGTTGTGTGGAGGTTAGACGTCAGCAGCGCGGAGGTTGTGTGGAGGTTAGACGTCAGCAGTGTGGAGGTTGTGTGGATGTTAGTGGTCCGCAGTGCTGAGGTTGTGTGGAGGTTAGACGTCAGCAGTGCCGAGGTTGTGTGGAGGTTAGACGCTGACCTTGGTGAGCAGCATGAAGGTGACGTCGGCGCTGTCGGGGTGCAGTGATGTCACCACGTCCTGGTAGAGGGAGACGAGCTGATTGGGCGCGGCGTTAGGGGTGAAGAAGGGGGAGATGAGGGGGCAGAGACGCCTCTGCTCCAGGATGGTGCTCAGGACACGGCCACACTCTGCCTGCGTGCCCTGGATGAACACCTGCACACACACACACACACACAAATACACACACACGTGAAGATACACACGCACACACACATAAACACAAACACACAGATACACAGATACACACACACACCGACGTACACACACACACACACACACAAACATAAACACAAACACACACATGTACACACACATGCACACACACACACACACACAAACACACATTCAGATACGCATGTACGCAGGTACAGATATACACGCGCACGCACACACACGTAGACACGCATGCGCACACACACACACACGCGCAAACGCACGCACACATCCAGATACACACACACACCCACACAGATTGAAAACGATGATCGATTGTTCGCTCGAGAATTCTATGTATATGTGTGAGACTGTGTGCGTGCGTGTGAGATGTGTGTGTGTGTGCGTGTGAGATGTGTGCGTGTGAGATGTGTGTGTGTGCGCGTGCGAGATCGTACCTGTCCCAGGATCTCCACGCAGGAGGACAGGTACTGGCGGGTGGGGGGGTGACGGAGCGTGTCCTCGCACACGAAGGAGACCACCTGGTAGAACGCGGCCACGCCCACACTCTGCACCGCAGGGGAGGGGTGGGCCTTGTACAGGTTCACCAGAGCCCTGCACACACACACACACACACACACATATACAGATACACATGCACACACACACACACACACACACATACATACAGATACACATGCACGCACACACACACATGCACACACACATACACACACACACACACACACACACACACACACACACACACACACACATACATACATACATACAGATACACATGCACACACACACACCCACACACACACACACACACACACACACACACATACATACATACAGATACACATGCACACACACGCACATAATAACCAATGATTCACCTGACAAACATACAAAACGAAAAGGGACATTTCGAATTGTGTATGTGTATCTGTAAGTGTACGTGACGTGTACGGACGTGTGTGTGTGTGAGTGTGTGTGCGCGCGTGCGAGCACTGACGTGATGAAGTTCTCCGTGTGCACGGCGGCCTGGGCCAGGCCCTGAGGGGGCGGAGTCATGGCCTCGGTCTGAAGCTTCTTGATGTCGCTCCGCAGAGACGTGATCTGGACCTGGACCGCTTCCTGCTTCTGCACACACTCACACTGCGCACGCACACACACACACACAGTTGTGAGGGTGAGTGTGTTGCAGCATTACAGTACTCCGTGTGTGTAATTTGTAATGTGTTAATAGAAAGCCACTTAAGATGCTTCATTTAATTTTCAAGGGGTGTGTGTGTGTGTGCGTGTGTGTGTGTGTGTGTGTGGGTGTGTGTGTGTGCATGTGTATCTGTATGTATGTATGTGTGTGTGTGTGTGTGTGTGTGTGTGTGTGTGTGCGTGCGTGCGTGCATGTGTATCTGTATGTATGTATGTGTGTGTGTGTGTGTGTGTGTGTGTGTGTGTGTGCATGTGTATCTGTATGTATGTATGTGTGTGTGTGTGTGTGTGTGTGTGTGTGTGTGTGTGTGTGTGTGCATGTGTATCTGTATGTATGTATGTATGTGTGTGTGTGTGTGTGTTTGTGGGGAATCAGATGGCTCAGCAGTTAAGGCGCTGGCCTCATGATCAGAAGGTTGTGAGTTTGATTCCCAGCTGTGGCTACGTGACGTTGTGTCCTTGGGCAAGGCACTTCACCCTACTTGCCTCAGGGGGGGAATGTCCCTGTACTTACTGTGAGTCGCTCTGGATAAGAGCGTCTGCTGAATGTAATGTGTGTGTGTGTGTGTGTGTTTATACCGTCACAGTAATGTGTGCTGCTCCTTGGCAGGGCTGGCCCCCCTTGCCTCTACACTCCAGCGCCATGCTGACTTGCTCTGGTCTGTTCCTGTACAGCAGAGGCAGACTTTCCAGCAGCTCCCCCTCCAGCGCCACCTGCTGGGCCTCCCGCGACACTGCGAACCTGCATGTGCACGCACACACACACACACACACACACACACACACACACACACTAGGAACAACGGCACCAACCAGGATGGCATGTGTGCGATGGTGTGAGGATGTATTTGTGTGTGTGTGTCTCAGTGTGTGTGTGTGTGTGTGTACAGGTGTGTATGTGTATGTCAGGTGGAATGAAGTAGTATTGTATATCAGGGAATCAGATGGCTCAGCAGGTTAAGGCGTTTGGGCTCATGATCAGAAGGTTGTGAGTTCGATTCCTGGCTGTGGCTGCTTGGCGTTGTGTCCTCGGGCAAGGCACTTCACCCTACTTGCCTAAATGACTAAAAGTATGTTTGTCTCAGTGTGTGTGTGTCTGTGTTTGTCTCAGTGTGTGTGTGTGTGTGTGCGTACCGGGCCTGGTCCTGCAGGGTGCTGAGGTCCAGCTTCAGCAGGCTGAGGGCAGCGCTGGGGCGGCTCAGGCAGGAGGGGGGCACCTCAGGGACCGGGGGGCTCTGCTGCTGCACCTCTGGAGGCCCCCGGGGGACAGGGTGCTTCTGGAGGTTAGACAGGATGCGCTCCCTCGCTACACACACACACACACACACACACACAGAAAGCACATTTTTAATAAAGAACAATTCACAGTCAACTGAATGCAGGACATCTATCACACACTTGTTTTGAGTTATCAGTTTGTTGTTTACAAGTCCACATAGCCCAAGTGAAGGTGTACCTGTACTGGTATAGCCAGGTGAAGGTGTACCTGTACTGGTGTAGCTAGGTGAGGGTGTACTGTACTGGTGTAGCTAGGTGAGGGTGTACCTGTACTGGTGTAGCTAGGTGAGGGTGTACCTGTACTGGTGTAGCTAGGTGAGGGTGTACTGTACTGGTGTAGCCAGGTGAAGGTGTACCTGTACTGGTGTAGCTAGGTGAGGGTGTACCTGTACTGGTGTAGCTAGGTGAGGGTGTACCTGTACTGGTGTAGCCAGGTGAGGGTGTACCTGTACTGGTGTAGCTAGGTGAGGGTGTACCTGTACTGGTGTAGCTAGGTGAGGGTGTACTGTACTGGTGTAGCTAGGTGAGGGTGTACCTGTACTGGTGTAGCCAGGTGAGGGTGTACCTGTACTGGTGTAGCCAGGTGAGGGCGTACCTGTACTGGTGTAGCTAGGTGAGGGCGTACCTGTACTGGTGTAGCTAGATGAGGGCGTACCTGTACTGGTGTAGCTAGGTGAGGGTGTACTGTACTGGTGTAGCTAGGTGAGGGTGTACTGTACTGGTGTAGCTAGGTGAGGGTGTACCTGTACTGGTGTAGCTAGGTGAGGGTGTACCTGTACTGGTGTAGCTAGGTGAGGGTGTACCTGTACTGGTGTAGCTAGGTGAGGGTGTACCTGTACTGGTGTAGCCAGGTGAGGGTGTACCTGTACTGGTGTAGCTAGGTGAGGGTGTACCTGTACTGGTGTAGCTAGGTGAGGGTGTACCTGTACTGGTGTAGCTAGGTGAGGGTGTACCTGTACTGGTGTAGCTAGGTGAAGGTGTACCTGTACTGGTGTAGCTAGGTGAAGGTGTACCTGTACTGGTGTAGCTAGGTGAGGGTGTACCTGTACTGGTGTAGCTAGGTGAGGGTGTACCTGTACTGGTGTAGCTAGGTGAAGGTGTACCTGTACTGGTGTAGCTAGGTGAGGGTGTACCTGTACTGGTGTAGCTAGGTGAGGGTGTACCTGTACTGGTATAGCTAGGTGAGGGTGTACTGTACTGGTGTAGCTAGGTGAGGGTGTACCTGTACTGGTGTAGCTAGGTGAGGGTGTACCTGTACTGGTATAGCCAGGTGAGGGTGTACCTGTACTGGTGTAGCTAGGTGAGGGTGTACTGTACTGGTGTAGCTAGGTGAGGGTGTACTGTACTGGTGTAGCTAGGTGAGGGTGTACCTGTACTGGTGTAGCCAGGTGAGGGTGTACTGTACTGGTGTAGCTAGGTGAGGGTGTACCTGTACTGGTGTAGCTAGGTGAGGATGTACCTGTACTGGTGTAGCTAGGTGAGGGTGTACTGTACTGGTGTAGCCAGGTGAGGGTGTACCTGTACTGGTGTAGCTAGGTGAGGGTGTACCTGTACTGGTGTAGCTAGGTGAGGATGTACCTGTACTGGTGTAGCCAGGTGAGGGTGTACCTGTACTGGTGTAGCTAGGTGAGGGTGTACCTGTACTGGTGTAGCTAGGTGAGGGTGTACTGTACTGGTGTAGCCAGGTGAGGGTGTACTGTACTGGTGTAGCTAGGTGAGGGTGTACCTGTACTGGTGTAGCCAGGTGAGGGTGTACCTGTACTGGGGCTGGTGCAGTCAGCGGAGGCCTGCTGGCTGGTGTGGAGGGAGGCGGGTTCACTCTTGACCTTGACCCAGAGGGCCAGCACCTCCTCTGAATCGTACTGGACCCTCTCCTGGTCGACGTACTCCAGCCAGAGCTTCTAGCACACAGCACAGCAGACAGTCAAGACTATCACATTGCTATGATCAGTTTGCACTATCTGTACATACAACACTGTAAACTCTGTAAAAAATACTGTAACATTTTGTACAATACAGCTGTATACTTGTTGCTACTGAATCACTTTAATACCCTGCACATATTCTGTATATTCTGCTTATAACTGATATATTCTGCTCATACTAACTGTTTTTCACTTCTTGTTGGATGCTAACTGTATTCGTTACCCTGTACTTGTACCAATAAAGCTGAATCTAACCTAATCAGTGACCGATGCTCCTTTGTAAAGCTCTCTTTTGGAAGTGGCTTTGGATGAAATCGTCTGCTAAATGTAATGTAAATGTAAGACTGCCTAGCAACACTGCTGGTAAAAGAGATTAGGTTACTTTACTCTATTCCAGGTAAACACAGATGGTTCCTCAACCCTGACCAATGAAATACTGTTAGAACTGCACACTTGAAAGCCTTGATTTTGTTCTTCTAAATGCTGGATTTTGTACCTGATTTTTCGGACTATAAGGCGCACCTTTTTTCATGCCATCCGCAAAATATTAAGATTAAGATTATTGTTTATCTGGATAAAAGTTTGCCCAAATGAATGAAATGTTAAACAGCACATTTTTTAAATACTGAACACACAGATAATCCAGTCTACACACAGACACACGCACGCACGCACACACACACACACACCTGGTGTCGCTGCATGACCTTGGCCAGTCTGTGGGGGTCGTACTGCTGGGGCAGGGAGGGCAGGTACACTTCCTTACTCTGCAACGTCTCGTCGTCCAACCACACGGCGAATACGCCAAACAGCCTGGGAACGACCAATCACAGCTGGCCTAAGAAAAACGGCAGGTCTGCGAGTGTGCCGGTAAGCGTGCATGAACATACCCCGTGCCTTACCTGACCAGCTCAGTGTGGAGCTGGGGGGAGGTGAGGTAGGGCGGTGGTGCTGGGGGGCAGCCGGGGTTCTCCTCCCCCGGGCCCGGGGGGTCAGGGGAGGGGGTGTGAGCGGGGGGGACCCTGAGGGCCTGGCTGGCAGCGTGGTGGAAGTCTGACACCTCCTGCAGCCTATGTCTCAGCTCCCTCAGCAGGCCTGCCTGGGGGGAAGCCTGGAAGAACCTCCGGCCGATACAGCCGGCCGCATCCAGGCTGGAGCACGCACGCACCACACACACACACATGGACACACACACACACGTACCCAAAAGCACACATTTAAGTCAGAGAGTTAGAAGACTGAGTGTGGTCATTAAATGTGTGGATTGAAGTGTTAGTTTGTTTGTAAGGTGTATGTGTTCATTTGTAAAGTGTGTGTGTTTGTAAGATGTGTGTATGCGTGTGTTTGTAAGGTGTGTGTGCATGTGTTTGTAAGGTGTGTGTGTGTGTCTGTGTTTGTTTGTAAAGTGTGTGTGTGTTTGTAAGGTGTGTGTGTTTGTTTGTAAGGTGTGTGTGTGTGTTTGTTTGTCAGGTGTGTGTGTTTGTTTGTACGATGTGTGTGTGTTTGTAAGGTGTGTGTGTGTTTGTAAGGTGTGTGTGTGTTTGTTTGTAAGGTGTGTGTGTGTATGTTTGTAAATTGCATGTGTATGCATGTTTGTAAAGTGTGTGTGTGTGTTTGTAAACTGTGTGTTTGTTTGTGTGTGTGTTTGTAGGGTATGTGTGTGTTTGTAAAGTGTGTGTGTGTAAGGTGTGTGTGTGTTTGTAGGGTATGTGTGTGTGTATGTAAGGTGTGTGTGTGTGTCGTACCCATACTCAGGGCCAGGCTGTCTCAGGTAGAGCTGCAGGAACTTCTGCCACACCAGGGGGAGGAGGGGGTGGTCAGGGGGCGTGGCTAGAGCCTGACACGCCCACCGGTACACCTGCAGCCTCTGCAGAGAGGGGGCTGCTGGGAGCTTCAGACGCTGCTGGGCCTTCTGTCTCACACACACACACACACACACACACACACACACACACACACACACACACACACACACACATTAGAACAACATTCATTTCCCACCATAGCAAGTGTGTACGTCTGCATGCATCTGTGGGTGAACAAGTATGTGTGCTTATCTGAGTTCGTCTGTGTGTGTTTGTAAGTATGTGTGTGTGTGTATGTCTGTGTCTGTGTGAGTGTGTGTATGTCTGTGTGAGTGTGTGTTTATCTGTGTGCGTGTGTCTCGGTGTGTGCGTGTGTGTGCGTATCTGGGTGTGTATGTCTGAGTATGTGTGTGTGTCTGTGTCTGGGTATGACTGTGTCTGTGTGAGTCTCTGTGTGTGTATGTCTGTGTGTGTATGTCTGTGTGTGTATGTCTGTGTGTGTATGTCTGTGTGTGTATGTCTGTGTGTGTGTGTGTGTGTCTGTGTGTGTGTGTGTGTCTGTGTGTGTGTCAGTGTGTGTGTGTGTGTGTGTGTGTGTGTGTGTGTGTGTGTGTGTGTGTGTGTGTGTGTGTGTACCTTGAGGGCCTGGTCTGGGGTGAGGCTGGTGTCTGACAGCAGCTCGTTCTCCACACAGCGCCTCAGCTGAGAGTCCTCCTCTAACACCCCCTCCATGTTCAGCACCAGCCACGCAAACCACACCTGCACGCACACACACACACACACACATACCACACATGCACACAAACAGACAAACACACACAGACACACACACAAATACACACACAGACAGACACACACACACACACAGACACACACATACCACACACACATACAGACAGACACACATACCACACACACAGACAGACACACATACACACATACCACACACACACACAGACAGACACACACACATATACCACACACACAGACACACATACCACACACACACACCAAGCTGGGTCAGTTCTAGAGGGACCGTGCTGGTTTCGTTGTTGTGAAGCAGAACCACAGGTAATGTTCTAGAATGTTCCACAGCCAAGCCTGCGGGCTTCAACAGGACACGCCTCACCTCGCCGCTCAGCGATTGGCCCTCTATGAAAGAGGGCGTGGGGTTCCCGGCAATCCATCCAACCAGAGAGGAGAGCAGACCCCGGTCTCCATGGTAACCCAAGGCATTCTGCCGGAGGGGCAGAGCGAGGGGAGGATGAATAGAGCGAAAGAGAGAGAGAGAGAGAGAGAGAGAGAGAGAGAGAGGAAGGGAGAGTGAGACTTCAAACAGCTGCTTTGAAACCGACAGAGAGTGTGTGCAGTGTGTGTATCCGTGACTGTTCGTGTGTGTGTGTATGTGTGTGTGCCCGTGACTGTTCGTGTGTGTGTGTAGGTGTGTGTGTGCCCGTGTCTGTTGATGCGTGTGTGTGTGTGTGTGTAGGTGTGTGCGCCCGTGTCTGTTGATGCGTGTGTGTGTGTGTGTGTGTGTAGGTGTGTGCGCCCGTGTCTGTTGATGCGTGTGTGTGTGTGTGTGTGTGTTCGGGCACCTTGTGCTGCTGGTACAGCAGTTTCTGCACACACTCCTCCTGGTTATGTGAGAAGGCAGCCCGACAGATCTGGTCCATGAGGAAGAGAACCGTTCTGTCTCTGTACCACAGGTTCTGCTGGGTCAGGATCCCCACCCAGAACTCCAGAACGGCCACAGCACCAACACGGCCTGGCCTAGAACTTTCCACCACGTGGTTCTGACAGAAACACACCAGATATGAGGAAGGCCAGTCACTGTATTATGGCACAGGATGCACTTTAGCTCATTTTATTTGACTATTTTAGCGGATTGTTTATTTTTAGTGGATTATTTTAGTGACATATTTATTGGGACCAGCAGGGTGTGTGTTAACACAGTTTTTCTGTTTGTTCTCCTTTTTTGAGCTGTTTGACAACTAATTTTCCCTAGAGAGGACAATAAGGGTTTCAATCAATCAATCAATCAGTATTAGCCCCAGATAGGAATAACATATCTACTATTGTGGAAAAGCTTTCAGAGTTAGTCATCTGGACACTGTTATCAAAATCAACACATTTCGACTCATTCTCGATTAAGAATAACAATAATAATACATCTTATTTATAAGGCGCTTTTCTATAACCCAAAGCACTACAAACCGATAAAATACAAAACATAGAATGGAACAACACAATAGAATTTTACTGACAATCCATATAAGCAATTAAAAAAATGAATTCCAGATGGGTGTCAAGACTTCTTGATTTTGAAAAACAGTGTCCAGATGACGAACTCTGAAACCTTTTCTACAATAATAATAATAATACCTCATTTAGCAGATGCTTTTATCCAAAGTGACTCACAGTAAGTACAGGGACATTCTCCCTGAGGCAAGTAGGGTGAAGTGCCTTGCCCAAGGACACAACATCACATAGCCACAGCCGGGGTTCGAACTCACAACCTTCCAATCATGAGGCCAACGCCTTAACCGCTGAGCCACCTGACAACCCTCAATAGATAGACAATAGAAGACTCCTGGACTAATGAGGGTCTACACTGACTCCTGCTATGATCATCGGTCAGGTTGGCTGAGCGGTGAGGGTGTCGGGCTAGTAATGAGAAGGTCCCTGGTTCGAACCCTGGCTGCGCCAACATAACATTGCGTCCTCAGGGGGGAATGTCCCTGTACTTGCTGTGAAGTCGCTCTGGATAAGAGCGTCTGCTGAATGACTCAATGTAAACGCGGTTCACTACTGTTCTGAGCACGCGAGCGGATGATGCCGGCTACCTGGATGACGCTGTTCAGGAGGCGGACGTTGTCTCCGTAGGCGGCTCCGGTGAGGAGAGGCGCCACCCTGTGGGTGACCTGCTGGGTGACGCCCTGCGGGCACACGCCGTCGCACTGCAGGAAGAGCTGGATGCAGTCCACAAACCTGGAGGGGGGGGGGGGGGAGGGGTGAGGAGAGGCAGGAAAGGATGTTGAAGGAAGTAGAATAAGAGGATGTGATAGATTCTCTATGTACTACATGAAAAAGAAAAGCTCATGGGGTAGGTGGGGGGCAGATTAGAGGGTAGGGGGTATCTTACTGGGGGTTGTTGAGCAGGTAGAAGCTCAGGGGTAGGTGGGGGGCAGGTTAGGGTAGGTGGGGGGCAGATTAGGGGGTAGGGGGTATCTTACTGGGGGTTGTTGAGCAGGTAGAAGCTCAGGGGGTAGGTGGGGGGCAGGTTAGGGTAGGTGTGGGGCAGATTAGGGGGTAGGGGGTATCTTACTGGGGGTTGTTGAGCAGGTAGAAGCTCAGGGGGTAGGTGGGGGGCAGGTTAGTGTAGGTGGGGGGCATGTTTGGGGGTAGGGGGTATCTTACTGGGGGTTGTTGAACAGGTAGAAGCTCAGGGGGTAGGTGGGGGGCAGGTTAGGGGGTAGGGGGTATCTTACTGGGGGTTGTTGAGCAGGTAGAAGCTCAGGGGGTAGGTGGGGGGCAGGTTAGGGGGTAGGGGGTATCTTACTGGGGGTTGTTGAGCAGGTAGAAGCTCAGGGGGTAGGTGGGGGGCAGGTTAGGGGGTAGGGGGTATCTTACTGGGGGTTGTTGAGCAGGTAGAAGCTCAGGGGGTAGGTGGGGGGCAGGTTAGGGGGTAGGGGGTATCTTACTGGGGGTTGTTGAGCAGGTAGAAGCTCAGGGGGTAGGTGGGGGGCAGGTTAGGGGGTAGGGGGTATCTTACTGGGGGTTGTTGAGCAGGTAGAAGCTCAGAGGGTAGGTGGGGGGCAGGTTAGAGGGTAGGGGGTATCTTACTGGGGGTTGTTGAGCAGGTAGAAGCTCAGGGGGTAGGTGGGGGGCAGGTTAGGGGGTAGGGGGTATCTTACTGGGGGTTGTTGAGCAGGTAGAAGCTCAGGGGGTAGGTGGGGGGCAGGATGAGGTCCAGCAGGTGAACAGCAGCTCTCAGGTGTCTGGATTGGATCACAGTCTTCAGTAGACACACCCCCTCTGAACAGAAGTGCTCCAGGCTGGACAACACAGAGAGAGAGAGAGAGAGAGAGAGAGAGAGAGAGAGAGAGAGAGAGAGAGAGAGAGAGAGAGAGAGAGAGAGAGAGAGAGAGGAGTCACACACACACTGATACACCCTCACACACAGACACATAGATACACACAGAGAGAGAGGGCGGAGTCACACACACACACACACACACACACACACTGATACAGATACATACACAATGATGCACACACACACGCACACAGATACACACACACACACACACACAGATACACCCTCACACACAGACACATACATACACACAGAGAGAGGGGGAGACACACGAACACACACACACACACAGATACACACACACAGATACAAACACAAAGACACACACAGATACACACAGATAGACACACGCACAGATACAAACACACACACAGATCGACACACACAGATACTCAAAGATCACAC
Source organism: Neosalanx taihuensis (assembly GCA_030340665.1). Taxonomy (NCBI): domain Eukaryota; kingdom Metazoa; phylum Chordata; class Actinopteri; order Osmeriformes; family Salangidae; genus Neosalanx; species Neosalanx taihuensis. The sequence continues at coordinate 5,387,097 of CM059309.1, read as the reverse complement.
AAACACATGCGCTTGTTTGTTAGCGTTCACGATGAGCAGACCTATGTCCGACGGTAGTCATGGCGATGGTCAGGTAGCAGCCAATCGGAATGCCCCCTTTCACTGCGCGTAGAACAGAGTGCATGCTGGGAGCGTGGGTGAGCTCGGGGGAGGGGTGGGAGGCGGAGCCGGGGGCGGACCAGGCAGCCTGAGGGGTTCGAGCGTTGCTATGGAGCTTTAGTCTTAGCAACAGTTGCCACGCCCACTGGCTGAAGGAGGCTTCCGGAGACACGCCCAGACGAAGAACACTGGCCAAGTAAGATACCTGAGAGAGAGAGAGGGAGAGAGAGACAGGGAGAGAGAGGGAGAGAGAGACAGGGAGAGAGTGAGACAAAGAGAGAGAGAGACAGGGAGAGAGAGGGAAAGAGCGACAGGGAGAGAGTGAGACAAAGAGAGAGAGAGAGACAGGGAGAGAGAGAGGGAGAGAGAGAGACAGGGAGAGAGAGGGAGAGAGAGACAGGGAGAGAGTGAGACAGGGAGAGAGAGAAAGGGAGAGAGAGAAAGAGAGAGAGAGACAGGGAGAGAGTGAGACAGGGAGAGAGGGACAGAGTGAGACAGAGAGTGAGACAGGGAAAGAGAGAGGGACAGAGTGAGACAGAGAGTGAGACAGGGAGAGAGAGAGGGACAGGGTGAGACAGAGTGAGACAGGGAGAGAGAGAGAGGGAGAGAGAGAGGGACAGGGTGAGACAGAGTGAGACAGGGAGAGAGAGAGAGGGAGAGAGAGAGGGACAGGGTGAGACAGAGTGAGACAGGGAGAGAGAGAGAGGGAGAGAGAGAGAGAGGGAGGGTGAAACAGAGGGAGGGAGAGAGAGACCAGGAGAGGTAAATGATAGAGAGAGTCACAGATATAGTGTATGTGCAGGTGTGCGTGTGACAGTGTGTGTGTGTGTGAGACGCTGTGTGAGTGTGTGTGAGTGTGTGAGACTGTGTGAGTGCGTGCAGCACAGAGCAGCCACCTGCTTGATGCCCTCAGAGATGAGGCCGCTGTAGGTCTTGTCTGTCAGGTACTTCTGGTACACTTCACACACCAGCAGAGCCACCTCACTGTGGAGGGATGAGGCCAGGGACAGGCTGCCGTCCTGGGGAACGCACACACACACATCACCCCTTTACTACTCTTCACTGCTGTCTGGGTGTGTTACCTGTGTGTCTGTGTGTGTGTTAGCTGTGTGTTACCTCAGTGTGTGTGTTACCTGTGCGCATGTTACCTGTGTGTGTGTTATCTGTGTGTCTGTGTGTGTTACCTGTGTGTGTGTTACATGTGTGTGTGTGTTACCTTTGTGTGTGTGTTATCTGTGTGTGGTACCTGTGTCTGTGTGTGTGTGTTACCTCAGTGTGTGTGTTACCTGTGCGCATGTTACCTGTGTGTGTGTGTTATCTGTGTGTCTGTGTGTGTTACCTGTGTGTGTGTGTTACGTGTGTGTTACCTGTGTGTGTGTGTTATCTGTGTGTGGTACCTGTGTCTGTGTGTGTGTTACCTGTGCGCATGTTACCTGTGTGTGTGTGTGTGTTATCTGTGTGTCTGTGTGTGTTACGTGTGTGTGTGTGTTACCTGTGTGTGTGTGTTACCTGTGTGTGTGTGTGTTACCTGTGTGAGTGTGCGTGTTATCTGTGTGCCTGTGTGTGTTACCTGTGTGAGTGTGTTACCTGTGTGTGTGTGTTGCGTGTGTGTGTGTTACCTGTGTGTCTGTGTTACCTGTGTGTGTGTGTTACCTGTGTGTGTGTGTGTTACCTGTGTGTGTGTGTGTTACCTGTGTGTGTGCTTGTGTGTTACCTGTGTGTGTGTGTTACCTGTGTGTGTGTGTTAACTGTGTGTGTGTTACCTGTGTATGTGTGTGTTACCTGTGTGTGTGTGTGTTAGCTGTGTGTGTTACCTGTGTGTGTGTGTTAGCTGTGTGTGTGTGTTACCTGTGTGTGTGTGTTACCTGTGTGTGTGTGTTAGCTGTGTGTGTGTGTTACCTGTGTGTGTGTGTTACCTGTGTGTGTGTGTTACCTGTGTGTGTTACCTGTGTGTGTGTGTTACCTGTGTGTGTGTGTTAGCTGTGTGTGTGTGTGTTACCTGTGCGTAGCCCCAGTCCAGCCCCTCCAGCAGGACACAGGCCAGCCTGTTCTCCACAGCAGACAGAGGGTGCTGCAGCAGCCAGGCTCCCATCACACGCACCTCCTCCTCCAGGGGGCGCCAGAGGCTCAGGGGCAGCTCCTTACACAGGTACAGGGCCACCTGACACACACACACACACATCACAACATGCACGCACACACCACACACACACACACACCACATACGCACACACCACACACACACACACACACACACACACACACACACACCATACACCACATACACACATCATATACACCACATACACACACACCATATACACACACACACACACACACACACATCACACACACCATATACACCACATACACACACACCATATATACACACACACACACACACACACATATTCACACACACCATATACACACATCACACACACCATATACACCACATACACACAGACATCACACACACCATATACACCACATACACACACACCATATATACACACACACACACACATCACACACCCCATATGCACCACATACACACACCATGCACAGACACACACCCAAACCATACACCACATACACAATCGCACACCACACCCACACACAAACCATACAGCACATGCACACACACACACACACCACACACCCAGCAGTTTGTACACACAGCAGTGGAAACATCCTGGACACAGAGTTGAGGAGGTGCAGCACAGTGATACCAGCTGGGAGGAGATACCCACCATGCCCACAGAGTGGATGGTCTCTCTGAGTCTGTCCAGCAGCACCGACATGATGAAAGGATGGGCTGTCGCTATGGCAGCCAGCAGCTCTCTGCCCACCTTGGAGTAGATCTCTCTGGTGGACACGCTGACATAGGACACCTGCACACACACACACACACACACACACACACACACACACACACACACACACACACACACACACACACACACACACACGCAGGCAGGCACAGGCACACACGCACACACATACACATGCGCGCGCACACACACACACACACACAGGCAGGCACGCACTCACACACACACAGGCATGCACACACACACGCACACACACACACACACACACACACATAAGCTTAGGTAATATATCTTTCACTTCATCTCTCTCTCTCTCACTCTGCTTCTCTTTCTCTGTTTTTGTCTCCCCCCCTCCCTCCCACCCCCCCTTCCTCCCCACCTCCCCACCTCCCCACCTCCCTCCCTCCCCACTTCCCTCCCTCCCTCCCTCCCTCCCTCCCTCCGCACCTGGTAGATGAGGAGGGTGATGGTGGTGATGAAGGCGGGGTCAGAGTGCTGGGTGGGCGTGGCCATGTGGGCGAGCGCGGTGAGGAGAGAGATCCCGTCAGAGCTGTTCACCTCGCAGAGCCAGCGCTCGAACCTGTCCTGGTGCTCTGGGTCTGAAACACACACACACACACCAGTTAGAGTGTGTGTGGAGGAGCCGGACAGGTGTGTGTGTGTACCTTGGAGGGCCTGCAGAGGGCTGTGTGTGTGTGTGTGTGTGTGTGTGTGTACCTTGGAGGGCCTGCAGAGGGCTGTGTGTGTGTGTGTGTACCTTGGAGGACCTGCAGAGGGCTGTGTGTGTGTGTGTGTGTGTGTGTGTACCTTGGAGGGCCTGCAGAGAGCTGTGTGTGTGTGTGTGTGTGTGTGTGTGTGTGTGTGTGTACCTCGGAAGGCCTGCAGAGAGCTGTATGTGTGTGTGTGTGTGTGTGTGTGTACCTTGGAGTGCCTGCAGAGAGCTGTGTGTGTGTGTGTGTGTGTGTGTGTGTGTGTGTGTGTGTGTGTGTGTGTGTGTGTGTGTACCTCGGAGGGCCTGCAGAGAGCTGTGTGTGTGTGTGTACCTTGGAGGGCCTGCAGAGAGCTGTGTGTGTGTGTGTGTGTGTGTGTGTGTGTGTGTGTGTGTGTGTGTACCTTGAAGGGCCTGCAGAGGGCTGTGTGTGTGTGTGTACCTCGGAGGGCCTGCAGAGAGCTGTGTGTGTGTGTGTGTGTGTGTGTACCTTGGAGGGCCTGCAGAGAGCTGTGTGTGTGTGTGTACCTTGAAGGGCCTGCAGAGGGCTGTGTGTGTGTGTGTGTGTGTACCTTGGAGGGCCTGCAGAGAGCTGTGTGTGTGTGTACCTTGGAGGGCCTGCAGAGAGCTGTGTGTGTGTGTACCTTGGAGGTTCTGCAGAGGGCTGTGTGTGTGTGTGTGTGTGTACCTCGGAGTGCCTGCAGAGAGCTGTGTGTGTGTGTGTGTGTGTGTGTGTGTACCTCGGAGGGCCTGCAGAGAGCTGTGTGTGTGTGTGTGTGTACCTTGGGGGGCCTGCAGAGGGCTGTGTGTGTGTGTGTACCTCGGAGGGCCTGCAGAGGGCTGTGTGTGTGTGTGTACCTTGGAGGGCCTGCAGAGAGCTGTGTGTGTGTGTGTACCTTGGAGGGCCTGCAGAGAGCTGTGTGTGTTGTCGCTGGAGCAGAGTGTGTCCAGGCCA
>CM059309.1:5320000-5377500 GCA_030340665.1 Neosalanx taihuensis | reverse complement strand
GAAAGAAGAAAGAGAGAATGAGAGAGAATGAGAGAGTGTGAGAGAGAAGAGAGAGAGAGTGAGAGAAAGAAGAGAGAATGAGCGAGAACAGAGAGAGACAGAGAGTGAGAGAGAGAGAGAGAGAGAGAGAGAGAGAGACAGAGACAGAGAGAGAGAGAGAGAGAGAGAGAGAGAGAGAGAGAGAGAGACAGAGACAGAGACAGAGAGTGACAGAGAAGAGTGAGATAGAGACAGAGAGAGTGAGACGGAGAGAGGAGAGACCGAGAGAAAGAGAGGCAGAGCGAGCGAGAGAGAAAGAAGAGAGAGAGAGATGGAGAGAAAGAGAGGCAGAGCGAGAGAGAGAGAGTCGGTCCGACAGCGTACCAGACGCTCCAGCCAGTTGTGGACGTCCGTCTGGAACTGGGCGTCCTCCAGGACCCTCCGCGTGAAGCTGAACAGAACCGTGATGGCCTCTTTCAGGGGCTGGAGCGAGCAGGGCTGACCCTGGGAGGCGGAGCACGCTGGAGACCCACACACATAACAGCTATTAAAAAAAGATGTTGGTGAGAGACACAGAGAGAGATACCGTGCCTTGGCTTGCGTTTACCTTGCAGCAGGCGGTAGAGGTACGATTGGACCTGCAGGCGGGACAGCAGCGCTGTGTAAGCGTGCAGCGCCACCTTCTGGTGAAGAAGCTCCGTGCGCACCTCGAACAGCCTCTTGAGCTCGCCCAGGATGGCCTCGCTGAAGTCGGCCTGCTGGAAGCGGTGGTAGCCGCACACCTTGGCCTGGTCCACGCACAGTCCCTGTGGAGGAGGTCAGGGAGGAAAGAGCCGGAAGTTAAAACCTTAACCCTTCTGCCAAAGAACCCGAGTTGATATCGAGGGGGGGATGTGGGGGGGGGGGGGGGGGTCTTGAAAGCCCCTCACACGCATACAGACACATCTGCACGCACACATGCATAAATACACACACCTGCACGCACACACACGCATACAGACACACACACACCTGCACACACACATGGATGGATGCATGCATACAGACAGACACACACACACAAACACATATGCAAACCTTCACATACATATGCATAAAAACACACACACTGCACATGCAAACACACATGCACAAAGACACACACACCAGCCCCCACACACGCATGGATACACACATGCACACACACAAACATGCATGAAGACACACACACCTGCACACACACACACTCACACCCCCCCCCACCTGCAGGGTGAGCTGCTCGTCCCTGAAGCTCCACAGGCGGCTCTGGGCGCTCTTGCAGTCGGAGGTGAGCGCGTGCAGCTGGGTGTGGGACTGGCTCAGCTGGCGCCGGCAGCGCCAGTAGCTCTGGAGCAGCTCGGCCAGCTCGTGACCCTCCTGCCTGGCCGCCGCGCAGAACAGGCCGGCGCACGCCTCCGCCCCCTCCAGCCAGGCCCGGAGACCCCCCGCCGGCTCCCACGCCCGCAGCTGCTCCAGGGAGAAGGCCTGGGGGAAGAGGGGGGAGGTTGGGGGGGGGTAGAGGACCCACGTTTGCTGGTGAGAAGCCTGAAGGTTTTTTGGAACGGCTCGCGGTCTAAGATCAACGCGAGTGAGTGTTGGCGCAGTCGGTTAGGGTGTCGGGGTTGGTCATCAGAAGGTCCCTGGTTCGAATCCCGGGTTGCGTCAACATGACTTTGTGTCCCCTTTTCGAGGCACTTCACCCTACTTGCCTCAGGGGGGAATGTCCCTGTGCTTGCTGTAAGTCGCTCTGGATAAGAGCGTCTGCTGAATGGCTGTGTGTAAGTGTCCTTGTGTGTTCTGGAGGGCTGCGCCCTGATAAGGCTACAACTGTACTGCACTAACCGGAGGAAATGGGGGGGGGGGGGGGGGGGGGGGTGTCATTATCAGGCTTCCACAGAGCTTGATAACAACCCATTCATTAGAATCTGGAGTAGGGAAAGATCTAGAACTGATCAGGACAGTGGCTCTCGAGTGACTCTGGACAACCCTGCTCTAGTATGTGAGGAGCCAAGTACCTTGAAGAGCGCTATATAAATAAAATGTATCATTATTATTAAGTGGCTAAGCGGTGAGAGAACCGGGCTAGTAATCAGAAGGTTGCGGGTTCAAATCTCGGCCGTGCCAACCATGACGTTGTGTCTTTGGGCAAGGCACTTCACCCTACTTGCCTCAGGGGAGGGAATGTCCCTGTACTTGCTGTAAGTCGCTCTGGATAAGAGAGTCTGCTATAGGATTCAACTGGAAAATGTGATGTGTGCTGTGTTTTGTACAGGGTGGGTGGGTACCTGTGTCTCAGGGGGCAGCTGTGGAAGCTCTGGGTACAGTCTGGTCCTGGGAAGCTCTGCTGCTGGTATCTCCACAGGCTGCAGGCTCGGGGGAGACGACTCCTGCTCCGCCAACGCCAGCACGGCCGGACCCCTCGTCTCGGAGGCCCCCTGGGTCTCCACGCGGAGCTGCATCGCGGGGCTCTCCTCCAGCGAGGGCATACAGGGGTAGAGGGCCGGGGCGCTGGGGGCCGGGGGGGGCCGCTCCAGGGTCAGGGTCCGTCTGATCGCCTCGGGCGTTTCCCGGGCGACCCTCAGCGCCGTCGGCTGGTCGGTCGGCTGCGGTAACCGCGGCGACGAGGTCGACGGCGACTGATACGTCTGTGGTAAGGTGGACGAGGGCGGAGGCTGGGATGTGGATGGAGCTGCCTGCGAGGCCTGGGGGAGAGGCTGGGCTGTGGATGAGGCTGCCCCTGAGGCAGGCTCGGAGAGGGGGGCCACCTCCCCCTCCTCGCCCCCGGAGCCCCCGTAAGGCAGGCTGAGGGGGACGTCTGCGAACTCGTCATCCGGCGGCACTGCTAGAGACACAGGGTCTTCATCGCACGCTGCAGGGGGAGCGGTGGATCCTCTCACTTCCTGCGGCTGCTGCCTCGACTTCCTGTCCTGTTGTGGGGGGAACCAGGTGAGCGGGGAGTCAGGTGGCTGAGCGGTTAGGACAGGGGTAGGCAACCCTGGTCCTTGTGATCAACTGTCCTGAAAGTTTTAGATGTTTCCCTGCTCCAGCACACCTGATTCTAATGACTGGGTCGTTATCAAGCTCTGTGGAAGCCTCGTAATGACCCAGTCATTTGAATCAGGTGTGCTGGAGCAGGGAAACACCTAAAACCTTCAGGACAGTAGCTCTGGAGGACCAGCGTTACCCCTGGGTAAGGGAATCTGGCTAGTAATCAAAATGTTGCCTGTATGATTCCCGGCAGTGCCAAATTACGTTGCGGGAGGGCAAGGCACTTCACCCTGCTCGCGTCTGGGGGGGAATGACCCTGTACTTGCTGTAAGTCACTCTGGATAAGAGCGTCTGCTAAATGACTGAATTTAAATGTAAACCAGTACACATTAACAGGGGGTACCGTAAGCCCTCTGAACCCCCCCAGCAAGCCTCCAAAAGACCTGAGGCAGAGGACGCCACGGGATTTAGAGCACAAGACGAGGAAGCTGAACCGAGCTTGTTGCCCAACTATCATCTGGGGTCGGTGGGGGGGGGGGGGGGGGGGTGGATTTCCCCCGTTCATCAGACAAAACAGAGGACCGTCCGCCTGCCTTGAAGAGTGCCTGTTGTTTTACCTGTTGCTTGGTGCTGCTTCTAGACTTGGTCTTCTTCGGTCTCACAGCCTCCATCTCTGGTCCGCTGCTCCGTCTCTCCCTTCACGGTCTTCCGATGTCGGTGGTGAAGAGCTGCTCAGCGGTCAGATGGAGACAGAAGGATTAATTCGGGAAGACTTACAGCGGGATCATATATATCAGTGGTCTCCAATCCTGGTCCTCGAGGGGCCCGCTGTCCTGAAGGTTTTAGATGTTTCCCTGCTCCAGCACACTTGATTCTAATGAAGGGTCGTTATCAAGCTCTGTGGAGGTGTGCTGGAGCAGGGAAACGTCTAGAACCATCAGGACAGCGGCCCTTGAGAACCAGGTTTGGGCTGTGACAACATGACGTTGTGTACGAATCGACAAACCGACCATTCTGTGCTGCTTAACAAAAGCTCCAGTCCAACACGACAACAACAATCAGCTACTAACAAACATCATTCTAACCGATGACAAAGTTGACCATGTCAGATCGTTTGTTAATGTTAGATCTAGTATAGTTTGTTAATGTTTGATCTAGTATAGTTTGTTAATGTTAGATCTGGTCATGTTTACACAACAGACGAGACAAAAGCTTTCATCTCTCTTGTAAGTCGCTTTGGAAAAAAAAGCGTCTGCTAAACGAATACATGTAAACGAAACTCATCTACACCATATACATTGTAAATAATATTACCTTAATAATAATAAGTCATTAATCATTTTCCTTTATATGATCTATCCCCCTCCGAGCCGTTTATCACATGACAACCCCCGCTAAAAACATAACCCAACAACACAACACGTCCTCTAACCACCATCGATCCTCACCTCTAATGTTCTTGATCGTGGATCCAGATTGACATGAACAACATCTCCGATCAGCTGTCAACATTTGTTTTGGTTTCTTCTTCCACGAACTGCATTATCGCAATATTTGGTCACGTGACGGCTCCTCCTCACTACGGAGCCCGGCATGGGTCAAAACGCACCGCGGGCTGCAAAGCGGAGGGTTAAGGGGAATCGTTGCGCAATCGGTTAGAGCCCAGGGGTGTCCACCTGGTCCTCGAGGTCCACTGTCCTGACGGTTTTAGATGTTTCCCTGTTCTAGTACACCTGATTCAAATGAACAGGTCGTTATCAAGCTCTGTGGAAGCCTGATAATTATAATCAGGTGTGCTAGAGGAGGGAAAGATATGAAACCTTCAGGACAGTGGCCCTCAAGGACCATGATTGCCCACCTCTGGGTTAGGGTGTAGGGTTTGTATTCAGATATATTCGGGTACCTGGTTTCGAACCCCGGCTGTGTCAACATGATGGGGGTCAGATGGCTCAATGGTTAAGGCGTTGGCCTCTTGATCGGAAAGTTGTGAGATCGAGCCCCGGCTGTGGCTATATGACTTTGTGTCCTTGGGCAAGGCACTTCACCCTACTTGCCTCAGGGGAAAATTGTCCCTGTACTTACTGTAAGTCGCTTTGGATAAAAGCGTCTGCTAAATGAATAAATGTAAATGTAAACATGACGTTGTGTCCTAGGGCAAGGCACTTCACCCTACTTGCCTGAGGGGGGAATGTCCCTGTACTTGCTGTGAGTTGCTCTGGATAAGAGCGTCTGATAAATGACTAATTGTAAATATGTTCCCAGCCAAAATATTGACCAACACAACAAAACGTGTTGGGTCGATCCCAATTGCAAAATCGACTTGCCTTAATCAATATTAAATGTACATAAATATACAGCTTGCACGCCTCTGAGACGCACAGTCAGAATGTATACAAATGACTCGTTAGTAATGAAAACATTTATTTACACAAATCTACATGGAACGAGGACAGAGACACTTACAGATTCCCTTTATGAATGCCTTGCACCTGCCAGTTCAGACCAGGTGAAAGGTTATGGAACGTGGGTGCTTTCGAATCCTCTGAGCACAATAACAACATGTCAAGGAGATACTGTCATACTTCTGGAATTCACTAGAACTCACAGTGTATCACCACACACATCCACACACACACACACACACACTCACACACACACCCTCACCATACAACATAGAGGGAGTCATGTGGCGCAGTCGTGAGTTAAGGTGTCGAGCTAGTGATCAGAATGTGCCTGCGTCCTTGGGCAAGGCACTTCACCCTACTTGCCTCAGGGGGGGGGAATGTCCCTGTACTTGCTGTAAGTCTCTCTGGATAAGAGCGTCTGCTAAATTGAAATGTAACGTCAGCAGTGGGTTTGTAACTTGGAGTCTTGGGGCTGTGTGTGGGGCTGTGTGGAGGGGCCGTCTGGAGGGCCTTGAAGCCTCAGGGTGTCCTGGCTGTGGAAGCAGCGTAGAGGCATCTCTTCCTGGGTGCGAGCGTCCGTGTGAGCGCCCAGCTCCGGGCTGGGGGGCCCCAGCGGCACGGCCGCCTGGCTGAGGGCCAGGGTCAGGATCTGGGTCTTCTCCTTGTAGAAGCGGAGCTCGACGCCGCGGCGACGGGCCAGTCCCAGCTCGCGCTGGGCCACGCGGAGCTCCTCGCTCAGTCGCCCCGGGCAACGCTGCTCGCGGCCCAGCCAATCCAGAGCCATGCTGCTGCGCAGGCTGGCGTCCAGCCCACACTGAGAGTAATAGCCAATCACACTCTAGAGGAGGCAGGGGGGAGAGGCTTATTGAACAGTGGATTATCTCTAGATTAAAGTCATATTCTGCCAGAGAGATGGGTGGATAGATAGATAGATAGATAGACAGACAGATAAATAGACAGACTGGACATATAGACAGACAGACAGACAGACAGACAGACAGACAGATAAATAGACAGACTGGACATATAGACAGACAGACAGACAGTTAGATATATAGACAAACAGATAGATAGATGGATAGATAGATAGATAGATAGATAGATAGATAGATAGATAGATAGACAGATAGACAGATTGATAGATGGATAGATATAGATGGATGGGTGTTAGATAGATGGATAGATAATCAGATGGACGGCCTCCAGACTGCATGGGGTACAGATAAGGGTCAGTGCCTGGAGATGGTTAGTGGAGGGTCAAAGTTCATTTTACCTGTCTGGAACACTGCCTCTTCCTCAAGGCCTTCAACGTTCCATTCCAATGTAACAACTGAAACACTGTCATCGTCTCCTACACCAGAGAGAGAGAGAGAGAGAGAGAGAGAGAGAGAGAGAGAGAGAGAGAGAGAGACAGAGAGACAGAGAGACAGAGAGAGAGAGACAGAGAGAGAGAGAGAGAGAGAGAGAGAGAGAGAGAGAGAGAGAGAGAGAGAGAGAGAGACAGACAGACAGACAGACAGACAGACAGACAGAGAGAGTGCTGTGAGTCTTGAAGTGGAAATGTCAACGAGTTTCTGCTTTCTGTAATGACCACAGACCGAGTTCTTAAAACGACATTCCTACAAACGATAACCAAACAGAGACAGTTTACGTTGGAAACATAAGCGAATTCTTTATTTCTCTCCGTAACATAAATCGCGGACAGATTGTTTGGAAGGTGTCCTGCGTCACATACTTAGTTAAAACAGTAATACAGCACAATTAAGGTGTTTCAATCACAAACGGCATAGCGGACAACGATATCCAGGTGTCAAGAGCCTAATGAGCCTTCTCTTGTGTCTCTGTTGGATATAACACCCTCTGAACTCCCACCTGTGTAAGTATGGTGGCTGAGCCGTTAGGGAATAGGGCTGGTAACCAGAAGGTCGAAGGTTTCGAATCCCCGGCCGTGCCAACATGACGTCGCGTCCTTGGGCAAGGCCCTTCACCCTACTTACCTCAGAGGGGAATGTCCCTGTAATTGCTCTAAATCGCTCTGGATAAGAGCGTCTGCTGAATGACTCAATGTCATAAACGCGTGTGTGTGCGCGTCCTACTTTGAGCACGGCACCATAATGGAGCCGTTTCCTCCTGGTAATGATTCTCAGAGTGGACCGGTTATGGACGTCCAGACAGCTGCTTATTGACACAGCGGCGGAGGTATGGACCTTTCGGAAACCGCAGGGCTTTCCCCAGCCAGTCTGGAAGCCCAAGTTACCCGACTCCTTTAATGCCAAGACGTGGAGCGACGCGCACAGAGGATTTATACAATCAGTCACGGGCCAGGTGAGAACGGTTATATTTAGAAAAGCCTATTTGGAGGGATTTAATGGCTGTTTTCTCTATTCCAGCTGAGAAGTAAAATGACACGCATATAAAGAGGACATGCGAGCGATTTTTACGACGTTGTAATAAGGGTTTAGTCAAAAACGTGTGGAAAAAATCTATAGCTTCGTTCTATGTGGTGGTTGATGGTTCTAAGGTTCTGTTTCTAAAGTTCTGGGTTCCTATGGCTCTTTCTATGTGCGTTGCAGCATGGTTCTACGTTCCCGTACAGCGTTCCTATACCTGGAACTCCAGCATGCTCCTGCCGGTGTGTGCGTGCAGCAGCAGGCTGTAGGCTCCTAAGCTGGTGCTGGGGTCCCGCGCATCCCGGATACACACCTGGACACACAGAGCAGAGGGGTCACTGCACTGAACCCCCGCCCGGGGGGCCAGGGGAGATGGGGAGGGGGGGGGATACTGTGTGTGAATAGGGAGGGGAAGGAGGCGTGGTCGGAGAGGGTGGGGCAGGAGTTGGGGGGGGGGGGGTGCGCCTCTCTGAATACTGCTTGCGAACAGGGAGGGGGGAGGAGGCGGGGTGGGGGGCTGGGGGGTGGGGGGCTGGGGGGTGGGGGGGTGGGGGGGCGGCCAGGGGCTCACGGCGCTGGTGGCGGCGGCCTCCTGCAGGGATTGGCTGATGAACTGCGGGGAGATCCGTCGCGACGGCAGCTCGTTGACCAGGGAGTTCATCAGGGCCACGCGGGCCGCGTCCCGCCGCGCCTCCGCCTGGGTCTCACATATCTGAGGGGGGGGGGGGGGCGAGAGAGGAGTGAGGGAGAGAGAGAGAGTGAGGGAGAGAGAGGAAGAGGAGTGAGGGAGAGAGGAGTGAGGGAGAGAGAGGAAGAGGAGTGAGGGAGAGAGGAGTGAGGGAGAGAGAGAGAGTGAGGGAGAGAAAGGAAGAGGAGTGAAGGAGGCAAGGAAGTAAGGAACATGATAGAAGGGGGGAGGGGAAAAGAAAGAACACACAAGTGGCAAAAAGTTCCAACTAATGCATCATTTACAGACGATCACATTAGGTGGCGTGGATCACAAACAACACATAAGATGATCCTTAGACGTGGTACGACCTGGCGTGGGATTCTGGGTAACACGCATGTGTTAACCAGGTTCATGAGAGCAGATCATGGGATCGGGGCTGAAATTAGCCATCAGATTAGCACATCAGAGCCAGGCTGGGGCAGCCAATCACAGAGCGGCACCGGGTCACAATGGCTCTATTGAAAAGCAACCATGGGATTCAAGCGGAATCAAAAAAAAAGGTCTGAATAAAAGATGTGTGTGTGAGCGTGTGTGTGTTTGTGTGTATGTGTGTGTGTTTGTGTGTATGTGTGTGTGTGTGTGTTTGTGTGTATGTGTTTGTGCGTGTATGTGTGTGTGAGCATGTATGCGTGTGCGTGAGCATGTGTGTGTGTCTGTGAGCGTGTGTGTGAGTGTGTATTTGTGTGTGCGAGCATGTGTGAGCATGTATGTGTGAGCGCGTGTGGGGGGGGACAGGAACTCACCTGGTAGCTTCCGAAGCAGCTTCCTCCGGGCAGGGTGACGTAACACACGTAGGGCGGGCCCGGAGACGGGGCGGACTCGTACAGCAACAGGCTCTCCGATTGGTCGCCGCGATCCCTCGGCAGCCCCTCCGATTGGCCGTTAGACGCTCCCGGTCTCTCCACCTGTTTCTGCTCCCAGAAGAGATGCAGCCTGGCCACCACGTTCCCTGTGAACACAGCTGTCTGACTTTCAAGGCCTTGACCGGGCTAGTCATCAGAAGGTCCCCGGTTCGAACCCCTGGCTGTGTCAACATTACATTACATTTCCATGTATTCATTTAGCAGACGCTTTTATCCGAAGCGACTTACAAGAGAGAGCTTTACAAAAAGAGCATCGGCCACTGAGCATAGCAACGTGATAGACCCCGACATGAAGTTGTGTCTTTGGGCAAGGCACTTCACCCTACTTGCCTCGGGGGGGGGGAATGTGCCTGTACTTGCTGTAAGTCGCTCTGGATAAGAGCGTCTGCTAAATGACTAAATGGAACTGCGTAAACAAAGGCTTTAGGTGAAACCAGCAGTGGGAACCATGCAATATTATCATAATTTTTGGGATTTCTCAACAGTAAAATCCAGTTTTCTAATTCACCATCACCTGCCCATCCCCCCAACCCCCCTGCCCCTCCCACACACACACACACACACACACTCCAGGAGTGAAAGGATTCGTTGGGTCGGACTTTATTGATTGCATGTGTGTGTGAGAGACCCCGGTGGGTTGTGTGTGTGTGGATTGTGTGTCAGGGAGTGCAGGTTTACGTGGAAGGCTGTTTGTGTGTTCTGGAACATTCCCAGACAGGGTTTATTTGAGTGGTATTAGGGTTGCAGTGCACCACCCAGACCCCTGTCCAAGCAACACACACACACCGACACACACCATCAGACATAGGCTAGGTGCACGCATTCCAAAACACACCCACCCACCCGCAAACACACCTGCGCTAAGCGACCAACACACACACACACACCAACACGGACACACCCGCACGCTAACACCCAACACTCACACACGTGCACCCACACGCAAACACACTAACGTACCTACCAACACACACACACACTAACAATGCACGTTGAAGCACACACCGGTCATTCCTGTGGTTGTGCAGTGGAGGCCCTAACCACAGCAGCCTGGCCTAAGAACCTCCGACAGACTCCAAAATGGGCTGTATTCATCAGGCTAATCTGTAACTCCACATATTACCACTCCTTATAGATGCTAAACGTCAAAACAAACCCAGAACTCCAGGAAGCACCCAAATGTAAATAATACTAATTAATATTCATTCAGCGGACGCTCTTATCCAGAGCGACTTACAGCAGGTACGTTACATTCCCCCCCCCGAGGCAAGTAGGTGGAAGGGCCTTGCCCAAGGACACAACGTCACACAGCCGCAGCCGGGACTCGAACTCACATTCTTCCGCTCATGAGGCTAACGCCTTAACCCGCTGAGCCACCTGACTCCCTGATAAAAAAAATGTTTAGTTTTACACGCTACCTGTGCATGTAAGTTTGCGTCAGCGATGGTGCATATGAGTTTGTGCCTGTAGGTTTTGGGTGTGTGCGTCGACGCCACCAACACATTGTGTTCGTGCGTTTGTGCGTGTGCGCGTGCAGCCAAGTTACTCACAATCTTGAAGATCGCCAGCAATGTCACTTGTGGAGGGATATGACATCATCGTCTCATCGCAACGTCCGCTCATCTGCCCGGCTTCCGACGCTGACAGCGCACCGGCGCTCACGGTTCGAAATCCGGCGCTCGCGCCGACCCTCACGCTCTCCAGGGCTCCCTCGCACGCGCGCAGCACGCTCATATCGCGGCCCGTTCGCAAGGCGCCGGGCGCCCTTGAAACGGAGCAGGATCCATGGAGACGATTCCTCTCAGGGCAGGCACTCCGAACGAAATGACTCTCTCCTCCTCCTTTCTCGCTTTCTAAATCTCTCTCTCTCCACCCCCGCTCTCTCCCCGGCTTAAAGGACTTTGTCCCCCCTCCCCCCCCTCCTCTCTCCTCCTCCCCCACCCGCCCGCTTGTCCATCGTGTGAAGATCTCGCTCCGCAGTTGATCTGGAGCCGGACCACCTTTGTCACCCGCCCCTGCTAATTAGGGAGGTGGGCCCCTTCCTCTCCCTCACACACACACACGCGCGCTCGCGCGCACACACACACAGCGATCCGCCACTGGTATGTAGCTCCCCTCCTCCCCTCCCCTCCCCTCTTCTCCAACAACTTCCCTCTCTTTCTCCCCTCCTCTCTTCTCCAACGACTTGACTCTCTTTCCCTTTCTCCCTCCCCGCCTCTCCCCTCCTCCCTCCCCTCCTCCCTCTCCTCCACTCTCCCTTCCAGAATGATCCGTCCCTGAACGCCGGACCAGGCTGCCCCACTCTCAGGACACAACCCCGGCCGAAGACCCGCGAGACATTCCACCTGAGAGCTGGTCGACCCACCAAGTGGCACCATGCTAACACCCTTCACCCACAGGCCACATCATCTAACAGGCCGGAATTCATGGCTAAGGATCCTTGCTCTGTGTGTGTGTGCGTGTGTGCGTGTGTGTGTGCGTGCGTGTGCGTATCCCTGGATAGCTGTTGACTTCACACATTCTTTACCAGATCCACAGAGCCCGAGCTTGCTCTCCATTCAAGCTCTCTTTCTAAAAAGGCTTTTGTTCCAGCCGCCATTCAGCGTCTCAAAGCCTCTCGCCCATTCAGGAACTGAAGCCTGAGAACGGTTTGGCGCTGTTTGCCTTTTCCGCCGGGTTATCTTGGTTCTGTGTGTGTGTGTGGTTCTTCGAGTGTGTGTACAGGAGTGTGTGTACAGGAGTGTGTGTACAGGAGAGTGTGTACAGGAGAGTGTGTACAGGAGTGTGTGTATAGAAGAGTGTACAGGAGTGTGTGTACAGGAGTGTGTGTGTACAGGAGTGTGTGGACAGGAGTGTGTGTGTACAGGAGTGTGTGGACAGGAGTGTGTGGACAGGAGTGTGTGGACAGGAGTGTGTGGACAGGAGAGTGTGTGTGTACAGGAGTGTGTGTACAGGAGTGTGTGTACAGGAGAGTGTACAGGAGTGTGTGTACAGGAGTGTGTGTACAGGAGTGTGTGTACAGGAGAGTGTGTACAGGAGTGTGTGTACAGGAGTGTGTGTACAGGAGTGTGTGTACAGGAGTGTGTGTGTGTACAGGAGTGTGTGTACAGGAGTGTGTGTATAGAAGAGTGTATAGGAGTGTGTGTACAGGAGTGTGTGTACAGGAGTGTGTGTACAGGAGAGTGTGTACAGGAGTGTGTGTACAGGAGTGTGTGTACAGGAGTGTGTGTATAGAAGAGTGTACAGGAGTGTGTGTACAGGAGTGTGTGTATAGAAGAGTGTACAGGAGTGTGTGTACAGGAGTGTGTGTACAGGAGTGTGTGTATAGAAGAGTGTACAGGAGTGTGTGGACAGGAGTGTGTGTACAAGAGTGTGTGTACAGGAGTGTGTGTATAGAAGAGTGTGTACAGGAGTGTGTGTACATGAGTGTGTGTACAGGAGTGTGTGTACATGAGTGTGTGTACAGGAGTGTGTGTACAGGAGTGTGTGGATAGGTATGAACAGCTCTGGATAAGAGCGTCTGCTAAATGACCACCTGTAGAATGTTTATCGGCCACTAGAGGGAGCTAAAACCTCACACAGCATAAGGCTTAAGACAGTTGGCGTGTGAGAATACTCGGCCAGATTCTGGACTGTACCATATCTGGGAAGAGCTGAATATAGACTGGCTGTTTGCGTGTTCTTAAATTAATGTGACTGCGCATGTGAGGGAGGGAGAGAGAGAGTTCAACTCTCCCATATTCTGGACTTTACTATATCCGGAAAGATCTACCGTGTCGATCTCCTGCTGTATGTGTGTTACTGTGTTGAATCAGAGCAGAGAAAAAAAAAAAAGAAAGAAAAGTTGCAGAGAAGGAAAACAGCAGCCTCACTTTGAGCGATTTGTTTCTGTGTGTGTCGATCGAAGTGACCCATTTGCTGACGCGGGCGTGTGCGGGCACGATCCTGAACGTGGGTGTGCGTGTGTACACCGCGTATGTTTGCATGAGTGTGTGTGTGCGTGTGGCTGCGTGTGTGAGTGTGTGAGTCAGATGGCAGAGACTCATCTGGATGAACCGCACTCACATCCTCGTATGACCGAAAGGAACAATTAGCGAAACATCTCTCTCCCCCTCTCTCCTCCCTCTAATGTACCCATTCAGCAGACGCTCTTATCCAGAGCGACTTACAGCAAGTACAGGGACATTCCCCCCCTGAGGTAAGTAGGGTGAAGTGCCTTGCCCAAAGCCACAACGTCATGTTGGCACAGCCGGGGTTCGAACCAGGAACCTTCTGATTACTAGCTCGACTCCTTAGCCGCTCCTCAGCCACTTGACTCCCGGAAGAGGAACTTGTCAAGTCGAAGTGGTGGTCAGAACGTTCTTGGCAACACTTCCCCCCACACGCACGTACGCTTTTGCGAGGTGCGGACCTTGCCCTGCTAACACGCGCTGGCGAGACAGAGAGAGCACAAGAGCGCAGAACACTGAAACCGAAGAATTTCGTCCGTCAAGCGTCAAAGGCACCCTGGAAGGAACGGTCTGACCTGCAGTTAGTTTGACAAAGTCACAAATCTTGCTTTTCTTTCTCAAGAAAAAAATGGTCTAGAACGTTCTGGGCGGTTGAAAGAATGTTCTCGGAGTTCAGCGTGTGTTTTGGGTGTTGACGAGGAGAGATGTTGTCGTGTTGTTGACGGGGAGGAGGTTTGGGGCCCTGAGGGCGAAAGCTACATTTTTGTTTTGCCGCTTTGTCTTAGTGTGGGGAACTGGTATCTCAGGAACACAGAGTGTTGTTGGCACAGGGTGTCCGAACACACACACACACACACGCTTCCATGCAAACACACACCTGCTTTCACAGAGGGCAGTGTTGCTTGTGCGGTTACGACATACTTTCCCAAATAGGCTCGACATACCAGTAGACATTAACTGGAACTCGAATGAAACTGGAATAAAAAAAGAAGCGAGAGTCTTGTAGGACTCAAGTCGGTTAGAGGTTAGTAATCGGAAGGTCCCTGGTTCGAACCCCGGCTGTGACGACATGACGTTGCGTCCTTGGGCAAGGCACTTCACCCTACTTGCCTCAGGGGGGGAATGTCCCTGTACTTGCTGTAAGTCGCTCTGGATAAGAGCGTCCGCTGAATGACTACATGTAAGTTAAGAGAGAAGCAGCATTTGAAGGAGTCGAGCATTTTTTTTATATCACCGAGGACCGACCCAGCTGTGAAGAGAGAATGGTGGGGGGGGGAGGGGAGGGGGGGGGTTGAGAGTGGAGGGGGTGAAACTGAGAGAGGAAAAAGTCAACAGCCGGTTTAGGAGACAGGAGAAAGAAATAGGTGGAGGGAGAAAAAAAGGAATAGAGAGAGAGAGAGGTTAAAAAGAAACAGAGATGGGAAAAATGAAAAGGGTGGAGAGAGAGAGAAAAGAGAGAAAGAGAGAGAGTGAGAAAGAGAGAAAGAGAGAGGGAGCGAGAAAGAGCGAGAAAGAGCGAGAGGAAAGAGAGAGGGAGCGAGAAAGAGCGAGAGAGAGCGAGAGAGAGCGAGAGAGAAAGAAAGAGCACGCTGCGTCATCATTGACAGGGGAAGGTGTAAGGAGCCGGGGGGGGGGGGAGGAGGGGTTAGGGGCGGAGCCGGACGGCGCAGCAGACTGACAGCTCACACACACGCGAGGGGGGGTGGGGGTGGGGGGTGGCCGGCGGTGCAGACGCGCGCACACACACACACACACACACACACATACACAGAGGCACGTGGACGCCCCCGTCTGCACGAGGAGGCAGCAACAAAGACCAGCCAGTCTGGGCTGGAAGAGCAGACGACATCTGCTGCTGCGCACACACACACAACAACACACACGCAGTGTGCCACCGACACACAAATCACGCAAACTCATACCTACCGCACATGTGCCTCGTCCATATTCACACACACACACACAATAAACCCCACACAGAGACAGGGATCGTGAGACCCAAAAGCAGACGCGCAGTTACGGAGGCGTAAGAGCGGTAAGAGAATCGGGCTAGGAACCAGAACGTTGCTGGTTCGAACCCCCCCGGCTGTGCCGACATGACGTTGCGTCCTTGGGCAAGGCGCTTCACCCTTACTTGCCTCAGGAGGGAATGTCCCTGTACTTGCTGTGAGTCGCTCTGGATAAAGGACTGGATGTAAATGTAAAGAGACGTGGCTTCCGGAAAAACACCGCGTCTCTCCACAGTCGCTGGTCTGGTGTTCCCCTTTCCCTCCTCTAATCTGATTGGGAGGCTGTTCACGGCTGCACGCACACACACACACACACACACACACACACACACACGGTCAGAGTAATTCCCCTTAAAGTCTCGGGAGGCAGTGCTGTGGAAGGGAGGGAGGGAAGGAAGGAAGGAGGGAGGGGCAGAATAGTCGAGCTGGTTCGGGTCTCTCTCTCTCCCTGGTCGTGACAGCGATGTGAGAGTCGTGAGTCGCCGGGCTCCGTGGAAACAGCCACCCCGAACGCTGAGTCAGCGGTTTGGCCCGCTGCCCCCCATGTCCCCTGCCTCTCTCTCTCCCCACCGCTCGGCCCTCGGAGTGTTCTCTAACTCTGTCGCTGTGTCTTTTCTCTCTAATGCTGTTTCTTTCTAACCCTCCCCCCTCTCTCTCTCTCTCTCTCTGTCTGTTTGTCTTTTTTTCCCTTCCCTCTCTCTCTCTCCCTCCCTCTCTCTCTCTATCTGTCTGTTTGTCTCTCTCTCCCTCCCTCCCTCTCTCTCTATCTGTCTGTTTGTCTCTCTCTCCCTCCCTCTCTCTCTCTCGCTATCTTTCTCTCCCTCCCCGTGTCTCTTTTTCTATCTCTATCTCTCTTTCTCTCTCCATGTCTTTCTCTCTGTCTCTCTCTCTCTCTCTCTCTCTCACACACACACACACACACACACACACAAACTCAGACCAACAAAGGGCTCTTTCTGTGCGAAACAATAACAGGGTTCTTCATGTGTGTTGACGCTGAGCAGGACCAGAGACACAGAGGAGAGAGAACTCGCAGGGAGGCTCAGCCTCACACACACACACACACACACACAGAGAGGAGCCCCTCCGTTAAACTCAGGAAACCCTGTCTCTGGGCCCGACACAGATTCCCACCTCAGCCTTCACGCACACACGCGCACACAGAGAGAGGGACTGTGGACCTGGGGGTGGGGGGAAAGAGGGTGGGGGGGGGGGGGCCTCCACTTCGACGCCGGTGGACTAAACAGCTTATCAGTCTCCCAAACGGCTTATGATGAGCCACCGTTTTAAGCGAGCTCTTCATCAGCGATGTTAAACTGACACTGTCTCTATATCCGTCTGTCTGTGTGTGTGTGTGTCTGCTAGCCTTGGCCCACCAACTAAAGTACTTCCTAGACCTTTCAACTTCCGGTGACAGCGTTATAGTAATGTACTGCCAGAAACTTAGCTAATTAAAGAAGTGAACCTGTGAACTCTGATCTACAGGGATAAACTCTAACCACCGAGCCGTATTCAACACCGATACCCGCAGTGCTGCTGTACTAGCATAAGAAGCGGCCTTTGAGACCCACCATGTCTGACTTCCTTGACTAAACCTCTTTTCAAACGGGTTTCCTATGCTAATGTTGCTAATTGAATCCCCCCCCCCCCCCAATGATATTGGATGTAAATCGCGACGCAACCGCCATCTCTCCACAGCAAAGGCTTTGTGAGAGTAGACAAGCGGAAGGTGCGACCCTCAAAGGATCTCCGGAAACGCCCAGATACTGTGTCCGGAGGACCTGTGTGGGAAGCCGGCGGGGGTGAGGGGGTCCACAGGGGGGTGAGGGGGGTAAGGGGGGGTGGGTTTCAGTTGGAGGTTAGGTTCTGCATCCATCCTTTGTATATATCTATATTGATTAATTTAGCTGACGCTCTTATCCGGAGCGACTTACAGCAAGTACAGGGACGTTCCCCCCTGAGGCAAGTAGGGTTAAGTGCCTTGCCCAAGGACACAACGTCATGTTGGCACAGCCGGGAATCGAACTCACAACCTTCTGATCGCCAGCTCGACGCCCTAACAGCTCAGCCACCTGACTCCCCTCCTCCCGGGCTAATCTTGCTTCACACACTCTCACACACACGCACACACACACACACACACACACACACACACACACACACACTCTGCCTGTGTCCCCCTCACCCCATTGCATGATTAGATCCCAGTCATCGTTACTCACCCCAGGTTACTCATCGCTAATGCTTTCTACTCGTTCCGGTAGTAATTCATGGGATTCATGGGTGTGTTAGTTCTCTCTCTCTCTCTTTCTCTCCCTCTGCCTGTCTGTCTCTCCCTCTGCCTGTCTGTCTGTCCTGTTGGTCTCGCTGGTGTCTGCTGTTGCGTTTTTCTCTCGTGAAGCGTGTTTTTTTTTTTTTTTTTTAAAGAGCACAGCGTAATATGCAGCCAACTTTGATGGTGTTGATTACAGGTGTGTTTAAACGGTCTCTTTCTACCTTCAAGGCTCTCTCTCTCTCTCTCTCCTTGTGCCCCCCCCTCTCGGTTTCTCCCTGTCTTCCTGCGCCTCCCTCTCTCATCCCCCCCGGGGGTGGGGGTGGGGTGGAGGGGTGGGGAACAAGCTGGGGCACGTAGCGCTCCAAGGTAGGCCCGTTCCCCTGCTCCTTCAGGTTCGCGTCAGCTTCCTGCCGCCACGGCAACGCAACAGTCAGAGGGTCACGTGGAAGGAAGGGCACAGCTGTCAAAGGGCTCCCGAGAAACGATGACGACAGTTTCTGGCAGAAAAAGAAAAAAACCTGTTCGAATCTTTTGTTTTTTTCTTGTACTTGCTTGAAACGCTCCTCGACAACATGTTTACTTGGTGGGGAAGCTCGCAGGACGAGTTTCTCAACCGAAAAAGGGCCCTAGTGACAGACAGACAGTCAAACAGTCAGACAGACAGATTATGTATCTTTATTTCTCCCTCCCCTAAGACTCATATCGCGTTATCTTGCGCTCGGTTTCCACGGGTCCGTGGGGGGGTGACTAATGGATGCGTAAGAGGGGTGGGGGTGGACCTCCCCTCACGCTCGAGGACAGGCTCGGTACTACAGACTTGTATATGTTCGATATGTTCGGTACAGTCAGTACATTGCGAGACACGCGCTCCAGGGTACTGGGGTGGCAGCCAATCGCCGCACGTTATCCCCCCCCTCCCCCCCCCTCCCCCCCCCCCACCCCCCCCCCCCCCCCCCCCCCCCCCCCCCTCCTCCGTGACATCATCCGCCACTCCTCTTACTAAAGAAGGAAACAAACATCCACGGCAAAAGCCACCGGGGCCACAGTCTAGCGAGCAGTATTAACATTCAGTCTCAACCGGAGGACACAGCGACGCGGAGGACGTTATTGCGCGAGCTCACCGTGCGGTTAATGGGAAAAACCCCGACTTAGCGAATTCATTTTTGTGTTTCTTTCTTGTGGAATTTCCAAAACATCTGTACAGGTGAGTTTTTAAACAAAACTGTTAGAGAGAGAAAAAAGGATTGGAGACGACCATGAAATAACATTTCGGGAGGACATTTCGGAGAGAATGTCACCGTTTCCGTTTGGGGGGGGGATTGGTGTAAGGCGGAATAAAAGATCGTGGTTTGTCTCGGTGGGTCGTGGAAAAAACAAGATATCGCTGCGTACGGTGGTCAAAACAACGGAGGGAGACAGCTAGTGGGGGCTGTCTACTGTTTCCAGGCTGGGGGATGGGAGTGCTGTACAGCCTACTTGACTGAAGGAGGAGGGGGGTGTTAAAGAAAACAACATGATCGTAGTTTCCACACAAATGCGATTTGTCTTCTCCCAGACGTTTGAAGAAAGGTAGACCACGCTTTTGATCACGTTGTTTTAGGTGTGTTAAGGGGGGGGGGGGCTTGTCAAATGTGAGACAAGTCAGTATTGTTGCCGTGCTTTTGGAATCAACAAAGGGGGTGTTTCATAACAACGGGTGCTTGTCTTCAGACAGAGGGAGCTGAACAGCTTTGCTGTCAGCAGATCCAGTAAACAGGAAGACATGGCGGACAAAGAAGCAACGGAAAAAAAAACGTGTTAGCTCCTGATCTCCTGATCCCTTTCATACTGGCCCCTCGATCGGAACGAAACTTCCACTGGAAGTGGATTCGTAAAGATCGCAGGGATTCGTGGAGAGGAGTAGGTCATCTGTACAATGTTGCATGTCAGTCTCCCCCTCCCAACCCCCAGGTAGACTACAGCGAGGCTGACGAGCCTATTTTGTCTCGCACGAGTTCGCCAGCGTGACCAAGTGGTTTTTGGGGCCAATGGAACATTTGGCCAGCTTATTTGCATCCGTTTAATATTCAGTTGATAATGCATTTTTTTATTTGCCAAGGTATATGGTAAGAAAGTGAGAACCTTTACCCCATCCATCTCATCCCAGTATCTAGTTAAACTGGGGCTGTAAGGGGTCCCTATGTATAATGCAGTAAGAAAGTAGGCGAGCCAAGTGTTAATGTTAAACATGAACCTTATTTTAATAAAGAAAGGTTCGCCTTTTAAGGTTGTTTGGGCACATCCGCCGCCGAGGCGTCTCATGTCGCGTCAACGACGACATGGATGCGAAAACGTCCCGTTCAATGACGTCATGTCGTGTCGATAGACTAATAACCAATTTTCCTATTCTTCGTATTCAAAATGAGTAGCTTCTGCAATTGACCCCCCTGAAAAAAATGACAAAAAAGTGATTGAAAGATAACTGTGTCCTGCACGTGGATCTTGTTGATTGACAGGACTGTCGCGACAACCGACATGACGTGTGGTTTATAGTTGGTTTATTATAGGAGTGGACGGTTAAACGAAAAAAAAGCTGTAACCTTGGTTCACGTCCTTTGTTTTGTTGTTGACAAATCGGTTCGGAGAGAAACGGCCAAAGATAACAACGTTTGTTTGAAATTGAAACACAAAACAATATTATCCCATGCTGAGAAAACGCACAGTTGGTGGAAAAATCCCTCCCAGACCATAAATAAAGACTCTGAAGTTACTAACTCGAATTACTCTTCCCCTCTTGCTTACAAATAAAACATGCTCTCCTTAGTTTGGGCAGCTGCCAAGACAGGCGGCTTTAAACAGGCAGCAGTCAAAATAAGGGGGGGGGGTGCTGTCAGGTGAGAACAGGATTTGCTTGGCCCTGTGTCAGGAACACTGATAGAATGTTCCAGGCTGCACGTTCTCCTCCAGGAACATTCTGAATCTGTGGCGGTTGGGTTGTTGTTGTTGTTGCTTTTGCTGAGGTGTTTCAGCAGCGAGCTGACATGGCAAACGCCCGTCTCAGCGTTGACCTGCGCGAGGGTCCGGTCTCGCGATGTTTCCAGACGCGCGCTTCTGGGTCCTGCAGGATTCTGTCACGCCAGGTTTGAGCGTGCGGGCGGGGCGGAACCGACTCCACGTTGCGTGACAACTTTTCAGGCAGTGCACCCGCGGCAATCTAGCTCACGTTCCTTGTCGTCCATGACTTGAGTGCCTCGCGCACACGCATAATTTTACATGCTAGCATCGTCACTCCCACAGACTCTGACAGTCTATGTTTGTCTCTCTTTTCTTCTCTCTCTCTCTCTCTCTCTCTCTCTCTCTCTCTCTCTCTCTCTCTCTCTCTCTCTCACACACACACACATACGCTTTTACATCTTAGCCTAGTCACTCACAGACTAGACCATTCTATGTCTCTCTCTCTCTCTCTCTCTCTCTCTCTCTCTCTCACACACACACTCCCTCCCTCTCACTCACACACTCTTTCACTCGGGCAGTGAATATTTGCTTAATCAGATCAGGCAGGCGGGGGGGGGGGAGAAGCAGAAGAAAGCGTGCTGTGCTTGTCATTTCTGGTAACAGCATGTAATGACACATCCTTCATGCGCTCGGCTCTTGCCAAAGGTGATCAGCAGAAACAATTGCGTATTGTTCGCACGGAGGTCGCTGAGCAAAGCGACCTCATTCATTAGGGAATCTGCTCTAGGCTGGACACACTGTTCCGGGGCTGGACACGAACAGGGGGGAGTTGAGTTTCTGATAACTAGATTGGGGGGGGGGGGGGGGGGGGGGGGTTAAGGTTGCAGGCTTGTTTTTGTCTCTTTGTGTGTCTCTCACACACACATACACACACACACACCTGTACTGGAATGCTCTTGTGGCTCTTCCCTTTGGTACTTGTTCGGGTTCTCACGATGTATGCTTCGTGTTCCGGCTACCCATAATGTTTGGAGGGGGGGGGGGGGGTTATCACGCTGTTACGATCGGTGACCGATGCTCTTTTATGTCTGTTGGTAAAAGCTCTCTCTTGGAAGTCGCTTTGGATGAAATGTAAATACAGCCCTTTGCGTTTCCATGTTGTCTAACCAGACCCCCCCCCCCCTTCTCTCTGCCCTGCCACCCCCTCCCTCCTCCTCCCCAGCGATGGCCCAAGAAACCAACCAAAGCCCCGTGCCCATGCTCTGTGCCACCGGCTGCGGGTTCTACGGCAACCCCCGGACCAACGGCATGTGCTCCGTGTGCTACAAGGAGCACCTGAACCGGCAGCAGAGCAGCGATCGCATGACCCCGCACAGCCCCATGGGTAAGAGGACCGCCCAACCCACACCCCACACCCTGGCAGGCAGGCTGGCAGGGGGGAAAAGGATGGGGGGAGGGTGGAGAACCACACGGTGCAGGACCACACAGCTTGCTTTAGGGGAGCCAGAGGGCTGAGCGGTTAGAGAATCGGTCTGGCAATCGGAAGGTTGCGGGTTCGATTCTCGGCCGTGCCAACATGACGTTGTGTCCTTGGGCAAGGCACTTCACCCTATTTGCCTCAGGCGGGGGATTGTCCCTGTACTTGCTGTAAGTCGCTCTGGATAAGAGCGTCTGCTAAATGACTACAATGTAAATGGAGAATGTAACATTTTTTTGTGACTTCAACCATTGATCGATTAGCTTCCAAACTGTCCTGACATTCGTGTCTTGTGGAGTTTGGCCAGGCCAGGTGTGGAGGAGCAGTGTTGTACTGTGAGCTTAACGTTGCTCTCTTTCTCTCCTCTACCAGGAAGCGCTAGTGGGCCCAGCGCTGAAGCCTCGGCCATCCAGCGACTGGAGGCTAGCTTAGCCAAGGTAGACCCATCTGCTGGACTCGCTCCAGATATGTCTAGGTAAGGGTGTGTGTGTTTAAATCTGTGTCAGATCTACACTCCGTGCTGGTGTAGTGAGTGTTTTGTTTCATTTTCTTCTGCTTATCTTGTTATTTTCTTCCAGAACTATCCAAGGCTCTCTTCCTGTCACTCAACAGATGACAGAGATGAGCATCTCCAGGGAGGAGCCCACAGACACCCCAGAGCCTGGTAAGACGCTCTCAAAGTCTCTCTCTGTGTCTCTCTCTCTCTCCGTATCTCTGTCTGTCTCTGCCTCTCTTTCTCCGTCTCTCACTCTCTCTCTCTCTCTCTGTCTGCCTCTCTCTCTCTCCGTATCTCTGTCTGTCTCTGCCTCTCTTTCTCCGTCTCTCACTCTCTCTCTCTGTCTGCCTCTCTCTCTCTCCGTATCTCTGTCTGTCTCTGTCTCTCTTCCTCTTTCTCTCTCTGTCTCTCGCTCTCTCTGTGTCTCTCTGTGTCTCTCTCTGTGTCTCTGTCTGCCTCTCTCTCTCTCTCTCTCTCTCTCTCTCCAGATCTGTCTGTCTCTGCCTCTCTTTCTGTCTCTCACTCTCTCTGTCTCTCTGTGTCTCTGTCTGCCTCTCTCTCTTTCCGTGTCTGTGTCTGTCTCTCTCTGCGTCTCTCTGCCTCTCTTTCTCTGTCTCTCTGTGTCTCTGCTTCTCTCTGTGTCTGTCTCTCTCGCTCTCCATCTCTGAGTAACTCCCTCCCACATGCAGGCTACACACACACACACAGTTCATCCATGCCCCCTTCCTTCCACATGTTGGTTTACTCTCAAGCCTGCGAGTCGCTGCCTAAAAATAAAGCCAGTTTAAAAATATCTCCCCCTCGCAACCGGAAGGCCTTATTAAACTGAAGTCTCTGGAGCTCACACACACTCCTCACCCCCCCACACACACACACTCACTCACTCAGAGTGGACAGGAGGGGGGTCTAACTGCTCGAACGGTTTGTTCCTTTCCCTTTCCAGTGGTGACTCAGCCCTCCGCCTCCAGCCCCCCGGCCCCCAGCGAGGAGGGGAAGGGGGACACCCCCAAGTCCAAGAAGAACCGGTGCTTCATGTGCCGCAAGAGGGTCGGCCTGACGGGTGAGAATGTGGGACGAGGGGTGGAGGGGGGAGGGGTAACGGGTGCGTGACGTATATTCTCAAAAGGTCTCGGTGTGTTGGTTAGTTTTCGATGGCTTACCCCCCCCCCCCCCTTTCTCTGCCCCCCCCCCCCCCAGGGTTTGACTGTCGCTGCGGTAACCTGTTCTGTGGCCTTCACCGGTACTCGGACAAGCACAACTGCCCCTACGACTACAAGGCTGAGGCGGCCGCCAAGATCCGCAAGGAGAACCCCATGGTCGTGGCCGACAAGATCCAGAGAATATAGCGTTTGCCCCGTAACAAGGACTGTGTGTGTGTGTGTGTGTGTGTGAGACAGAGAGAGAGAGCGAGAGAGAGACCACAGACATGAACACTGGCACAAAAGGGTTACCGGATTATCAAGGACTCCTTCTGAGGGAAAAAAAATCCCCACCTCGAAAAACAAAAGGAGAAGATTTTTTTTTCCGGAGGAAGACACTTAGAGGATCACGTTGCTTTGGGGGGGCGGGGATGGAATTATTTGAAATTTTTCACGTTTTTCTGTGATGTCACGTACGGTCTTCTGAAGCGCAAGCTCTGTGGGGGTGGGGGGGTCGCCCAGGGAAGATAGGACCCCTGTTCGACTGGCGGCCATTTTGTGCCAAACTGCGAGAGGCCATTTTGTGTTCAGACCCGCATAAGTGTGTTTTAAAAAGAAGGAGGGGGGGGGGGCGGAAGTAATTCTAAAAGAAGAAGTCCAGTTTTCCTGAGTCAGGTGAGCGTTCGGGAACATGCGACGTCGCGAACAACAGAATCGCGCGTCGTTCTCGGCCCTCTCTCCATCCTGTCCAACCTAGCTTACCTACCTCACTGCAGGAAGTGTGTTCCTCCTCTTCCTCCTCCTTCCGCATCTCTCTCCTTCCTCTTTGGCCCACTGTCACGTTATTGGTCGACGCCATGGACGGCCCTGTCGGCGACCTCCGCACTTCAGGCCGCCTCTGACCTTTCGACCTCTGACCTCTCGCCGTCTGACAAGAACTATGGGAAATGTTTAGTTATTTGTTGGTTTGTTTTGCGTTAGAGATGCCTTTAGGAGCTGGGGAGGGGGGGAAAAACAGACAAAAAAAAAACTTTGATTCTGTGACGCCTGCGAACGACACCCAGAATGAGCAGAGGGGGAGGCCCCTCGAAGAAAGGGGAGAGGGGGCCAGAGATCCTAAACCCCCGGGGGCCCTGCTCCCAGGATGAAGGCCCCGTCAGTCACCCTGTCGACGAGTACCTGGATGTCAACAACGCTCGGTGTTGATCCTCAATCAACATTAACGGAACGATCTGGATCGTTGGATCGGAAAGACATTTTCTTTTCCAAATCGTTCCCTTCAATAATATAGTTCTGATATTAGCACATCCTGTATTCAGTGGAGTATTTAGGTGTGCGAGCCAATGCTACGTATTCATGTTCGAACGCGAGTTTCTGTGAATGTGTGAGCGCAGGTCGGGTCCGTTTTGCGTGAGTTGGCACGCGTGCGTGCGAGTGTGTGTGTGGGTGTGTGACGAATTTTGGTTTCAACTGCACATGTTTACATAGCTAAATGAGCAGCATGCTAGTTGCTACGTTCAGAATATAGAGCCATGTCTCGAGGTTTCTGCGCTCGGTGGAGCGATGGCTGGGCGGACCCTGTTGCCGAGAGACGGTGCTGCGGAGAGGCGTCCGCGTGTGTGCGCGCGTGTGTGTTTGCGAGGTGTGTGCGCGTGCGACCTGTGCGGATCAATGTGTTCTGCCTTTAGGGAATGTGAGGTTCTTATTTCGTTTGAAACAAACCCTTTATCAAGTTTGAGTTGTCCTTTATAATTCTTAGTTATATGCAAATTTGTACAAAAAAAAAAAACAACAACGAAACAAACGTTGATATTCATGTATGACCTATAATCTTGCTACCCAGCATTACAGCAGAAATGTATCATGTAAATAAAACTGTGTACAGAGAGAAGTGTAACATGGCTTCCTGTGTTCTGTCACAGTTCAGTTTGTGTCCAAACCTCCTTCATTTACGTCATTTAGCAGACGCTCTTATCCAGAGCGACTTACAGCAAGTACAGGGACAATCTCCCTGAGGTAAGTAGGGTGAAGTGCCTTGCCCGAGGACGCAACGTCAGGTTGACCCAACCGGTGTTGGAACCGTGTACCTTCTGATTACTAACCCCAACACCCAAACCGACTGCGCCACAAGACTCCCCTCCCTAAGTGTCATCAATTCATAAAAACAACAAGATGACCTATGACCCTTCCAGCCTGAGTAGAAACAGCCCAGAGTCACGAAGGGCCACGGGGACCGGAGGTAGCTCCTAACTTAAAGGTCACGCCGGGGGGGTGGGGAGGGATAGGTCTGCTCCAGAACGTTCCAGAGTGAGTGGAGGGGGGGGGGGGTTACCTTTTTTAGTAGGAGGCTGTGTTTTCTTCCACGCACCTGTCACCAAGCGCCGAGGAGCGACTCAGCAGGCGGCGTAACCCTGAGCAGCTGCGTGCACTGCTGAGGTAGAGGGACACAGCAGGGTGTGTGTGTGTGTGTGTGTGTGGGGGGGGTGATTAGACCCCTGCCCCCCCCCCCCCCCCCTCAGACACCCCCACCGGTCTGTTTAGCGCTTTCCGAGGCACCGCAGCCACGCTGTGACCTCCCTGAACTCCAGCCGGCCGTCCTGGAAATGGGTCCGTCTCGCCCGAGCTTCTTGCGTGATGACGATCATGAGGCTGTCATCCGAAGCCCGGGTCCGGTGCGGATTTGAACGCACGGCCTCCCGATCCTGTGACCGGGTGCAGCCCCTCACAGCTGGATCCCTCCCTCTGTGTGTGGGGGGAGGGGGGGTGGGGGGGTGGCGGAGACCCTGACTGGATAACTTGTCTCGGAGAGCATCGTCCATTTATCGTCCTTGGTAGTTTTCTAGATGTCTTCAGGTCCCGCTACTAGAGACAAGCGCACACACGCACACACACACACACACACGCTCCTTCAGCGTGAAATGAGAGCAGCTGACACTGAAGAGGGCAAACAGGGTTCTCTGACGCAAAGAACAGCTGTACTGTGTGTGTGTGTGTGTGTGTGTTGGATAGAACGCCTGTTTGGAACAGATGCGTACCCCTCTTAAGTAGAGCCGTATCCTTACTCTTACATTCAACGCTAATGGTTCTCAATTTTCCAGCGTACGAGCGTGTTTATGTGTGTGTGTGTATGTGTGTGAGGGAGTGTGTGTGAGTATGGAAAGCTGGCTTAGCGTATGACATCACAGCGACGACCGGGGACAACTGCAGGGGGCGGGGCCAGAGGAGAAGGCCTTTCGGGGGCGGGGCTTTTGTACAGATGCAGTGTTTAGAAGGATTAGGGTGCATCAAGAGGAGAAGGGGGAAAAAAGCGCCATTAGCGGTACCTCCCCTTAATGACTCCTGTTCAGCTGGAGAGAAGCAACAACACAGCCAAGAACATCTGGAGCAGGGAAAAGTCGCTGGAAATAATCACCAGTTGCTAGGCAGATTTGGGCCGGACTTAAAAGCTTTGGTGTCCAACTGCGTGCCATCGAGAGCCAAGAGGGTGCAGCACCAGCTGCTTTCACTTAACAATACCTAATTTAGCAGACGCTTTTATCCAAAGCGACTTACAGTAATTACAGGGACATTCTCTCTGAGGCAAGTAGGGTGAAGTACCTTGCCCACGGACAAAACGTTGCATAGCCACAGCCGGGGTTCAAACTCGCAACCTTCCGATCATGAGCCCAACGCCTTAACCCGCTGAGCCATCTGACTCCCTCTCTCTCAGTTTCTCCAATCAGCTGGTGTGTGGTGGCTTGGTTGACGGGGAAAACCTGCACCCTCTTGGCCCTCGATGGCGCTGGTTTGACCCCAAGAGTTCGAGGTTCGAACCTGTATGACGCGTACAGGATGACGTAGAGTAAAACAAGCATGACCAGGAAGAGGTGGGTGACCGGGGAGGGGAGGGGGCGGAGGGAGGCGGCGTGGAGGACAGGAAGCTGCCTGAAACCGATTGGACAAACGTTGAGGCTGAGGGAATGAACATGAATGAGTGGGCGTGGCCGCTCGGAGGGCGCGTTTGCCCCTGCGTGGAGAGGGCGGCCTGACAGGGGAGGGGCGGGGCTAGATTAAGATTAAAGGGGGGGGGGGGTGACCTGAGGTACCGCTGCTAAACTCTCAGAGAGCCTAACCGGATTAGACCGGTCTGGGCTCGGACCTGTCCTCTCCAACCCAAACAATTCAAACCTGCCTCTCGTTCTCCCTCCCTCCCTCCCTCCCTCCCTCCCTCCTTCCGTACATCTGTTTGGCCCCAATTCTGTTAGACATTTCCATTTAGTCATTTATCAGACACTTCCCCTTGAGGCAAGCAGGGTGAAGTGCCTTGCCCAAGGACACAGCATCATGTTGGCAATTAGTTTAAACCAGGTATCTTCTGATTATTAGCTCTGATTAACTTGCTCAGCCACATGAATCCCCTTAGACAGATAGGAACACACAGGGGAAGGAAAGGGAGGGAGAGACAAGGAGGGAGGGACCGAGGGAGAGAGAGAGAGGGAGGATGGGGGGAGGGAGGGGGTATTTCAACTGATGATGACGGATGACTGACTGCCCACTTCACCGAAGAGGAAGTCGTGTGGCGCAGTCGGTTAGGGTGTCAGGTTGGTAATCAGAAGGTTCCTGGTTTGAACCCCGGCTGTGGCGACACAGTGTTGCGTCCTTGGGCAAGGCACTCACCTACTTGCCTCATAAGAGCGTCTGCTAGATGACTAAATGTAATGTAAGAGCGGGAGTGTGTGTAGAAAACCTGTACATTACACACACACACACACACACACACACACACACACACACACACACACACGCACACACACAGATTTGACCTCAGAATACGAGGTCGGACTATGAATAGAAAGAATAGCTGGAATCCAGGTGACATCTAGTGGCCAAAGATGGAAATTCAAGTTTAAAAACATGAAATCGAAACACGAATTGTGATGAGGATGATTTGTATAACGATGTACCTGCGGAACTCGCTAGCCTCTGGAAAATAATTGCAGAGATCTAGACAAGTGGGAATAAATCATTTATCAAATCATTTTGATGCTTTGAGATGACACCTCTCAGCTATCAGGCGCTACATTTAAAGTATCAGGTACAGTTCATCCACTGCAGTGACCACATATTGTGCTCTAACTCTAACTAATCTATCTAATCCAGGGGTCTCCAATCCTGGTCCTCGAGGGCCGCTGTCCTGAAGGTTCCCTGCTCCGGCACACCTGATTCTAATGAAGCGTCGTTATCAAGCTCTGTGGAGGTGTGCTGGAGCAGGGAAACATCTAGAACCGTCAGGACAGCGGCCCTCGAGGACCAGGATTGGACACCCCTGATCTAATCCATCACGGTTGGCTGAATTTTAAAGGAATATATACGGATAGAACATTTTAGTAAGTGAAAAAGCTATAGGAAGTAACATGTGAACAATAATCTTCATTTTTTTAAAGCGCTAAAGCTGTTTTACTGTGTGATCTTTCCTAATGCAATTTCCACCCCCTGGAGGACAAATAAAGGTTTATCTAATCTCATGTCCTCCACGTGTGGAGTCGTGGCGCAGTCGTCGAGTGACAGCGACGTCAAGTACGACGTCAAGTACGACGTCAAGTACGACGTCAAGTACGACGTCAAGTACGACGTCAAGTACGACGTCAAGTACGACGTCAAGTACGACGTCAAGTACGACGTCAAGTACGACGTCAAGTACGACGTCAAGTACGACGTCAAGTCAAGTACGTCCCTGTACTTGCTGTAAGTCGCTCTGGATGAGAGCGTCTGCTGAATGACTCAATGTGAAACGGGATCATTCCTCAGGTCCAGTTCACAGTCAGACTCTGGAATCTTCTAAAAGCAGCACGTTGGACGTCCTTCACATCGCTTGCCGTCACGTGCCAGCAGCCGGTCACATCCAGGCTCCTCATTCGCTCGCAGGCCGCAAACACCCGCTTCGCCGTCAACCCCGTGACATCGCTGTGGGCCAAGTTCAGGTCGCGTAACCGCGCCAACGGCCAGGAGGGGCGGGGCTCTTCCGAGACGGCCTCCACGGTGGGCTGGTTTCTGCTCGGAAGGTTCCGGGTGTTGCGGAGAACCTTGTGAAAGACGGTGTCCAGGGGACAGGGCACGGCGACCAGACACAGGTCCTCCAGCAGGAGGGAGCCGGACAGGAGGTGCCACAGCGCCCCCCGCAGGGCGGTCCAGGACGGCACGGGCCTCAGCCGGCGCTGGTCGCGGGAGAAGCTAGGGGGAAGAGGGGCGAGAGGAAGGGCATTGTTACCCAACACGACCCCCCTCCTCCTGAGAAAATGAGGGCGTTTATAAGAAGATAAGGGAGTCAGATAGCTCAGCGGGTTAAGGCGTTGGCCTCATGAGCAGAAGTTTGTGAGTTTGAACCCCGGCTGTAGCTATGTGATGTTGTGTCCTTGGGCAAGGCACTTCACCCTACTTGCCTCAGGGAGAATGTCCCTGTACTTACTGTAAGTCGCTTTGGATAAAAGCGTCTGCTAAATGAATAAATGTAAATGTAAGACAGGGTATTTCCAGTTAATTCATAATTGGCAGTTTTGCAACTGTCAATCGTTTAGGCCTGAACTAAGGCGTCTTTGCCCTCATGTCAACGTCCCACCCCACCCCCACTCCCCACCTGGTCACCGACCCTCCCCCACTTACCGGAGTGCGAGAGAGCGCAGCTGGAGCAGACCACGCCCATCCACAACATTCTCCTCCTCCTCTTCCTCCACCTCCTCCTCCTCTTCTTCCTCATGCAGAGGTGCAAGCGGGGGCTCACAATGGATGAGGAGGGTCCTCAGTCTGGGGCAGGTGTGGAGGAGCTCCACGAGGGGGGTGTCGGGGCTGGTTCGGACCCCCTCCAGGGTGAGGGAGACCAGGGAAGACCCCACCGAGCACAGGGCCGGCCGCAGCTCCTCCAGGGGCCCCGGGAACCGCACAGCCAGCCTCTTCAACCGCCCCGCCCATCTCCGCAGCCCCGCGGCCAGCAGGGGAGCCTGGCTCCGCCCCCCGTCCTCCTCACAGTCCAATGAGAGGGAGCGGAGGGCGGGGCAGAGCTGAGCCACGGCGGGCAGACTCCCGATTGACAAGCCCTGGACTTCCTGCAGGGATAGGATGACGCCCTCCTCCCTCATCCCTCCTTCCTCTCCTCCTTCCCCTCCTCCATCCAGCCTGTCTTCGTGGACCCTGCTCGCCCCCTTCCCCCTGGCCCACTCGCCCCTCGCCCCTTCATCATCACTCCCAACCTCATCCCTACCCTCTCTCCTCCCCTTCCCCTCCCCCAGCTCCACCCTCCTCCGCCACAGCTCCCCCAGACTGCACACCCCCGCCCTGGAGGCGAAGGCCTCCGTCTCCCTGCCCTCCCTGCGGAGGAGCAGGCTGCAGGCCTCTCCCACGCCCTCCAGCAACACCCTCTCCAACCCGGGCAGGGAGAGCAGGAGATAGGCTGCAGCCGCCGCCGGATCCCCCTCCTCCGGCCCCAACCCGATGTCCAGGGCCAGGAGGCTGCTGAGAGGGGCCGTGGGGCTGGAGGAGGAGGAGGTGAGGGCCCCTCCCAGTGGCAGGAGCCCTGCGGGGGCCAGGAGGGGGCAACGGGACAGGTCGAGGTGGCGGAGGGCAGGGCAGGAGAGGGCCACCGCCCTAACCACCCGGCTGTCGCACTGGGTGCCGGCCAGGGAGAGGGAGCGCAGGGAGGGAAGACAGCCCAGCAGGTCACACTGAACCTGGGCAGATATCTGCTGGGCCCCTGATACATCTAGGCAGGTCAGGGACTGGATGATGAGCAGAAAGTTAGACCATTACACACAAAATCTCAACAGCAAAATCTCCCTTATATTTGGACAATCTTGAGTTTGACTAGAATAGAATAGAACTTTAGTTGACTGTTCCAAATAAAAACAGGAATTTGTCTTCAGACGCATCTTATACATTCATACACAAAGAGTCCACATCCTAGTACATTCACAAAGGGCTTAAAAGGGGGGAGGGGCGGTTTCTAACCTGGCAACGTGCTGTGACGAGGGAACAGAGAGGGGGGCTGACCAGGGCCGGGCAGGACCCCAGGTTCAAGCCCCTGAGCTGGGGGACGAGGAGAAGGTGGAGGGCGGCGCGGGATAACTCCTGCCTGGAGCACAGCAGGGAGGTGAGCTCCTCCACCAGCTCCCCCGCTGGAGGGAGGGAGGGAGGGAGGGAGGGAGGGAGGGAAAGTGGGGTTAAGGGATGAGGAAACGGACAGGAGAAAGGGATATCGGAGGTTGGGAAGGTGGCGGAAGAAGAACTACAATTCCCATGTGTTCTTCTCCGTCTGAGGGGAGTCATGTGGCTAAGCGGTTAGGGCAGGGGTCTCCAATCCTGGTCCTCGAGGGCCGCTGTCCTGACGGTTCTAGATGTTTCCCTGCTCAGGGAAGGAGCAGGGAAACAGCCGCCCTCGAGGACCAGGATTGGACAACCCTGGGTTAGGGGGTTAGTAATCTGAAGGTTCCGACTGTGCCAACATGATGCTCCGTCCTTGGGCGAGGCACTTCACCCTACTTACTTGTTGCTGTACGTCGCTCTGGATAAGAGCGTCTGCTAAATGTCTCAATGTGAAACGTAAGCCTGGACTCACGTAGTTCGCTGAAAGGCCCCATGATGTGTCTGAAGTGGTACTGGTCCATGTAGTTCTCAGCGTAGTCCTTTACCCACAGCGTTCTCATGTTCTCTGCCAAGCTCCTGAGGCAGAGCTGACCTAGGGTTGCCATGGCGCCATCCTTCTCTTTCCATCTCCTCCGTCCTTCACTGGTTTTCAACTTCCTGTTTTGAGGTCTCTGAGGTGTGACTCCATATAAAGGCATTGCTTCCGCTACTTCCTGCAACGCCAATTAAAGCGTTAATTGGACGTCGGAAATCTCACGATAATACATCTCCTATGTAAACTAAACAAACTTTTTTTTCTTTAATCGTCTCGTTGCCATGAAGAGCTTCTGAGCTGGCATACACAGCATGCATTGTCGCAGAGCAAATAAAACTGTCCAATGTTTTTTTGTATTTATTTATTCAAAAGGGTACATAAATACTGTACCCTTTTATTTAAGAATTCTGACCTGTTAGTCTGCTTTAAAAATGTCCACCTCCACTGCATTTATTATCCTAAATTAGATGCGCCTGGAATTACTAAAACACTGTAGCGGCATAATATTCAATATTTCTTTAAGTTTCGCTCAGTTGCTTACCTTATTTATAGCCAGGTGCGGGTCAAAAGGTCAATCTTTAACCGTAAATAACCTTTGATCTCATACTGTACGTTTTGGGCAGAACCGCTCCCGTTGAAAAATCTAAGATTAAGCGACTGTGGCGATTTGCAAACGACAAAACGTACAAAAAACAAAACCTCTTTTACGCGTGGCTCTCCTTACGATCAATATATATTCATGAACGGATACAAGATGAAGGTGTTGGATCGATCATTGGGATGAATTTAACACAAAGTTCCGGGTTGGGAAACACTACGCGCGGTGTTTTGGTGTTGCGTTCAAGACCCGCAAACTGTTTGAACCTGTTTCAAACCTGAAACCTGTTGACGATCACTGACACACCTCTCTCTCTCTCTCTATCTCTCCTCTCTCTCCCTCTCCCTCTCCCTTTCCCTCTCCCTCTCCCTCTCTCTCTCTCCCCCTCTCTCTCTCTCTCTCTCTAGCAGCCTCTCCGCTGTCATTCACATGTGACGCCAGGTTGTATCACAGGTGTCAAACTCCAGCCCTCGAGGGCCGCTGTCCTGACAGTTTTAGATGTTTCCCTGCTCCCTGCTAAAACTGTCAGAACAGCGGCCCTCGAGGGCTGGAGTTTGACACCCCCTCTGCAACATGAATGAACCAGGACCTAAGAATGACCAGGGGCCTGTACAACAAATCAAGATTTGGCATTACATATTACAGACACTTTTAACCAAAGCAACTTATTGTAAGTACAGGGACGTTCTCCCTGAGGCAAGCAGGGGGAAGTGCCTTGCCCAAGGACACAACGTCACACAGTCACAGCCAGGGCTCGATCTCACAACCTTCCAATCATGAGGCCAATGCCTTAACCTGTTGAGCCATCTGACACCCTATCTGACACTCACGTTAACAAGGTTAGCTTCAGGATTAACCCAGGGGTTTCTGGATTGGGTTTAAACCTGAAGTGGATTTAAACCAGAGTTCAAACCCCGGCTGTGGCTTTGTTATGTTGTGTGCTTGGGCTTCACCCTACGAGGGATCGTCCCTGTACTTAATGTAAGTTGCTTTGGGTCAATGTGTCTGCTAAATTAGGTATTATTATAAACCTGAAGTTACCCCGTTAACGCTGGATCTTGGTTGGTAGTCCAGGCCCCAGGATAATCTGAATTTCCCCCTGTGTGTGTGGGTGCGTGTCTTCAGAAATGATAATTACATTGTGAAGAAGGTTCAAGACTCAATGCCAAGTGTATGAATCCACTTATTATTTTATTGAAGTTCCTTCCTTTAAGAATACTGAACCGTTTCCCTTTGAATCATAACAGATAGGCAATGCATCATTAAAAACATCGATCAAAACAAAACGCCCTGTTAACGAAAATCCTTTGAAATAGCTACATCTGAAAAGTTCAATTCGAATGGAACGCAGAACATTTGTTAGAGCGGAATATTCAAATTCTTGTGTAAATATGCTGTTCACAGCCAAACAAACAAACAATAATAATAAAATAGGACATTTGTTTAAAACAGAATATGACCTATGATTATCCCTTATTAGTCCCACAGTGGGGACATTTTACAGGCACACTCATGTTCAATTCATTGGCTAGCAATCCAACCCCCAGCCAGGATGGAACCCAGGCCCTGTACATGGTAGGTAAGAATCCCACCACTGAACCACCAGTGCTGCCTAACTCACGTGAGCTTCAGCCTCTCAGCTTGAGAGAGGACCTGGGCTCTATGACAGACCCAGAGGCAGGTCACTTATCTGCAAGTCAACGGGGAGTCAGGTGGCTCAGCGGTTAAGACGTTGGGCTGGGGATCGGAAGGTTGCGAGTTTGAATCCCGGCTGTGGTAACCCGAGGTTGTATACTTGTGCAAGGCACTTCACCCTACTTGCCTCAGGGGGGAATGTCCCTGTACTTGCTGTAAGTCGCTTTTAATAAGAGCGTCTGCTAAATGGAAACGTAATAGGTCTCAGTCTTAACTTCCCCCCCATGTAACTTATGATAAAAGTATCTAAATTAAAGCCTTATTATTATTCCGTATAAATAACAGTCAAACTTTGACCTGGATGTACAGTTGTGGTCAAAAGTTTACATACACTAGTGAAGATCATGTATGCCATGGCAATATAGGGTTTTCAATAAACTCTACAACTCTTATTTTTCTGTGATGGAATGATAAGGAGCACATATTTCTTTGTCACAAAAAACATTCATGAAAATTTTTTCTTTTATGAATTTATTATGGGTCTTTTGAAAATGTGACAAAATCTGCTGGGTCAAAAATATACATACAGCAATGTTAATATTTGGTTAAATGTCCCTTGGCCATTTTCACCTCAATTAGGCGCTTTCGGTAGACATCCACAAGCTTCTGGCAAGCTTCTGGTTGAATCTTTGACCACTCCTCCTGACAGAATCGGTGCAGTTCAACTAAATTTGTTGGTTTTCTGAGTCGGACTTGTCTCTTCAGCACAGTCCACATATTCTCTATGGGGTTTAAGTCAGGACTTTGGGAAGGCCACTCTAAGACCTTAATTCTAGCTTGATTTAGCCATTCCTTCACCACTTTTGATGTATGTTTGGGGTCATTGTCCTGTTGGAACACCCAACTACGTCCAAGACCCAACTTTCTGGCTGATGATTTTAGGTTTTCCTGCAGAATTTGGAGGTAGTCTTCCTTCTTCATTATTCCATTTACTTTCTGTAAAGCACCAGTTCCACTGCCAGCAAAACAGGCCCACAGCATAATACTACCACCACCATGTTTGACGGTAGGTATGGTGTTCTTGGGGTGAAAGGCCTCACCTTTTCTCCTCCAAACATATTTCTGGTCATTGTGGCCAAAAAGCTCAATTTTAGTTTCGTCTGACCACAGAACTTTCCTCCAGAAGGCCTTGTCTTTGTCCATGTGATCAGCAGCAAACTTCAGTCGAGCCGTAAGGTGCCGCTTCTGGAGTAATGGCTTCCTTCTTGCACGGCAGCCTCTCAGCCCATGGCGATGTAGAACACGCTTGACTGTGGACACTGACACATGTGTTCCAGCAGCCTCCAACTCATTGCAGACTTGCTTTTTGGTGGTTCTTGGTTGACTCTTGACCAACCTGACCAATTTTCTCTCAGCAGCAAGTGATAGCTTGCGTTTTCTTCCTGATCGTGGCAATGATACAACTGTGCCATGCACTTTATACTTACAAACAATTGTTTGCACAGTTGATCTTGGGACCTGCAACTGCTTTGAAATGGCTCCAAGGGACTTTCCTGACTTGTTCAAGTCAATGATGCGCTTTTTCAGATCCGTGCTGAGCTCCTTAGACTTTCCCATTGTAGTATTTCTGGCTGAGTCTAGTGAATGTGTCAAACAAGCCCTATTTACATGGACTGAAAGAAGTCACCAGCTGGAGTCAATCATAATCACTCGTAAGAAGTTAGGAGGCCATGCCAAAAAGCAAATTGGATTGAAACAACTTTTTCTACATCACCAAATTGGTAATTCAAGGTGCTGTATGTATATTTTTGACCCAGAAGATTTTGACACATTTTCAAAAGACCCATAATAAATTCGTAAAAGGACCATTTTTCATGAATGTTTTCTGTGACAAAGAAATATGTGCTCCTTATCATTCCATCACAGAAAAATAAGAGTTGTAGAGTTTATTGAAAACCCTATATTGCCATGGCATACATGATCTTCACTAGTGTATGTAAACTTTTGACCACAACTGTAGATGGCCAAGAGGTCTGGTATTAATATTCATAATATTCATTATCATTCCCCAACAGAACCATTTCGATAGAATTTCCAATCTCCATAATCAACGAGTTCTGTCATTATCTGGTCTTAATGATTCATTTTAGCGTTAGCAAGCATAACACAGGGAAAGAATAGCTCACAGTGGATTGCCTATCATCACTCATCGCTGTTTGTACACCTGAGCGAGCGCACCGACGAAGGACTGCAACAGAACCAGGGGGGGAGAATCTGAGAGGGTGGGGGGGGGGGGGGCTGCGTCGGGACGGAGCGGTGCCCAGGGGGCAGCAGCTCAAAGTCAGCCGGGGAAAGGCACCACCCTCCTGCCGGCCACGTAGACCTCCGTGATGTTCCGGTCATCACCTGGGGAGAGAGGGGGAGGGAGGGACGGGGATGGGTAGGGGGGGAAAGGGGCGAGAACGGCTGAGTCGTCACTCGAGCAAACAGGAACTCGCGCTTCCGTTTCGTCATTCAGCAGACGCTCTCCTCCAGAGCGACTTACAGCAAGTACAGGGACGTTCCCCCCTGAGGCAAGTAGGGTGAAGTGCCTTGCCCAAGGACACAACAATATGTTGACACAGCCAGGCGTTCGAACCAGGGACCTTCTGGTTACCTGCCCTGCTCCCTAACTGACTGCAAGGAACCTGCACTCTTACAGCATGTCTTGTCCCACAAAAACATGAACCGCAACATAATGAGAGAGAGATTTGAATGGGTTCATTTAAGCGTTAGCTTGAATCCAATACAAGGGGGGATTCGAACCTGCAACCTTCTGTAATCTTCAGTCAAATGCCTGAACTATACCCACCCATATTCCTGAGAGGGTTTGAGTGTGTTGAACCCATTTCAAATAACCTGAATGCGATCAAACAACATCTACTTGACGTATGGGAGACGGAATTCTTACCCAGGTTAAGGAATTTCTCCACAAGCACCTGGGAATGAGACAAGGAAATGAAGGTTCAGGATGAGGTCAGGTGACACGTGGTCGTGATCACGCGTGTGTTGTGTGCATGTGCGTGCCTGAAGTGTGTGTGTGTGTGCGTGTACAGTAATGTAATATTTAACCGAAGCTTCTATTTCACCTGCTTGCCAGCCAAGCATGTTTATCTCACTAAGAAACTATGTTGACGGCGTGGAGGCGTGGCCACCTACCAGAGGCTCCTCCCCTTGGAGGATGTCGATGGGTCCCTCCTCCACGGCGAGGTCCACCCGCAGGGCGTCGAAGTCCTTCCCCACCTCGAAGTTCCCCGTGTGCTCGTCCATGGAGAGAGCTGCAAAGGCAGAGAGGCGGTCAGGCTAATCGTCCTGTGTCGGTTCAGAGTGGAAGCTCGACGCGTCCGTTCAACTTGCCGTCCGGGCGGCCTGTTTGCCAGCCTTACCCGGCCTCATCCAGCCTCATCTGGCCTAACCCGGCCTCATCCAGCCTAACCCGGCCTCATCCAGCCTAACCCAGCCTCATTCAGCCTCACCGAGCCTCATCCGGCCTCACCTGGCCCCACCTGGCCTCACCCGGCCCCATCCAGCCTCACCTGGCCCCACCCAGCCTTATTCGGCCTCACCAAGCCTCACCCTCTGTTAAGCCCTAATGGGGGCTGTCGCTTGCCACACTTCAAGTGGCCACAAGTCTTCCAATGGACAAACTATCTACAAACACATAAACTGACTAAACTCGTAACTCCTGAAGTAACAAAGCTGACCATCTGAGCTCTGAGATACTCGTTTATGAACTAGTTGATTAGCTGAACTCAAAGTAAATGAAACAAAGTAAACTAGCTAGTAAACTAGCTTGCTAAGTAAACCTACTAGCTAACCAACCTTGGCTCCCTCCCAGCGTGGCGAGCCTGAAGACCTCCTGGAAGCTGAGGGTCTGGTGCTGGGGCTCCCAGATGGTCAGAGCTTTGGATGTGTCCAGGGTCTTCCTCACTGCGTCCAGCATGGAGGGAGAGTAGCCCCCGGCCACGTCTACACACACAAGGAGCAGGTTGACACACACACCCATACACACACACACACAGACACACACACACAGTGGAGTATAGCCTACCTGTTCCCAGCC
Organism: Neosalanx taihuensis; assembly: GCA_030340665.1. Classification (NCBI taxonomy): domain Eukaryota; kingdom Metazoa; phylum Chordata; class Actinopteri; order Osmeriformes; family Salangidae; genus Neosalanx; species Neosalanx taihuensis. The sequence continues at coordinate 5,338,865 of CM059309.1, read as the reverse complement.
CTAGTTTCACTTTATTGTTGAGAACATTGCGGACATCCAACATGCCGCTGCACAACCTGGGATGAAGGAGAGGGGGAGGGGGGAGGGAGGAGGAGGGAGGAGAAGAGAGAGGAAGAGGGAGGAGGAGGAGGGAGGAGAAGAGAGAGGAAGAGGGAGGAGGAGAAGGAAGAGAGGAGAAGGGAAGAGGAGGAGAGAGGAGAAGGGAGGAGGAGAGGGGGAGAGAGGAGGTGGGACGGGGGGGATAGGAGGAGGGAGGAGGAGGAGAGAGGAGGAGGAGAGGGGAAGAGAGGAGGCGAGGGGGACAAAGGAAGAGGGAGGAGGAGAGGGCAAGAGAGGAGGCGAGGGGGAGAAAGGAAGAGGGAGGAGGAGAGGGGGAGAGAGGAGTGGAGGGACAGAGAGTCGAATGTTAAATTCAAAAGGCCGACAGCGGAGCGGACACTAACGGTGAAGTGGGGTTAATAAACACCGTTCTAGATAGTCCACTCCCATTATAGAGAACCGTGTTAAACGGTCAAACGAAGGACTCACGAGATGTTGGAGTTGGGACAGTGAGCGATGGCGGCCCCCGTTTCTCTGAACAGCGCCAGTTCATCATCCGACAGGTAACAACCATGAGCCATCACTGTCTGTTCTCAAACACAAAGAAACCTGGATTTTTATTTGACACAAACAACAACTTCATTCGTATGTCTTCAGTATTTGGGGCTGTAGTAAAAAAAAAAAATAATAATAATAAATAAAATACAATTCTAGATTTCTGAAAATATTATTGCGTGCGTTTCAGGACTTGTTCCCATGGCGATATGTTTCAGACCCACCTTGTCGGTGAGAAGGTTGTGTTTGAGGTAAACATCTGTGTAGGACTCTGCTCCTTTAAACTGCTCCTTTACCAGCTCGACCTCCTCCTTGTTCTCGCTGATGTGACTCTGGGGGTTCAGAGGTTAAAGGTCAGGTCACTGACACGAATACGTCAAGGTGTAGCCGGTAGGGCTGTCAACGAATAATCTATATTCGAATATATGTATTCGAATAGTGTTTAAAAAAACGAATTTCGAATATGAAAATGTATATTCGAATATTAAAAAAACCCCACAAAAAACAGCGGCAGCAGGCAAGACTGTTTGTATTTGGGACAAGAATCGCGACCTTTCAATTTCTTGCACAAAACTTGTAATCAACAATCAGCATTTGGTTCTTGTTGTCGTTCATTTACACCTCTATGCGCAGAGCGCGACAGTGCGGGAGAGAGAGAAAGAAAAAGTGCGTGTGTGCGAGCGAGAGGCCAAGGTCTGCGGTCTTGGCCATTAGTTCATCTACTTATTTTTATGTAGGTAATATGTTGTTAAATTAACTTAGATGTATTACCCATACAAGTAGTTATGTCTCGTTGTAATAATTTGTCCTGTTATTGACGTGCCTAATGTGCAACCGGGAAACTCGAATATATTCGAATACATGTGTGGGGAATATTCAAATATTTGAAAGTCATTTTTGAGCAGTTTTGACAGCCCTAGTAGCCGGGCCCTATCAAGAGATCTTCTGAAGTTCAAGGTCCATCAGCCGACGTAACTGTCTCGTTCCTGTGTCGCTGCCTGACCTTGATGATCTGTATTCTTCAATGTTTCACGTGGCTCGGCGGTTAAGGCGTTGGGCTGGTGATCGAAAGGCTGTGCGTTCGATTCCTGGCTGTGTCAGCATGATGTTGTGTCCTTCGGCAAGGCACTTCACTCTACTTGCCTCAGGGGGGAATGTCCATGTACTTGCTGTAAGTCGCTCTGGATAAAAGCGTCTGCTAAATGACTTAATATAAATGCATATCGCTGTCGAGCGAGATCCATTGGAGTCATTCAGCAGACGCTCTTATCCAGAGCGACTTACAGAAAGTACAGTGACATTCCCCTGAGGCAAGTAGGGTGAAGTGCCTTTGCCCAAGGACACAACATCATGTTGGCACAGCCGGGGTTCAAACCACATACCTTCTGATTACAAGCCCGACTCCCTAACCGCTCAGCCACCTAACTACAGCGCCACAGACCCTCACTGAATCCCAGAATCAACATACCATGACTGCAATACAAGACTTTAAAATTGATTCGAGAGATTTTCCAGCCTGCTGGTCTCCGTAGCAACGCTGCCATGGGTGTCCCCCACGGTGGGTTGCCGCGGTGACGGCTGACGCGCAGGTAAGCTCACCTGGATGTGCAGGTGGTTGTTTTGGGCGATCTCCCCCAGGTGGCTGAGCAGCTCTGAGGAGCAGGAGGGGGCGAAGCGTGGGGTCACCACCGGCATCACCAGGGGGTACTGGGCACCAGGGATCCCCCAGCGAGACGGAAAGAGGAGAGAAAGAGAGAAGGAGAGAGAAAAGGAGAAGAGAGAGAGAGAGAAGGAGAGAGAAAAGAAGAAGAGAGAGAGAAGGAGAGTGAGGAGATAGGAGAAAGCAAGAGAGAGATGAGGGAGGAGAGAGAAAAGGAGAAGAGAGAGAGAGAAGGAGAGAGAAAAGGAGACGAGAGAGAGAGAGAAGGAGAGAGAGTGACGGAGAGCAAGGAGATGGGAGAAAGCGAGAGAGAGATGAGGGAGGAGAGAGAAAAGAGAGAGCGAGAAGGAGACAGAGAAGGAGAAGAGAGAAAATGAGAGGAGAGAGAAAGAGGAGAGATGAGGGGAGAAAGGAGAGAGGGGAGGAGGAGAGAGAAAGGAGAGAGTAGAATTGAGAGGATAGTAAGGAGAGATTCCGTTAAACCCACTCTATAAAGACCAGCTTCCAATGACAGAATGGATTACAAGTGTAATCTTTTGCGATCGTGTCGTGAGCTTACAGTCTGTTTGCATGCTGTGTATGCGGCACTCTCGAAATGTACAGCGCTAACTAAGAGGCTTGTAAAAAGGTTGGCCCTGGGAGCAGAGGTGTTTATTGGCTTCAAGGAGGATCCTTACCTCCTTCTTTAAGAGCTCTCGGATGAACCTTGAGAACAGGGAAAGCACACACGTCAGTCACACACAGAACAACGTCCCACACAGAACAACGCCTCGTCCCCCCCGGCCCAGCGCTCAGAACCGGGAGAGAACCCAGCAAAGCGTGACAGAACCCCCCCCCCCCCACCCCCCCACGAGTCACGTGACACACACAAACACAATAGGAACCTCTCACCAGCCAGATGGCTGCGGTTCGGTCCAACCCTGAACGCCAAGGACGCTTGAATTCGTGTGTCGGTGATTGGCTGACAGTTAGTCTGACACGGCGAAGACGGAGCCTACCGATTGGTCTCGCTCACGGATTCCTCCGGCGTCTCTTTGTAACGCGGGACGGCCTCGTTCCTGTCCATGCACACCTTCCCCACGAGGGCACGCTGTCCCAGTTCATCTAGAACGAGGCCAAACAACAAAAAGCAGGTTCTAGAACGTTCCGTCACTCGATACACATGCATGTTCTCAGGGTAATCCCACTCACGTATGTCTTTACCACACCTGTCTAATCCTTTAATGGTAATTGCTTCGTTTTTGACAAAAGCCAAACTAGCAAGGACTGTAGCTGTCAACCCAAGTGTACACAGGTGAAACTTTGCACTTTGGACGGATGTTATGTACAAAGCAGGGAACATTCCAGAGAGATGAAGGAAAAAAAGTGTCAAACTCCACTCAGTCACACTTTCAGTAAAGAATTTCCTGTCAGTTTGTGAAAAGAACTCGCTGTGTTTTTTAGGTTTTTTTTTTGGGGGGGGGGGGGGCAGTACAGTCAGTACCACCGCAACAAAGGCAAGTGGATTATCGTAGCTCCGTGTGAGCCGACAAACCTGCCATGTCACTCTGTGATGCATGCTGGTGCCTGCAAGTTCTTTCAACCCCCCCCCCCCACCCCCCCCCCCCACCCACCCACCCCCCCCTCTGGAGGAGTCGAACGTGTCTCTCATGTTTCAGAACACTTCACGACCAAAATATGCTGTTATGTAACTCTAGAACACTTGGCACACTTATTCACACTTGGAATGGGTTACCTAACAGGTTTTGTGTACTTGAGTCCAATTTTGGACCCTTTCCTCTCTCTTTCTTATCTCCTTCCTCTCTGAAGGATTTTTCTGTTGGATCTTATAAGGTATACACTGGCACACCTCACTGGAGGTAAACACTGGAATCCTCTATAGGAACCAAAAGACCTCTGGGAAATGTAGTCTTGGTGCGGCCCTTCTCCCCAACGCTCATACAAGGCGAGGTTGAGATGGTTTCACACCTCCAGCTTCTTCTGCGAATGCTGCCCTTCCATCTCTGCCCTCACAGACCTTGGTCATTAAGCCTGTCTCTCCCTCGACATTTCCTTTGAGGCATTGAGCGGACGCTCTTATCCAGAGCGACTTACAGAAGATACAGGGACATTCCCCCCTGAGGCAAGTAGAAATTATCCCTTATAGTCCCCTAATGGGGAAATTTCAGAGGCGCGCACATTTATTCAATGCATTGGCTGGGATTCGAACCCCCAACGGGATTGAAACCCAGGCTTTCTGCACATGGTAGGCAAGAATCCTACCACTGAACCACCGGTGCAGCCAAGTAGAGTGAAGTGCCTCGCCCAAGGACACAACGTCATGTTGGCACAGCCGGGGTCTTGATCCAGGGACCTTCTGATTACTAGCCTGACACCCTCACCACTCAGCCACCTGAGCCCTCTCTCTTTCTCTCTCTCTCTTTCTCTCTCTCTCTCTCTCTCTCTCTCTCTCTCTCTCTCTCTCTCTCTCTCTCCCCTTCGCTCTTCAGTTTAGGTCCAATAAGAATGAAGTGTACCCACGCACATGTGCGTGTATGGAACCGAGTGTGTGCGTGTGTGCAGCGTGTGTGTAGCGCGCATGCTCTCACTCGCTATCTGGCCGAGCAGCAGAGAAGCGTCGGTGTGTATGGTGGCAAAGTAGCAGGCGGTGGTGGTCCCGTTCTTCAGGGTCCGCCTCTGGAACAGACAGAGATGTCACGGTTACCACGTTCACGTCAACGATGACCGCGGCGCCGCGGAACCGGCGGCGTTTTCGGCCATCTTCTGAGCGTCACACAAAACAGGTATTTCCTCCCATTTTCCGATTCCAGGAGTTAATTTGGAAGGCCTTGAAGACGGTTGACAGCAGCCACAAATGAGCGCAGAATATAACCAAATATTCTTTCTCGCAGACCGTTTTTTTTCTTTTTTTTGTGTGCATACACACACACACACACGTCATGACCCCTTGCTATCGCCACATGTATCTTTGAGTTGGTATACACCTTTGACGTCGCAATTTTATCTAGAATCTCCTCGTCATCAGATGATAATAAAAAGATAGATAGACCATTCAGTTTTCATTACTAATCTGCACAACTGACAGCACAACAGCATGTCTTTATACTTTCACTTGATTGATCGACTTACTGGACCGTTACTTTGATCTATTTTTATATGAAACTGCTAGTAAAACCACGACTCATTTACATTTAGCAGACGCTCTTATCCAGAGTGACTTACAGGTGGTCCAGGGACATTCCTCCCTGAGGCAAGTAGGGTGAAGTGCCTTGCCCAAGGACACAACATCATGTTGGCGCAGCCAGGGTTCGAACTGAGTACCTTCTGATGACTACCTCGCCACCCTAACGGAATGCGCCACACGACTCACCACAACTTGAGTGTAGACTTTACGGGCGAACTCCAGGTCTTTGTATTGGTCCTCCACAGGAAAGGTGTAGGTGTTGAGCCACTGGAGCAGGGGCATGTCCAGGGCCGTGCCTGCATAGCTGTACTGGGATGCGTGGATGTGGGTGTCCACCATTCCTGGCATGAAGAACTCGCTGTGAGACCCAGAAACACGTCAGGGAAATTGGGATTGGAACGCTGTTAATCAAGCACAGTTGCCATTAAAACAGGACTTGAAGCTTCTTACTGCTGTGTAAGATGGGTAACATCTCCGGCGTGGAATCCATACTTCTCACCCAGCTTCTGCACCTCAGCCCCTCTCTCGATGAAAGCAATCTATTGGTATGATGAATCAGGCACAGGGAGTAATGAGAAGATAAAAGCAATCTGATCCGTATGATGAATCAATCAGGCCCAGTAAGTGATGTGAAGACAATGAGAGTTAATGACTGACCAAAGAAATGAAATTGGAAAACAGGCTTCTATAAGGAATTGTTGTATATGTATGTATTATTTTTGATATGTAACATTTATATCAGGCAATCATCATCTAGGGTTTCAATTTAGGTTCTGTTTTAGTGACACTTTCTTTCTGGATTGAAAATGTTCATATATATTTACAAGGGGTTACGTAAAGCATTTTAGGGTTAGAGTGAAACGTCAGAATTGATCCACTGTCCATGCTTTTAAAAGTCACAAATTCAAGAAACACGAGGAAGGGGGCATAATGATTGACGCCGTATGTCAACGTGTCAAATACACCAAACATATATTCAGTCATTTAAACAATAAAAAAACACACAAAAACACACACATTTGTCCTGATTTAGCACTTACTGTACTCTACAGTCATCGTTTGTTGAAGCCTCTCTCATAAATAAATGCACTTCAAGTTGAAGTAGGATTTAGTATTAGCCTACTGAGACACATTGCACCGTATCTTTTGAATGAACTGATTATTTAAATATATATATATATATATATTTTAATTATTATTGTTATATTACTATTATATATACAGTATAATACTAATATAATAATTAATAATACGTAATAGTCATTAATATTAGTTAATATGTATTAATAATCATGATAATGATAATACTAATTATATAATATGTATTAGTGAAACAGACCTTTCCTTGCGTGTCGACCCCTAAGAGCGTGTCCTCCAAAACCTCTAAAGCTGAACTAGGGGTTGAGTGCACAAACGTCCCCCTAAAAACGTGCGCAATGACCGTCTTGGATCCTTGGCTGGCCATGGTTCAGTTCAGATCCGTCCGGCAGAGCAATAACCGACAAGCAGATCACCAGAAAGTATTTATATTGGGAGTACAGTGGGCGTTCATCTTAGTGGACTTATCACAGGAGAGGTTGCACCTGTACATGCGTCATGGCCAATGAGCGCGTCTGTGCCATCCAAGATTTGCGTCATATTTTCTTCCTCTGGTTAACTATACATAAATGAAACCGATTTTATACCACGAAAGTCGTGTAAAATGAAAGCGTAATATGTACGTTTATATTCAGCAGACGCTTTTATCCAAAACGACTTACAGTAAGCAAGTCTGAGGCCTTGCCCAAGGACACAACAATTATATTTTACATTTATTCATTTACAAGAGAGAGCTTTTACAAAAAGCATAACGTCGTGTTGGTACTGCCAGGAGTCTGAACTCTGACCTTCTGATGACTAACCGACCTCAATTACCGTTCAACTTATTGTAATGTCTTTATTTAAATTGCGAAGTGTGGGAAGAGCTTTGAAGGATACCCTTTGGATGTTTTGCTTGGATTATGGTTCCAACTACTGTGTTACAAAGATATAAATATCTAACATTCACCATTGAGGGTTACATGGATGGATGTATCACCAATCTGAACTGGGTCAAGCCAAAAATATTTCTAATGTATAAAAGTATGTCACGTTGAAAGTTTTTTTTTTTTTTTACAATGGTATGCCAATCCTCCCAACTTTTACTTTGGTTTAGATCTGTGACAGCATTAACATTCTTTGAACTCAGTTATATTGCTTGGCCGAGAGCCCTGAAAGTGTAACACATTTGTTTGAACAGCTTCTCCAATTGAAACTAGACTTCTAGACTTCCAGTTGCGTGTTCCTAAGCATGAAAAACCTTGTGATGAACCTTTAGCCTTACTTTCTGAGGTAATGGCTAAAACTGAATATGATTCCATAGACCTCATACTGCGTGGCATTGCCACACAGAGGGAAGTGGAATGGTGACTCCACTCGTGAAATCTGTGGTCATCATGTAAGGGGAAAATGCTGAATTTGTAAAAGGCACATGATAAATGACGCAAACATTTATTTCTAAATTGGACTCGAGTTCTTAGCAGACAATACAGGCTGATAAAAAGGGACATTGAGAACTGTCTTGACTGCACCTATAATTGATTTTTTGTGTCTGAACTTGCGACCTGTAGTCACTACGTGCTTGACCACCAGTAGAAGGATGTAGGTGTCAGGTGGCTCAGCGGTTAAGGCGTTGGGCTCATGATCAGAAGGTTGTGAGTTTGATTCCCAGCTGTGGCTACATGACGTTGTGACTTCACCCTGCTGGCCTAAGGGAGAATGTCCCTGTACTTACTGTAAGTCGCTCTAGATAAGAGCGTCTGCTAAATGAATACATGTAAATGTCTGACCGTACCTGAGGTGACGCTGATGCACTGTTCAATAAACCATGCCGTTCTTTTGCAATAACCCCAGATTCTCATTTGGCACTATCTGTATCTCGCTTTGTATAAAACGGCTCAATTAATCCAAGGGAAAAAATATAAAAGAACGAGAACTGGAGATGAGCAAACACACATCTGACTTCACCGACTTCCCCTTAAGGATGTAGAGCGGGTGACATGTTTTCAGGAACACTTTATTACTGTTTATAACCAAGCCTCCAAATGCAAGAAAATTCTACCCAATCCAACCTGTCCCCCCCCAGAGTCTTAAGGTGTGGAATTCACTCTAGTGAGGAATGTCATTAAGGCTCTCAGAGACCCTATGGGTTGACTTTGATGGTTGACCATGGTTGACCAGTGGACCTGTTGAGGTCGGTCGTGGAGGTGCTGTGTCTGTTACTGGAGAGCAGTCTCTCCCCCTCTCTCCATTGCCCCCCCCCCCCCAAATCCCTCCCCCTCTAGCCCCAGAGTCTCTCTCTAATCCCGGACACGGACGCGAGCCATGTCAGGGACAGCTGCCTTGTCTCCGGCCTCTTTGGGTTTCGAGACACCCTCCTCTTCATCATCATCGTCGTCATCACTTCCGAGGTTTCCAAAGTCATCAGCGCTGTCCGGCTCGTCATCTAGATCCTTCTTCTTCTTTAACTTCTTCAGCTCTTTCTTCTTCTGTGCGGCGTCCTCCTCTTCCTCCTCGCCCTCCTGTGCGTTCACGCTGAAGATGGACGGGGGGGAAAGACACAAGCATCAGAAGCGGTCCTGGAATCGCACCCTCCTCGTTACGGCAGTACGACCCTCAATAGGATAAGATCATCCTTTATTCGTCCCACAGTAGTTCACAATATATGAAAGAGGCCATGGTTGAGCTTGTGGAAAGGCTAAATTGCTGCCTCTTTCAACTTACAGGAACCTTGCCTGATCTATTAAGGCATACATGAGGGTGTATAAACCATGGACAAACCTATTGATTTTAGTGTCTGTATTATTTTTATGCCATCAATATTCCACTAGATGGAGCCCTTGCACAGTTTATCACTATCGGCTCCATTGCACATCGACATGTTTGATGTGAGCTGTGGGAATCAATAGATGTTAGTCTGTTCTTAAAGTTCATTAATCAGAAGAAGGACCTCCGTTTGACATGGTCTAGAAAGCAAGCCGTGACCGGCATGGTGGCTTTCAAACACGTCTGCAGGATTGCAAAGACACAAACTCACCAGCCATGGGGAGTCAGCTGTCGGTTAGGGGGTCAGGCTAGTAATAAGAAGGTACCTAGTTCGTACCCCTGACAGTGCCTACATGACATTGTGTCCTTGGGCAAGGCACTTCACCCTACCTGCCTCAGGGGGGAATGTCCCTGCACTTGCTGTAAATCGCTCTGGATAAGAGCGTCTGCTAAATGACTCAATGGAAATGTAGCTCACTGTAAAACTTACGGTATGACAATGTCTTCTTTCTTGCCGCATTTGGCACACACCTCCAGCTGAATGGAACAAGGCTTGCACATGACGTGGTAGGCTTCTTTAACAGTCTTTTGGGAGCATTTCACACTGAAGCACAAAAGATTAACATGTCGGATGATGGAAAGGCCCGCATGAGGGGGGGTGTGTGTGTGTGCGTGTCTGCTTGTGTGGTGTGTGTGTGTCTGCTTGTAGTCTGCTTGTGTGTGTGCGTGTTTATTTACCAAGTCCGAGCCTGGCTTAAGGGCTTGTATTTGTTGTACTTCACTTTCCACTCCAAAACCTCCTTGCATCGTTTGCACACTCCCGCATGCACTTTTGAGTTCGCGATCTATAAACACGACGTTAAACCAACAAGATCACAAACGGTTATTGGCTAGTGCAGACATATTTCGACGTTAAACTAAGATCTCACTTAATAACATGATCAAGTGATGAAGATAATACAGTGTCTTATTGGTGATACGATACCACATTGAGTCACAGCAGTAAATAAGGCGTTCTAGCTCATCGTGGGCAGGAACTTCTATTACCTTGACTTGAACACTTGCTCCGTATTTGTCGTTCTTGAAAGCATACGTGTTTTTATGTTTCTGGGCTCGGGAACGAGATGTGTTGCCTTTCTGAGAACTCATATTTGACCAACTTTATTTATCTAACATCATTTATAGGACTAGCAAAGACAGCTAAAAGTGATGGCAGACACACATGTTAGACATCACCCGGAAGAACATGGTACGATCCGCTGTGATGTAAAAAAACAAACAAAAAAACCCACTGTATATTCATGAAGTGAATAGCGTACTTTTTCTATTTTACTGAATAAATAAATAAATAAGGGACACTTGAGTTTCAATAATTAAAAATATTCGACTGCAAAAAATAAATAAATAAAAATAATTACGTCATTTCACAACAGGGGAGGTCACGCAATCCTTCTGATTGGACGGCAACCATCAGATACGTTTTCCTCCTTTCATATGCCCGCTGCGCCCGGAAGGTTCACAGCTCGCTTGAATGCAAGAGACAGAAGCCTCAACTGTGGATCACGTGACAAAGTTCCTCCATGGTCGTACAAAACATATAAACCTAAACAAGAATAGTGAGAAGAAGCATCTGTAGTACTACAGCGAAGACCAACGAGCAACAACCTTGGCGGTCGCTACCTCGTCAGTAACACCATTTAACGGAACATTATTCCTTCATCCCAGCTCAAATATTAATATTATTCGGGGACTTTTTCTTTGGCTGAACCACATGTGGTCAACATTGACTGAGGAGAAAAGAGCCGGACCGTTTACTAATAAGCTAGCGAGCTATTCGGTCCTGTGGCGCGAGACCAGGAAAAAAGCCAAACCTGCTGCTTTAACTCCCTTGACCAAAGAACTAGGAAGCCACCTAATATCACCTAATATCACCTAATATCACTGGATCTAATAAATCTGCTCCCAATATTTGTTAAAATCGACCTCAGTCTCGACATCTGGGTTATCTAGTTCACTCATCACGGTTGCCAATACGAATAGGAATCGATCTTCTTCGGAACCGAGACCAGGTAGGTGACAGTTTATCTGTATTCGTCTTAATAAATCCGGTAAAAGCTGTGATCATGAACGTGTTAGATGTTAAAACTACAGCAGTTTCATTCAATTTGATCCACATTTCTGGACTAAGGAGGCACTAGTATGTCCGAGTCTTGCACCTTTACTGTCATGTCAGTGGATCTTGTCGCCTAAAGCTCAGTTTCCAGTCTGTCTGGAGGTGGATCTGTCATCAGAACATGATGGATTATCATCATGTGTGAACGACACGGGGTTTTCAAGGCTTTAGGTCATTTGTTATTGACAGATTATTTTTTTGACCTGTCGCTCCGGATTTTTCCTGGGCTCGCTCAACCCCCCCCCCCCTCTCTCTCTCTTTCTCGGTTTCTCTCTCTTTCTCGGTTTCTCTCTCTCTCTCTCTCTCTCTCTCTCTTACTTTCTCTGTTTCTCTCTCGCTTCATCTGAGCCTCTCTCTCCCTCTGAGTCTCTGTCTCTCCCTCTCTCTGAGTCTCTCTATCTATCGGAGTCTCTCCCTCTCTCCCCCTGAGTCTCTGTCTCTCTCCCTCTCTTACATGGGTAGTAATTTGAGGTCTTGTCTTTCACCGAGATGCAGATTGCGTGCCCACGTACGGGTTTGATTCACGATGCATTTTTAATCGCGTGGTTTTGGGAGTTATGTGATCGTTTGTCATCAGAAATGACCCAACATGACAAGTATAGACATGGAACAGAAGGGGTGAATGTAGATTCCATTTAGACGTGATTCCATGTATTAACCCCAGCGGTGCCATCATGATGTTGTGTCCTTGGTCAAGGCACTTCACCCTACTTGCCTGGGGGGGGGGGGGAGGAATGTCCCTGTACTTGCTGTAAGTCGCTCTGGATAAAAGCCTCTGCTAAATGACTACATGTAAATGTGTCTAGCTGTGTTAAAGGCCTACTGCTGTAAGCCATTTCTCTTATAAACATGGGCTTCTAGATGGTAACCCATAGGTTATTGAGGGCTAGCAGGACCAGAAGCCAGTGTGTAAACAGCCATCCGTGCTCCAGGCCTTCCCCATGAATGATGATGCTAGTCAGGGCCAAGAGCAGCCATGGGAGTGGGGGGAGGGATCGATTGTGAATGTGAAACTAGCCCTCTGCTAAGGCCCTGCCCTGCCCTCCCTCTACCTTGTCCTGTGAGTGAAGACACTCTCATGCTCTCCCCTTTCGTCTGGCTATTGTGGAGCACTGCCACACGCACACACACTCACACACTCTATGAGCTTCTGAGCTGCGCGCGCACACTCCAGTTTGTGGTTCGACTCACGGACACACACACCAGCTTCAGCGCTGTCGGATTTTCACCGCATATCAGGGGCTCACGGGTTCAAATCCCCCCGTGCCATACTCCGGTAAGCTAAATACATCTGTGGAAAAGAAAGGTGCGGTCCAGAGGGGAAAGTGGTCGTTAGGGCTGACCCCAGGAACGGCTGCCCGAGTCTGGGCTAAGGTTTGGATCCGTGCTGCTCCAGGTCGTCTGGTGTCTCTCTCTGTCAGTCAAGGGATTACTCTGTGTGTGTCTGTGTGTGTTGTGAGGTGGGTGTGGGATCGGAAGAACCCAGACGTCCGCGTTGAGTCGCATCTCGCGTTCCTCCGCCGGCAAGAGCGCAAAAACGCCCTCCCTTTCCCCTCCCGCCGGCACCCCCCCCCACCCCTCTTTCGCTGAACCAGATGTGTACCCTCTCCCCCCCCCCCCCCCCCCCCCCCCCCCCCCCCTCCCAGCCAGGTGATCTTACCGAGGATGAACCACCTGTCCCTGAGCGAGCTGTGCTGCCTGTTCTGCTGCCCGCCGTGCCCCAGCAAGATCGCCTCCAAGCTGGCCTTCCTGCCCCCGGAGCCCACCTACAGCCTGATGAACGACGACAGCGGCAGCCACTGGACCCTCCACCTGTCGGAGCGCGCCGACTGGCAGTACTCGGCCCGCGAGAAGGACGCCATCGAGTGCTTCATGACGCGCACGGCGCGGGGCAACCGCATCGCCTGCATGTTCGTGCGCTGCTCGCCGAGCGCCCGCTACACGCTGCTGTTCTCCCACGGCAACGCGGTGGACCTGGGCCAGATGAGCAGCTTCTACATCGGCCTGGGCTCCAGGATCAACTGCAACGTGTTCTCCTACGACTACTCGGGCTACGGCGCCAGCTCCGGGAAGCCGTCGGAGAAGAAACCTGTACGCCGACGTGGACGCCGCCTGGCAGGCCCTGCGGACACGGTAAGGGATACAACGAAATTGAAAGTGCTTCTAGTCAGTGCAAAAAGTAGAAACCTAAAATAGTGCTAAAATAATTCATAAGTGTTAAAATAACTAGAATAAATATACCTGAGACATTAAAATGTACTAAAATAAATAAAATACAACATATACTAAAAACACACAATAAATACAAAAAAATGCTAAAAGAAGAATAAAACAACATATAGACATACCTCCAAACCCATTACAAATACACTGTGCACATTATTGGATTTGGGGTGGGGTCGGGGGTGAGGGTTGGCTGAGGGAGGGTTGAGGGTGAGGGTTGCGGAAGGGGTGAGAGGGCGACGAGAGACTTCGCAAAGGTTTGAGGTAGAGGGAGAACGAGGGGGTGAGAGGGTGTGCGGGGAAGGGTTGAGGGAGAGGGAGGATGAGGGTCGGGAGGGGGTGAGGGGGTGAGGGTGGGGGGTGGGGGAAGGGTTAGGGAGGAAGGATGTCGGTGGACGGGGTGGACGGGGTGGCGCCATCGGAGGTTAGGATGAGGGGATGGCTAAGAACAACAGGGAAAGGGACGTCTGACCGTCGAGCGACGAGTAGGAGCGGACGGCATATGGCCTGTGTGTGTGTGTGTGCGTGTGTGACGTGTCTGTTTGGGAAGTGGGCGTGTGTGTGTGTGTGTGTGTGTGTGTGTGGGAGTGTGCACCAGCGCTCCTCGTCATCCCGGATCTCTGCATGAGGCAGGGAGGCCGCCCACTCAGCACTTCCACCCGTCCACACTCATTCTACCCATCTGGGGCTCTCTCTCTCCGTCTCCCTCTCTCTGTGTCTCTCTCTCTCTGTCTCTCTCTCTCTGTGTATGTTTCTGTGTCTCTCTCTCTCTGTCTCTCTCTCTCTGTGTATCTCTGTCTCTCTCTCTCTGTGTCTCTGTCTCTCTCTCTGTGTCTCTCTGTCTCTGTCTCTCTCTCTCTCTCTCTCTGTGTCTCTCTCTGTGTATGTTTCTGTGTCTCTCTCTCTCAGTCTCTCTCTCTCTCTCTCTCTCTGTGTATGTCTGTCTGTCTCTCTCTCTCTGTGTGTGTCTCTGTCTCTCTCTGTGTGTCTGTGTCTCTCTGTGTCTCTCTCTCTCCCTCTCTCTCTCCCTCTCTCTCTCTCTTTTTGTGTGTGTGTCTCTCTCGTACACCCCTTTCCCTGTGCCCTCTGTCGTCTGCCCCCTCTCCTCTTCCCCTCCCCCTCTCCAGTCCTATTCTCTCGCTGGCTGTGTACTGGGTCCCAGGTGGGCTCTCTCACACACACACACAAACACACACACACACACACACACACACGCACACACACACACACACGTGCCTCATCCCTATTTTAAATCCAAAGAACTGTTAGACAGGGTCTTCTCCCTGTCCGTCCCCTCCCCCTCCATCCTGTCCTCCTTCCTCCTGTCTCCACAAACCCCCCTTCCCCTTCTCTGCCCCCCCCCCCCCCCCCCCCCCCCGCGCTCCTGTGCGGTGCACACCGCCCCGCCCCGGGTGTGTTTACAGAGGGCTCCACAGGGGAAATGAAAGGCGCTGCTACTTCCTGTCGAAATGACCCGAAACAGCCGGGGAAACAAACAGCAACAAGACCGAGAGAGGGGGCCTGTGGAGAGAGACCAGCTGGAGATATCCCAGCTGGAGATACCCTAGCCTCGTCATGCAGTGATGAAGAAAGTGTTTTGTCCGTCTCTTCGTAAACGGGAGTGACAGTTCAGTTGAGTTCTGGATTACATAAGTATTTAACAACCTGCAGATTGGGAGAAAAACGACCAGACCTCTGGCAACAAAATGAAGACAGTACAAGGCTTAGGTCTCCATCATGCCTCTCTCCTGTCTGAAGGAGAGAGGACCTTCTTTTATAGGGCACAAGAATGTAAACACAGATAGTGACAGTCAGGCGGTAATGACGTTACAACAGTCTTCAGAGAAGGTGTGTTCAGAAGTGATTAATATAAGTACACAGGAAATCCAATTTCTTCCACAGTTGTCACAAGCCCTGAAGTTCCTCTGTTTTCTAAATACTGTCTGAGTATTCATGAAAGCTTCAACTGAAGCAGTATTGTATTGTTACAATTGTTACATTTTTCCATCTAGATGTCTTTAGAAGGTCTTAAAAGTCTTTACATTTGCACTTGAAAAATGTGCAGGTACACTCACCGTAGTGTTTTACATTTACAATACATTTAGTCATTCAGCAGACGCTCTTATCCAGAGCGACTTACAGCAAGTACAGGGACGTTCCCCCCTGAGGCAAGTAGGGTGAAGTGCCTTGCCCAAGGACACAACGTCATGTAGCCACAGCCGGGAATCGAACTCGCAACCTTTTGGATTGCTAGCCCATTGCCTTAACCGCTGAGCCACCTGACTCACTAGCTGAGGCTTTTATCTAAAGCGACGCACCGAGGAGAGGAATGCGGTCTTAGGCTCACTCCGTACAGGAAGTGTAGAAGAAATGAGGTTACCTGTGTACGCATAGGAATCACTACTGAACACACCTTCTCTGAATATTGTTGTAACGTCATTACCGCCTGACTGTCACTATCTGTGTTTACATTCTTGTGCCCTATAATGACGTTACAACAATATTCAGAGAAGGGGTGTTCAGTAGTGATTATTATACGTACACAGGAAATCTCATTTCTTCCACAGAAGCTAGCGTTATGGTCAGACCTGTCTCCTAGTTCAAGCAGCCTCCTGACTTGGTGGATTTGCGTAAACTGGCGGAAAATCTCCATAACTGTGACTGGTCTGCCTTTACAGCAGTTCATCCTCCTCCCACGCACACTACCACCGAGTGTGTGTGTGCGTGCATGTGCAAGCGTGCGTGTGAGAGAAAGAGAGGGCGAGCGAGAGGGAGGGAACGAGCGTGTCTGTTCAAACCCCTCGCTGTGATGTGAGCGACGTTAAGTAGCGGGCTGTCATCCAGCTGGAGTTGGATCCACAAGCATCTTCACACACACACACACACACACACACAGATGCAGACACACACACACATAGACACACACATAAGCACACACAAATGCAGACACACACGGGAGGTAGGGAGGCAGGCAAGGAGGGAGGGAGAGGGAGAAGGAAGAGGGGAGGTGAGAGGGAGGGATGCAGGGAGAGAGGGAGAGGGAAGAAAGGAGGTAGGGAGGGAGGGAGGGAGGGAGGGAGGGAGGGAAGGAAGAGGGGAGGTGAGAGGGAGGGATGCAGGGAGAGAGGGAGAGGGGAGAAGGGAGGGATGCAGGGAGAGAGGGAGAGGGGAGAAGGGAGGTAGAGAGGGAGGGAGGGAGAGCTGGAGTACGGCCGAGCGATAAGAGATCCCCCCAGCTGACTTTGAACACGAATCAAGCCGGGGCCCTGTTTATCACATCACAGGCTGGGGCTCGCCTGGCTCTCCTTCAGTGGCCATCCTGCTTTACAGCTCATGAAAGTTAGATGAGCTGTGAGGAGAAGCGAGCCGGCGCTCCGGTGCTCTGTCAATACTGTGCCACGTGTTTGAAGACAGCAGTGTGTGGGCTTGCCTCGTCACCCCTTGTAGATCAGATCACTCGGAACGGTCTAGCTGAGGGTGGCTGCTGTTGTCGATGGCGTCCTGATATTCAGGAGTCTAAGACGATGGTGTGTGGCCACCTGGCCGTTTCTGAAGCCATCAGATGGTTTATTCTGTCCCAGGATGGGGTCCAGATGCCAGGGTCTTGGTCAGGGTATTCTGGCACTGCTAGGGGGTTGTGGCCTTGCTAGAGGGGTTGTGGCCCTGTTAGGGGGGTTCTTGGCCCTGCTAGGGGGGTTCTTGGCCCTGCTAGGGGGTTACTGGCACTAGGAGGCTTCCTGGCCCTGCTAGAGGGGTCCTGGGCCTGCTAGAGGGGTTCCTGTCCCTGCTAGGGGGGTTCCTGGCCCTGCTAGAGGGGTTCCTGGCCCTGCTAGGGGGGTTCTTGGCCCTGCTAGGGGGTTACTGGCACTAGGAGGCTTCCTGGCCCTGCTAGAGGGGTCCTGGGTCTGCTAGAGGGGTTCCTGTCCCTGCTAGGGGGGTTCCTGGCCCTGTTAGGGGGCTTCCTGGCCCTGGGTCTCCAGCAGCAGTCTCTCTGGTGGAGTTACAGGGCGAGGTTGCTCCTGTACCTGAGCACGTCCTCAGGTGATTCAGCCCTCATGAGTCATCGTCATGAGGTGTACTCGACAACGCCAGCAAACCGGCCACTTTGCTTATCTTCACCACAGCCTGAGTACAGAACACACACACACACCCTCGAAACACATACAAACAGACACACACACCCATATACATACAAACAGACACATAGTGTTACATAAACAAACAGCATTAGCATCAGCGTCAGTGTTCGGGGAGTTCCCTGACTTCATGTTTTTGGATACATTGAGTGTGTGTGTCTGTGTGTGTGTGTCTGTGTGTGTGTGTGTGTATGTATCTGTGTCTCTGTGTGTCTGTGTGTCTCTGTCTCAGTGTGTGTGTGTGTGTCTCTGTCTGTGTGTGTGTGTGTGTGTGTGTGTGTGTGTCTCTCAGCGTGTGTGTGTGTGAGTGTCAGTGTGTGTTAGTCAGCACCATCTGCTCCCTCACCTCCCAGTGGGAGCTGTTGTAGGGGACAGAGCAGGGGAATGAACGCCACATAACCAGGAACAACCTGGCCGGGGCCCCCAAGGAATTACCGGAGGCTCCGGAAGTTTCCGGCCTCCAATTTCATCCACACGGACACTTAGAGAGCTGAGCCGTTGAACCGCATGATCTTAGGCAAGGTCAAGAGTAACACTGTTGGTGTGTGGCTAAGCTAAGCTAGTCTGTGTGTGGGATCCCAATGGAAGTGGCTAAGCTAAGCTAGTTTGTGTGTGGGATCGCAATAGAGGTGGCTAAGCTAAGCTAGTCTGTGTGTGGGATCACAGTAGAAGTGGCTAAGCTAAGCTAACCCGTGTGTAGAATCACAATAGAAGTGGCTAAGCTAAGCTAACCCGTGTGTAGAATCACAATAGAGGTGGATAGGCTAAGCTAAGATAGCCTGTGTGTGGTTTTTTCTATAGAAGTGCCCCATTGTTTTATTTTCACCCAGACTCCGAACAGTGTTCCAACAGTCAAATCCTCCAAGCCAAATATTGACTGGTATCCTAGCAACCAATTACCAATCCGCTTTTAGGAGGAGGCGGCCTCCCCTTAACGGCAGCTGTGACCGCCGCCCATCCAGGAAGTGCAGCCATCTTTATCAATCATGTTATTGATTAGTAACAAAATACCGAACTCTTGAGTACAGCTGGGAACCAGCCACACATACACA